>OX578149.1:9813175-10353175 GCA_951213105.1 Amaurobius ferox | reverse complement strand
TTTCTTAAATCTTATCACACCTTAACCTTACTAACTCGTTTAAATATGAAACAATAACCAGAAAATAAAACTCATAATATTGAGTGTTCAAAAATATAACGGTTAATTTTTTTATAAAATATGCAGCTAAAAAAAAAAATCAATTATCATTTCACCAATATTTAAAAAAGGTGAAGGTGATTAATATATAAAAAATAACACTTGGATAAATATTCAATTTTTCAGTATTTTAGTTTTGATAGAGATAGAGAAGATACTGAGGGTGCCATAGGTGTTCCTTTGTATCCATTAAAATGTGTCATATAAGATAACCAAAGAATTTCTCTGTGTGTAGCCCCATTGTAGTCAACTCTTCTAATTTCTTTTATGATTTCTGAAGAGAAGATTACTTTGTTGAGTCTTTTGTCGCAGGGTGGGTACACCTGTCTGTGTACTGTTTAGTTATCTATCAGTATCTACTCTGTTGTAGTTTTCAAGACCAGGTGTGACAACAACTTAAAAAAGAATGGCTAGACATTCTAGCACAGTATCCTTTGCACTTTAAAAAGAAAAAGGATTTGGCAATGTTTGAATTTGACTGCTCAGTTTCAATTTTGATAAAATTATTTATCAGTTACATTATAAAAGAGACTAAGATCGCAAAAATTCAGTTGAATAAATTGTAATTCTAATTTGTAATGATATTTTAAGCAACTTTAGTTTGTATTTGTATGTAAGGCAAATGCAAGATCCTCTATAACATAAAATGAAGTCATGATTATCACATATCAGAAATTATCTATCAATTATCCATTTATGCAGATAAACATAAACCAAATTAAGTACTATATTAATTTGCTTTTGGAATGATTTATTTTATTTTTTATTTATTTTAAACTAATGATTATACTTAAATGCAAATAAATTTAGGATGTTAAATGTAAATGCATTTTAAAAAGGTACAAAATAGAAACATTTTCTATTTTAAATTGGCATAAAATAGAAATATTAAGTTTAAAAAAATTTAACCGAATATTCGGTTAGAATTTTAACCGAATATTCGGTATTCGGCAAAAGATGGTATTCGGTGCAACCCTACTTATTGTTATTATTATCACCTTTCATTATTCTTTATTCCTGAATGCACCAATATGTACAATTTATAATTCCAAATTGTCTATGTTATCAATAATATAGTTATTAAGCATTCTATAAAGGATTTTTTAGGATATGTATCACTATTGGTAGAAAAGTTAATGAAAATGGACATTTGTGTGTCGTTACAGAATTGTGTAAACATGCTTCAAGGTTCATGTATATTCTGAAAAACACGAGAAATGTGGTGAATTTAAATGTAGGCTTCAGAATAATTGAAAATTAATTTACTGATTTTAAAAATTTAGAGAATTATTTTCAGATTGGCATTGTTGAACTGCTTAACCAGCCAGATCAATACAAACCATGCATATAGAATTATATAGATTTCTGAATAATAACCAATGTAGATGATCAAGGTTTGTATATTGGGGTTTTTTAAAGGACTTCAGTACATATACTAATCGCCTGAACATTTGCAGTGATGTTTGACATGCACCATACTGCATCAACTACTGATAAATTTAGCATTAGGAACTTTCCTTTTTACCATCAATTGAATTAAGAAAGAAAAAAAAAAATAGTGTACGATGAAATATTTGCATGCGGATGAAATTGTAAACAAACTTCCAAAAAGACAAAATTCTTAAAAACATGCTAGGAACATAGTTGTCAATTTTTCTGTATTCCCCAGTGGTTTCCAATTTTTGGCAGGAAGTATATCTTCTCTTGGAATATTTTTTTTCTGAAATAGACTGCAGTGTACAGAATTTGTCTCCACAATCAATAATTGTAACAGTATTTCATTAAACAGGAATCACTGGTCAAACATAATTTTTATTTCTGTGTAGATGAGACAAAGATCTAATCTATTTTCATTTATGTTCCGATGGTATCGTATATGGCTTTAAAACAATTCCTGAAAGCATAGGCGCCGACTACGGGGGGGCAGAGGGGCACGAGCCCCCGCTGAACTTTTCCAGAGGGGGCAAAGCCCCCTCTGGGAAATTTCAATATTTTTTTCTAACTTCATATTTTATTAAATACCAAAAAATGAAATTTTTTAAACATAAATATAATTGAAAGAAAATCCTATCAACGTAAATGTCACATTTCCGTTCAGTCTTGCTCACATCTTCCTTACCATAGCTCTTTAAACTATCTCGCACACAAACCAAGCTCATCTTTACTCCCAGGAAACATGTTTACGCTAATGACAAAATTACCTGGTCACCAGAACTTTTTCGACTGACCGCCTAATTCAAAGAGAAATGGAATATTTACAGCCATGTTATTGGCATTTCCAAAAAATATCTGTTTCCCTCCAGTAATAACTATAAATGATTACCACGAAATAGAGATGACTTATTTTGTCTACCTAAAGAGATCTTATCTGTAATTACTCCTGGATCCTATATACCAGTGCTGTCTTTACAGATGGTACCCGTTCCGTTTGAAGCTGCAAATCCCGTGGGTGGTATCTATTCCGTTTGAAGTTGCAAACCCCGCGGGTAGTTTTATTCCTGCTGAGCACCAGACGTTTGCCACAGCACCGTAGTCAGGCAAGGACCAGAGGGTGCTACACCCTCCCCCTCCCCCCCCCCCCCCCCCCACCTACTAGGTATGCTCAGCCCACCCCTATGATAAAAATATTAAAGTGTTAGTTATGATAAGAACTGTCAACTAACATGACATCCAAATGTTGCATAAAAATATTATTTATGAGATTTTTTTTATAAATTGATTTGTTTTAAAATATTTTTAATTTAGCTGAATGTGTGGTTATAGTGATGATAATTTATTTACATATTTAATTTAAAAATATTTAAATATAGACAGTAGTGTTTGGATACTTTTGTATTATTGCTGGATTCATTGTTTTAATTTATTGTGTCAAAATCAACTGATAGGTAGTTAAGAATTGATATTAAGCGTTAACTTGTATTAACTTTCAGTTTTTTTTTTTATTAATTAACAGCTTTGCTACTACTTAATTCTTATATTAAAATCCATTGTAATTATTATATATTATAATATTGATGCATAGTAACTACTATATGGATTTTCCTAATCAGCTATAAATAAGCCTAAAAAGATTAAAAATATTTATCGTACAATAAATAAAACTGCTGATATCTTTCTTTCGACCCAGCCCGTCGACCTACCCGAAGGTGTAAGATGTCTGTTTAGACCGCCGAGACAATGCTATCTAATTTAGACTTGAAACCAGTGGGAGCGACATCCACAGGGACCGACCCTCCTTCCCTTGCTACCAACAGCTCGGAAGGACTTTCAAACCCACAAATTTAATGTGCTCGTACACGGGGACAGTTTAGGCAAAGCTGGATACCGAACTTGGGTCCTCCGAGTACAATCCCCGTGACTTAACCTCTCGGTTATCTGACTCCAAAACTGCTGCTTGTAAGACAATAACTTACGAAATTTCCTTGAGGAAAGCATATGTATGTCAGTTAGGTGACTACAGTTGCTTCGATGGCATTATAATCCCCCTTTTTCAGGCCAAAATAACAGTATGCACTCTTAACAACCACTACTGCCGTTCGTTGGGCAGTTCGTTCTTGGCGGTTGTTAAGGACGTATACTGTTCTTTTGGCCTAAAGTAGGGGCTTAAAATGACCTCGAACCAATTGTAGGCACTTAACTGACATATGCTTGCTTTCTTCAAGGCGGCCTTGCAAGTTGTTATGTATTTATCGACTTTGTGAATCTTGTATATAACTTTATCGGATTGTGCCCCCCCTGAGATTTTGAAAACTCGGCGCCTATGCCTGAAAGGAATTTGCGGTATTCTTTACTAAAATGCTGAGGAAAGTAAATTCACGACTATCAAATGATTAGTATTATTAGAGCATGCATGCACTTATGATTTACTTCAAATACCGAACCATAGCTGCCAATTCTCTGCATTCTTTTTTTGGGGGGGTGGGGGCTCCAAATTTTTAATTTAATACCAGTCTTTGAGTAAATATACTATTCTTAGGTTTTTACTAAGATTATTGGTGACATTTACATTTCATTCTTTATTTTAAAATTTAATATCCTATGTTTTAGCGAAAATCGTTATACTCGGCTGACAACTCTGCCAGCTATAATCCAGCAAAATAAATTTTTAGTATATTTATGGAATTTTTACTGTGTTTAATTTATTAGGTAGTAATTTGCAAAAGATAATTTGTCTGTATCATGGAAATTAGCAGTTTACATGATTCACAGTATGTTTTGTTTTATTGTAAAAATATATTTTTATTTTTACATTCTGTTTTCATTGATTTCACATCTTATATAGAAAAATTATATTTTTCAAACATGTTATAATTGAAGTGATATTTTCTGAATAAAAAACCAGTGATTTTGGTACTTATAAATGTTGGCCATTCCTTTATATTTTAAATCATAAATTTTGAAATGCAACATGCACAGGATTATCTTACATCCCAAATTGATGCTGGGAAAAATCTGGATTTTTAAATTTAGTTGGTACATATGCAAAAAGGACATCTTCAGAACAGAAAGTGAATTTCCTTAGTGAATCTTTCTTCCCCTTCTATATATAATTTGATACAGAATACCTATCGGTCATCGTCTAAGCTCTATCCATAGCCAATCCTGAGAAATGGATATTTCAAAGGGAAATGCTTGAATCGAAAGTGCATAAAGAACCTGAAGTGGAAATTCTTTGTGAACCACCCTATGCCCTCTAGAATTTGATGCTGAATCCATATCAGTTATCATTTAAACTATTTATAGCCAATCCACTGCAAAACATTCAAAACTATGTATTAATGATAAAGAAAAATATTAAAAATATTTATATTCATTGCACACCAGGATTGCTAATTCAAAATTATGAATTATTGCATTTGCTTACTGCCAACAAAAGGAAGTGGTTTCTTCAATTTTTATAAATTTAAATGTAACAAATGTTAACTAATAAAGAAACATTTTAGCGTTAAATAACAGTTCACGCATATGTTGGTGTAGTTTAGCTCAGAAAAGAAAATTGAAGTGATAATCGATTGGGATTTTTTAACATGCTAGATGTGCTATTATGAATTCGGGAAAGAACCATTGTAATTGTTCAGCCAATAAAAGGTTATCATCCCCCCCCCCCCCAGCAGTGCAACTGCATGCTTATGCCTAGTCTCTCACAATAATGCCAGCTATTCATTACGAAATTGTGGTTTTTTTTAAAAAGTTATTTGCAAAACGATTGCACACAGACTTAACTAAATAGTTGTCTAAATTTTCTGAATTATGATTACTATTAAAATTACTTTCATTCAGGAACAAGTTATATAGATTTTGTTAATCAACCTGCATTGGTGTAGTTATTACTACATGAATTTTAAAGAAAAAACATATAAATGGGATTGTTCACTAATAAAAAAAAAATAGTTATTAAACTTTTTAAAATCTCTCCTAATTAAGGTTATGTTATCCATGTTAGAATCTGGAAGCTTTGAATTGTAGTTAATAGTTAAAAGTATATTGCTTTTTTACTTTCTCTCTTTTTTTTTTAATTTTAAACATAAAACTATTAAATGAAATTTCTGAATTTTATATGTGTTGTGTTCTGCGTTTTTCTTCTAATAGTGCAATTTGTTATGAAAAAACTTATCTAGTAGAGTATTGTATGTATGATTAAAGTTTTATTTTAACCTCACATGTTACTATTATTTTTTAGCGCATTCTGAAGCGACTCACAGTAGAGCCTCCATCATCATCAGAAGCTGAATTCCCTGGTAAGTGCATGTAAATTCAACTTTTCAAAACAATTTTCTTTATCGCATAACTCATTACCAATAATTGTTCTAAGAAATCAAAGTAAATGCAAAATAGAAAATTTCCAGGCATAGAAACTCCCTTCTTATATGGCAACCACCCTTTTATACAACATTTTCAGATATGCCACGCTTTTCTCCACGTACATAACAATAGTTATTCTGAGAGATACATTTGGGTCACATTTATACTATTATTTCCTTTTTAAATTTTATACTTTGTTTTGGAAAAGGAAAATAGAGTTTTTATTAAGCCCAATATGATTTGTCACTTTTCTGTGGAGGAAGAAAAAGATTTTAAAGTATCTGGTTTTGATTGTGGTAAGATTGTGATATAGGAACAACAAGCATTAAAATATTCCTTACATTTAAAACACTGATTTAAATATCCCAATTTTTAAATTATAATTAAATTATATTTTGGTTTTATAATTCAATTTCATAAATCTAATTTCTGAGATTTTTAAGGTAGGAACTTATTTTATTACTTGAATATATGGTAAACTCCTGTTTATCTTTACTCTATCATTCACCACACTCGGTTAACTACCACCCTTCCCTCCCCCTATTATGTGGGGTGATCGTTGGTCCTTTTCTTTCATGCATTCTCCTACCCTATTTCCCTCACAACGGATGATTTCTTACCAAGCTATCTAAAAATATGAGGTATATATATTCAAAGTATTTAGTTTTCTTCCCGAGTTGATTCTCCCCTCCACCCCTATTATGGAACAGATTATGTAATCTAGATACGGAGGTGCATGATTAGGCATTCTCTACTGCTGCATAGATCACACCATTGTTAGGAGGTTCACCATTCCAGATATTTAGGTGAACAGAATTATGCGAAAAAAAAAAAAAAGTTTTATATGAAAATTTGGGTGATCATAAAATGTTTAAAGAAAGGGGAAATTACTACTTATTTATCAAAATTGTAATAGGGCAAACTACAGTAAATAATTTTAGAAGAGATTCTGAAGAGAATTTAAGGTATGCAACAAATTTAAAACCCCAAGTGGGTCTATAAAAAGCTTAAAAACACACAAACATGAAACATGCAAAGTACAAGGGGGGAAAACTGGACTGTGCTGTTTACGAATGGTTTGTATAAAATCAAAGTCAAGAGATTCCAGTTTTTAGATCCATGATTTACAGAAAGGTTGTAGAAATGAATAGGAAACTTGAGGGGGTGAAGCATCAAGCCAAGTGATTGCTTGTCTGGTTTAAATCTCACCATGGAATTAGACAGTACATTGGTAATTTTCCAAGCAAGTTTTTGGAGATGATTGAAGAGAATTAATTTTTTTAACATACTAAATTTTTCTCATTAAAAAGTTTTTTTAGTGTCAACTATTGTGTTTTCCTTTTAATATAAGAAGAAAAAATATATTTGTAAATTTGTATAATTTTAAAAATAAAATTTCGCTTATCCATCTATTTCACTTTCCCATCACACCTCTGGTTCTGTGACTAGTGGATAATCAGGAGTTTACTGTATTGTACATTTCATTTTTGTATATGATAAATATAAGGAGGGAAATATGCCTTTGAAGAATCAAAAGTAGTTTGCATGAGCTGCTCTGTTTTCTATCTTGATTTTTATACAGCTTTCTCTACATTGTCTTTGTGCAACTATTGCAGAATTAACAGCTGAAATGGAAGAAGCAGTGGACCAAGCTCTATATACCGGTATACCAGAGGATAACCTGGTTAAAATAACTTCAGACTGGATCCTTAGGAAGGACATTGAAACCTTAGATGGATTAAACTGGTTAAATGACTTAGTAAGTACCACACAAACTAGTGTATATTTCACACTCTCCTTTGAAATTCAAGTTTTCATTTGGAATTTTCTGAAACAGAAAGAAAATTTGCATATTGTACCCTCTTTCAATTTAAAATGAACTGCCATGGCATAGCAGTGTGTACACCTACCCAACAGTTTTTTGTTTTGTTTTTGTTAGAAGTCAGTATATTGTTAAAACACTCTTTGGTTTTCAGGAATTCACTGAGTTCCATTGTAGATTTTATCGGAGATTTGCATCTTAATTAAGTCCCAGGAAAAACCAGAAGATTCTAGAAAATGTACTTGACTATCACACCAAAACTCTCAGCAATTCTCAAGAACCAAAGAGTTATTTAACAGTGTACCTGCTGATTAAAAAAAAAAACCTGCATCATCAGAAGCTGCCTTAAAATGGAAACTCTGCAAGAATATCCTAATTGCCTCCTATCTTAGTAGATTAGGTCTTCAACACACGAAAAGTATATATATTTTTAAAAATTCATCTATTCATAGTATGGATTTCATTCAAAGTTCGAAGATCATTTATTGATCTTTTAGATTGTGTTAAGATGGAAACTAAGATAATATTTTTGGTCACAAAGGAACTGATTTGTGTGAAAATGGCTTAAAGACATGTTAAAATATAAAATAATTTAACAACTAATTCAAATTAAAAAAAAAAAATAACACCAAGGTTCACCTTCCCGGGTCCTAAAGTACCTGGTACTAGATATGAATTTAGGCTTAATTTAAATAGCCCGAGCTGTTCAACGTAAAATAGAACCTAAAATATGTTTTTAACCTTCTCACTTTTTTGTTACTAATTTTTCAAAATTGTTCATTTGTGAAAATGGGTGATTAAGTTTAGATATCAAGCACAAAAAATGTAAAAACAATTACTTTGCTTAAGCTTAGGATTAACATAAATTTAAGCTAGAAATTATAGTCTCCTGAAAACCATATAATGCTATTAAAATAATAACTTTCCAATATGGTTGTTTGTGGTAACAAAATTAATATTGGCCTCCACTCAATATTTTGGCAGATATAGTGTGAGATTTAAATATTTATGACAAAAATGAAACATATTAACTTTTAACCCATTCTTTTGATATATTGCCGTTCTTTGATTATTCTATACATATTAGATATTCTTATTTATCAATATGTCTATTGGAGAGATCAATAATAATAATAATAATAATAATAATAATAATAGTCATTTTACCACACACTTCCTAGTATAGAATGATTAAAGATAGAACCCATTTACCAAGTGTTTGACTTCAAATAAGATTTCAGGCATCTGTTATCAGTAATTGTTTAGTGATAAAATAAAATGTGATTAGTAATAAAATAAAAGTTGTTATTAACATTTTCTAATCATTAACAATTGAAAAAATGTCTATTATATAAGAAAAATAGTTTAGATTCCGTCTCAGCTTTACTCAACCAAATTTCATTGTCGTGCATTGCTTAGATTTTCTGCTACAGATGAGCAGACAGACATCTTCCTTTATTATTATAGATAAAAGATAGATTAAGTCTTCAAGACACGAAAAGTATATATATTTTTTAAAACTTCCACACTATCAAATACATCGAAAATTCGTCTATTTGATAGTATGGATTCCTTTCAAATTTTGCTTGAAAGACAATTTTTCGGTCGTTACGGGACTGATTTGTGTAAAAATGGCTCAACATTGTTTGCTAAAACGTAAAATAACTCAAAAACTTATTTTAATTTAAAAAAAAAAATAACTCTGAGGTGCACCTTCTTATGTTCTGAATTAACTGTGTACCAAATTTCATGCCCATATGTTGCTTAGATTTTACAATACAGATGAACAAACATATATTTTTCTTCATTATTATAGATTTGTGGGAGAGAATGTGTACTTATGTTCTTTTTAATAATAAAACAATCTAAAATATGAAATATTGTGGACAGAGTTCTCACAGGCCTTGAAAGTCTTTAAGAAGTACTGGATTTTAGTTTTTATTTTCAAGGGTCCTGAGAAGTACTGGAAATAAGCCAGAAGTCCTTGAATTTTTCTTTTTGAAAATTTGGTTGTTCAGATTCCTGCAAAAACTGCTACTGTTTATGTGTATTTCGCTCCTTCATACTGCGTTTTCAAATAAAACCGCCTTGCATGATCCCTTACATTTTCTTATGCTGCAAGTTCGGAACATTTCTAGTTGTGTGCCAACTGAAGTTCTCCATGTTACTAACTGCTCTAAAATTCCCAGAATTTCTCCGCTACAGCATTGAGAATCTGCAACTCCAATTTGTCATTCACTCTGGTAAACCATGTTAATGCAAAGTAAAGAAATTTTTCTCTTCCCACTTATGGGATACTTTTCTTATTAGATTCTGCAATGCCGATTGTAACATTTTCCCCCTCTAACTTAAAGTGTTTTTCTGTGACATATTTCAGCAAATATGAAAATGTGGTGCTACAATCCATACTTATTCAAATCCATATGTTAGGGAAATCAAAAGTGGACCCCCCCCCGAAAAATGTCCCCTATCACCTCTCCTAAAACAGACAAAATTGTTTAATATTGCACTTCCCCTTCTACCCCTATCCAATAAATTACTATATGGTTCTTTTTCTTTACGAAGATAAAAAAAAATTTTGCTCAATTATTCTTTGTTTGGTGTCAAATTGAGGTAAAATGTGCTGAAAATTTGAATTTTTTCAGAATTATTGCTCTGAAACCCATATTTCCAAATATAATTATTTAGACCAGGATGCCCATATGTGTCAAAGCACATGAGTGGAGCAAGAGTTACGTCTGTGGTTAGTGATTTTTAGAAATTATTGGGATTAAGGGCTTCATAATGAGTTTAAAATATATAAATATTTTTTTAATACTATGTTTATTTTCAAACATTTTCCTCATTTTTCTAAGCATGTAACCAATAAAAAAAATGGATTCAAAAACACAGATCTAACTTTGAAGGTAAGTATTTGTTTCATAAAAAAAATCTCATGTGTGCAGTTCATGATTTTCTCTAGCAAATTAAAGTGCTTGCTCACTGTCATGTCGTTTATGTGTACTGTATGCACAAATTAAACCAATATATTTAAAGCTACTCATTTTAAGTGTCATCATCAGGTTATTTTTAACACTTTACAACAAAGTTGAAAAGTGTTTATGACTTTGTTCATTCTGTCTTTCTGTCTGTCTGTCCGTTAGCACGATAACTGCCGTAAAAATGACTTAACCAAAATGAAATTTTAGTATGTTGTTCAGACGGTCTGTAGGACCTATGGGAATATAAATGAATAATATCACCCAATTAGTTTTGGATTGAACCCGGGTTGAAAAAATGAAATACATTGAGCCCTATGGGACCTAATTTTTCAAGCATTTTTTAAGCGGATTTAAAATTCACAAATTGCTTCGAAAATTTTAGGCAATATCCAAATTGTTCCATAAAATATATAAAAAAAAAATTTAACGAAATATATTCAGTAGTTTTTTAAATAAAAATTAAAATAATAATAACACCTCTTATATGAAGCGATCACGTGACCATGATATGAAACGATCATGTGACATACTTCAAAATGATATATGGCATCCATCTTGTCTCAAAATCATGATTTAAAGTTCTTTTTAATTCATATTGAGTGTTGTATCCGTCCTAAAACTACTTTATTTTTGCCTAAATTCTGTACATCTACATACTGAAACAACGCAATGACAATATATTTGTGTTTAAATGCTCATCCCAAATTTGATTATTTCTACAACTAAGCCTATTTTCACCTATGTAAAATGTAAACAGCAAAATATGTAGAATGAGTTGTATTAGAATTGCTGTAATTCTTTAACACAAAATCATTTGGTCCATGGAGTCTGCTTAGCTGATATGAATGAAATATTCATTGATTTTAGAAAGAGAAGGACGATATTTTTCGATGAAGTTTTATGCATATAGTTTAATTACTTGTAGCTCCATGGTCTTAATTTTTAAATAAAATAAATTATTATAGTATTGTGATGAGTGACATGAATGGGGGAATTATTTATGAATGAAATGTTGCTTTTATAGAGAGAGCCAGGCGTGTTATTTTTTCTATGACGTCATTTGAATGGATTTCAGTTGTTTTCGATGAAGTTTTCAAATATAATAAATTATCGTAGTATTATGACAATTCTAAAATTATTACCGAGGAATGTATCACATTTTAGAGATGTTTAAACCAAGCAATTTATACTTTAATGCCGTCATTTGAATGAAGTTAATTTTTTTATTATGAAGGTTTAAGGTTTCAAATATAATAAATTAATGTAGTATTGTGATAAGTTTTAAAATATTACCGAGGAATGTATTGCATTTTAGACATGTTTAAATAAAATTGCATTGAAGTTGGAAAGTGTTTCATAATCAATGCTTTAAGTATGATTGATCTTTCTTGTTATAATTTTTATAGTAGTACGTGAGTACAAATGAATAAATATTTTTCTAAAGCGAAATAATTTTTTATGTAAATTATGTGATTGTGCAATTCATTTTGTATTCTTATGCATTACTGAAAGTTTGCAAAAATCTTTTTCCATTTATCTTTGTCCTTTAATTATTACAGAATAGGTCTAAAACTTGCTTGTTTTCATATTTTTGCTTAATTATTTAAGAAATATTTGATATAATTTACCAAATCGTATAAAAATTGACTCAGAGCTAGAAGATTTTTCTTATAGTTAACGGTTAACATTCTTTTGCTATGCTGTAAATCTAAAGACATTTTCTCAATTAAAAATAATTCTGGTTTTAAAGTGGTGTTTTTATTATATTAAAATTTATTTTAAGATATATATATATATATATATAATAAGTTAATAAATACTTTTTATCTGTCTTAAGCATTATTTATTCTTGCACAGAAAAGTAAATTATGTTTTGCTAATCACAGGAAAAATTCTGTATTTATTTGAATTTCAGCTATTTCCACCTTAAATTACATCATTAAAATTTGTTTTCTCTTCAGGTTAGGAGATATGAAAGCATGCGTCAAAAATTGAAAATAAGTTTTCATCATTTATGTTTATTGAAAAGATTTTTTATTTTGCACAGAAACTATTTATTTATTAATTATCATTGCAAATTGTGCTTGCACTGATTTTTAACTTCAGTATATAACTTATTTTTAATTGAAAATAATATTGTTTTGGGTGTCATTTTGATTTATTTTGAAAAGTGGGCATCCTGTATCTAGTGGCCTTGCTGTATAAATTTGTTACCCTAGGAATAATATTTTTTCATAATATTCCTAAGTGTTTAGACATTTTAATTAAGAAACATTTTTACATATTTTTAATATAACAAAAGCTATTGTGGGCAATTTTTAATTATTTACTGTAAAATTTGTTTCTACGAAGTTTTACAAAAACTTTATTCTAATGCTCTTTAAGTACTGTAAAAGTATTTTTTTCTGTGCTACAGAAATCTAGATTTGAGTGCTCTCAAGTGCTATGAAAATTAATTTTTTTGTGTAAAAAGTGCTAAAGAAACTTTGATTTTAGTACCTCATATCTTGATTCCAGTGTTACAAAACTGGCAATTGGATGTACAGAACATGGCTGTGATATGGGAAATAAAACCCTAAATTTTTATGAAAATATCCTTGATTTTCTACCTAAATTTTTTAGAAAACCTACTATAATCCCTGATACCGCTAAAAATTTAAACATTCACAGAAAATGTTCAGTTTTTTTCCCCACTGTCTATCACTTGCCAACTTTTCATTTTGAAGTAGTGATTTGAAAGATAATGAAAAGGTTAAAAAATTGAATTTGTCAAATATTTTACAGATTAGGTGTACATATGTTTTTTAAAATAGCAGAACAGTGATCTATGTAGACAAAATTTTAAGGAACTCACAGAAATAGCGTACTGCCAACCACTTTTATTTTAAATGCAATGGTTTTCTTCACATTCTGATTTCTTTACCGTCCATTATTGTCGATTTGTCAGCGTTGTCCTTTCAAAAGTTATTTCAACTTAAAATTGAAAACAGTTAAAAAAAGCTGTATCTGTGATATGTGTAGAAGTAGTCTGGAGCAATTTTCATACCTTTATTATGCCTTATGATGAAAGTAACATTAGTGTTTGTAAAATATTTTATTATAGATAATAATTCATAATTTAAACTTTTCTGTACTCCTCAGGTTATAAATTCATACTTTGATTTAATTATTGAGCGAAGCAAGAAAGAAGGTTACCCAACTATTCATGCTTACAATACTTTCTTCTATAGTACTTATAAGACAAAAGGATATCCAAGCGTAAGGCGGTGGACCAGAAAGTTTGATATTTTCGGTTTTGATCTCAATTTTATACCCATTCACTTGGGGGTCCATTGGTGCTTAGCGGTACGTATTCAATTTTGCATTTTTCCATTATTTTGTAATGCTTGTTTTGTTTCATGTTAGAATGTCAGATATACAGAAAATTTCTTATTGATAATATAAAATATCCTTGAACTAGAAAATGTACCTCGCACATAGCTGTCGATCCTTCCGATTTGCCTGGAAAGTTTCCAATTTTCCAGCATCTTTCCGATCTTCTGGTCGGAAACCGATTTCTTCCAATTTTTCGTCCAGAAACTAAAAATCACTACTTTTCCCGATTTCGCTATGAAAACTCCCTAATATTTTTGCAGGATGTCTACAAGTTTGATCATGAAAGTCTAAAAAATTTTGTGAATTTTGATATCGGAGTTTTTCCCATTCTTGTATCTAGAAAATTCGTTTTCCTACAATTGCAAAATTGGCACTCACAAGCACGTCAGGAAAGATGACCAATGGTTATTTTGTTCCACTTTTACAATCTATTTACATCGACTAAAATTTTGATAATTATTACGTGCTACATACAAAAAAACTTTTCCGGATGCGTTATTAATGAAATAAAAAGCTGTTTTGCAACAATATTGCAGGGTGGCCACTCAACCTGGAAACCGGGAAAAGTTAAGGAATTTTAGAATGATCAGGGAAAAGTCAGGGAATTTTAGAATGGTCAGGGAAAAGTCAGGGAATTTTGTGAAAATTCTGGATTTTTTTTTACTAGTTGTCTATATAAAGACAGAACTACCCAGTTTGTATACCATTTTCGAAAAATTTCGCCAAATATTACGCTGTACTCGTAACCGCTAAATAAAGGTTGCCATGTGTCCATTTGATTCCGTATAAAAGCAAAAATGCTGAGTTTGTGTGCCATTTTGGACAAATGTCGCCAAGTACAGAGATGCCAACTTTTACGGATTTTCTGTAGTTTGTATGAATTTTTACTTCATCATATGGTTTTATGGACATTACCTCCAAAACTACGGAATATCCCGTGAAATCCATGCATCCTACCATTTAGTTCATATTCCCTGCTTTGCTGAGAGTCCAAAATTATCAGTTTGCATCCATTTTCTTCTAATGATTTCATATCAGAACATTAGACCTAATTTATTTTTATAGTGCGCGTAAAAATAAAGAAATATTTTACTAAACAAATTACATTTCGCTTAAATTATAAGATTGCGCAATTCAGTCCTTCTTTTCGGGCTTTGATGAGTACACAATTGTCTTTTTCCATCCATCTCCATCCCCTTATTATTGCACATTAACTTGACTAAACCAGCTTATTTTCATATTTTGGTTCATTATAAAGGCTACCTTTTTAATTATTTTCACATAAATAGTACGATCGTAAAATTCATTTTTTTTTTTCTCACGGGCGTTGCCGAGAGTACACAATTATCCTTTTCCATCAATCTCCATCTCTCTATTGTAGCACATTAACTTGACTAAACAAGATTATTTTCATATTTTGGTTGATTATAAAAAGTTAATTTTTTAATTATTTTCACATAAATAGTACGTTCGTGAAATTGTGTTTCTTTCTCGGGCGTTGCTGAGAGTACGCAATTATCCTTTTCCATCGATCTCCATCTCCCTATTGTAGCACATTAACTTGACTAAACTAGCTTATTTTCATGCTGATTATAAAGGCTAATTTTTTAATTATTTTCACATAAATAGTACGATCGTGAAATTCATTTTTCTTTCACGGGCGTTGCCGAGAGTACGCAATTATTCTTTTTCATCGATATCAATCTCCCTATTGTAGCACATTAACTTGTCTAAACAAGATTATTTTCATATTTTGGTTGATTATTAAGGTTAATTTTTGAATTATTTTCACATAAGTATTATGATCGTGAAATTCAGTTTTTTTTTTTCGCGGGCGTTGCCTAGAGTATGCAATTATCCTTTTCCATCGATCTTCATCTTCCTATTGTAGCACATTAACTTGACTAAACAAGATTATTTCCATATTTTGGTTGATTATGGAGGTTAATTTTTTAATTATTTTCACATAAATAGTGTTGTGCTTAGATTCAGAGATTTTTATTTTCTAGGATTACTGTTCAAAATTCATAATTTTCCTCCTTCCCTTCAAGATTCTAAATTAATTTATGTTTATTGAGTATTTCAGCGATTTATCTCGTATTGACGTTTATTTATCCTCCCTTTCATACATTTTTATATTCTAAATTACGCACGCGATGTATCAACAAATACTAAATGTATCCATGGAGTCCTTTACTAATTCGCCTGTGCCCCTGTGATTTTCCTTTTCGGTCTTATGCCTTCACTTTTGAGCAGCAATTATATTCCTCTGAAAGCGAAAAATAACACTTCTTTTAAGTTTGGATTGGCCGTTTCATGGCTTATCGGTAGAAACAATGTTTATTCCAGATGTGTTTAGAGGGTGCCGGGCATTCCGTAGGGTTGACTTAACGGGGCAGTGAACTTTGGCGGGAAAACGTGGTAGCTAGCTTGGCGGTATTTTCGTGTCACGCGGTTCATTGCGAACTATTATTTTGTAAAATTTCCTGGGGTATGCATAGGCGCTCTGTGTGCGTGCATGTTTTCACTCCCCAAGATTGGCGACTTTTGGGAAGCAGAAATTTGGTTGGCATGTTTTTAATTCGATTTCAAGTAACAGACGAGTAAGGTTGATAAAATTTCTAAGGGCCGAGCATGGGGCTCGCGCTGAGCGCCCGGGGTCGCCAATAGCTTATGAATTTGGATACTGAGCATCTTGGCATTCCTGAAACTGACTATGGTGTATTAGTAAAAATGCCTGCCTCTTGAGTTCCAGCGCATTTGCAGGGATCCTCGTCAAAGTGACGATTCTGTTTCAATTGCCTGTACTAAAAGATGGTGTTCGTCTTTTTGCAAGTGGTCTCCAATTATATTAACCATATGAAAACATTAATCATCTGTGACATCCCTTTTTAGTGTGTAACCAACAGGATGTGAGAAGTCTTGTGCCTAATGTTTCCAATAGTTTTCAGCAAGTTTCTAGTCGTCAACATGTGACGTGAGAAGCCTTGTGCTTAATGTTTCCAATAGTTTTCAGCAAGTTTGTACTGGTCAACATGTGATGTGAGAAGCCTTGTGCTTATTGTTTTCCAAATGTTGAAAAGAAGTTTTTGGTGGTCAACATGTGTTGGGGGGGGGGGGGGGGGGTAAACAGCAATATGATATATTAAAGCATTCTAAATCATTCTAAGTTCTCAAAATTCTTAAAACCTAAATGTCATCTGAAATAAATCTGAAATTAAATCTGAAAATACTTCTAAAATATCTGAAATTAGTAAAGTTCATCTAACCTGAAAACATTCCAAAAGTTCCCAAACTTGTAAAGTTCGCCTAAAATTCATCTCGGAGAAATCTAAACACATGCTTAGATGAGAATTAAAAAAAACGTTCCATTTCGAAACCGAACTTCGGCTCGGCTCGCGCCGAAGCGCTAAAAACAACAGCTTTAACAGATCACATCTTAGGTTCTAATCAAGAGCAAAAGAGAGCGAAAAAATGCGCGATTTTGCTTATATACTGCGAAACATCACTGCCACAGATTGTAAACAAAATTATCGATGAACGATAAAATAATTAATGACAGACGATTTTAATATTACGGTTAACCAATTAAAAACTCGAAATTTTTAAGAAGAGAAATGGAATTTCAGAGCAGACGAAAATTAAAAAGAAATGAAGTGAAATGATTTGGAAAATACGAATTCGGCAACAATTTAAATATGGACGATTCTGAAATATTTAAAAAGCTGAAAATAGAATAAAACTGTAAAATTGCGATGAATTAACCAATTTTTAACCGAGAGCAATAAATTTGGAATCAAGTTAAAGGGAATAAAAAGGGCAATAAATGGAATCACAAATTAGCCAATTTAAATAAATTTAAATTGCTAAAATCTAAAAAGAACGAACTTTCGCCGTTTTTAACACAAAACCTATGGAATAGAATATATTTGGAACAGAAGAATATCAAAACCTAAACAATCGGAAAATGGAGAGTGACTATGTAACTAAGACCCCTGAACACGTTTAGACAAAAAACAAAACTCCTAAATTATTAAATATCCAAAAGTATAACCCAACAACTCCTTCGAACGTCCCAAAAAAATTTTTCATTTGAAAAATGAAAAATTTTAGCTAACACATGACAAAATTTCGCGAAACGAAGGAGAAAAAAAAATATCAAAATCTCAACTACATCTGTAACATGAGCCATAAAAAATCACATTCCTTATAAATAAATCAAAAATTAAATTCCTTATAAATAAATCAAAAATCAAATTCCTTATAAATAAATCAAAAATCAAATATTCACTTCACTAAACATTTCATAATATCAATTATCATATTTCTCAACATTTCTCTAAACTCTTAAACATGCATATAGATTCAACATTAAATTCTTCAACTTCATTATAACTCTATACCATGAAATGTTCATCAATTCATTTTAAAATGCTCCAACAAATATGTCATCAAAGAGAAGTAGTAGAAAAATAATAAACAGATCTCTATATCATTAGCTGTCATGAATAAACATAAATTTTAACGAAAACTTTGGACCAGCCAAAGAATTCCAATAATCTAAACAACAAATTTTGAAAGGGTACCTTCAACATAACAACCAATAAATATAAATTAACAAATTCATCACCGGTCTCCTCCTCTACAAAGAAAACAAATATTCGAAGCATATTACTCTATTTAAATAATATTAAAGTTGGCTCAAGTTACAAAAAAAAAAAATTTTGTGGAATATTTACCCCAAAATAACAAACTCAATTCCCTAACAATTTGGAACTGAACACAAATTTAACCGACGTGTTTACAAATTATACTATAAACTGATTACTTGGCAAATTAGATCATTTAAAAGACAAATATACACTAAAATGACCTTATGCATCATTTTACACCAATAACAATAAACGCGATTCAACTAGATTTTGTGCAACCTCTTGCACTCTCAACAACAATAATCTCAAATATCATAACTGCAACTCTGGTAATCTCAAAAAATTCTCATAAAAATCAAAAAATTAATACAAGGGGCCGAGGGTTGTGAGTCCTCATTAAGGTTGTGAATCTTTTTTTGAACCCCCAAAAAATAGCACAAAAAATTTCCATCAAGTATAAGTAGTACATTTAAATTCAATAACTGCCAAGTGTATCACATTACTTTAACCAAAATACCAAAGAAAAATCAAATTACAAATCCCCATTTAAATTTCAAAACCAAAAGAACTCAAAATTGCATTGCACAATTTTAAATATTCCACTTAAAAAAAATTTAATTCTCCTATAAATAAAATAAATTTTTCCACTTTAACGACCAAAAAATTTTAAAGACAGTATTAAAATATCAGATTCAGAATTAAGAACAAACAAACTGATTTTATCACCACTCTATTTGAGTGTGAAAACCAAACACATGATCAATGTGAAGAACAAGATAACTCAAGTTGATATTTATGTCACACTCATATTGGAGTGTAAAAAACACCTGCATTACCCAATTTTTCAATTAATCAACAGTACTTCATCATCTACATTCACATATCAGTGAGCATTTAAATCTCAATTCCAAATCAGAACATAAAAATTCTAGAGTCGAAAAACTACTGCTTTAATTCTATATAATTTAACTTAATAAAAAAAATATTCTCATTAAATTTACTCAATTAATTTTTCTCTATTTTATCAAAACAATTCTAAATGCTGCTGGGAGCGTGGGTTACAAGAACATCAAAATAAAAAAAATTTGTTAATGAGATGGGATTAGAACAAAAAGTGTAAATACTATAAAGTGCGTTCCCCACATGCCTATAATCTCCTAAATTTATGAATTAAATTCAATTTCCAACTACTTCAAATAATAAAACTCAAATCAAATTAACTTAAATTAAGGAATGCTTAAATAAAAATTCTAAATGAAAAAGTCAAATTCAAAAATTCTAAAGTTTCCTCAAAAAATTCTAAATGAAAACATTTAAATTAATCCTAAAATTTCAATTTTAATCAAAATATTAAAGTAAATTCCTCTAATTTAGCTCAAGAACATTCTAAAATATCAAGCTTCAGTTTAAGAACATATCAAAATCTCAACAGTAATCACTTTTAGAATAAACAGGTATGGAATCAATTTACTGAAATTTCATTTTTAAGAACAAAAATTATTAAGAACATCTATTACAGTTAGCATGAATAAGCCCCTAGACTGGTCAAACGGCGCCAATTGTTGGGGGGGTAAACAGCAATATGATATATTAAAGCATTCTAAATCATTCTAAGTTCTCAAAATTCTTAAAACCTAAATGTCATCTGAAATAAATCTGAAATTAAATCTGAAAATACTTCTAAAATATCTGAAATTAGTAAAGTTCATCTAACCTGAAAACATTCCCAAAGTTCCCAAACTTGTAAAGTTCGCCTAAAATTCATCTCGGAGAAATCTAAACACATGCTTAGATGAGAATAAAAAAAAATGTTCCATTTCGAAACCGAACTTCGGCTCGGCTCGCGCCGAAGCGCTAAAAACAACAGCTTAACAGATCACATCTTAGGTTCTAATCAAGAGCAAAAGAGAGCAAAAAAATGCGCGATTTTGCTTATATACTGCGAAACATCGCTGCCACAGATTGTAAACAAAATTATCGATGAACGATAAAATAATTAATGACAGACGATTTTAATATTACGGTTAACCAATTAAAAACTCGAAATTTTAAAGAAGAGAAATGGAATTTCAGAGCAGACGAAAATTAAAAAGAAATGAAGTGAAACGATTTGGAAAATACGAATTCGGCAACAATTTAAATATGGACGATTCTGAAATATTTAAAAAGCTGAAAATAGAATAAAACTGTAAAATTGCGATGAATTAACCAATTTTTAACCGAGAGCAATAAATTTGGAATCAAGTTAAAGGGAATAAAAAGGGCAATAAATGGAATCACCAATTAGCCAATTTAAATAAATTTAAATTGCTAAAACCTAAAAAGAACGAACTTTCACCGTTTTTAACACAAAACCTATGGAATAGAATATATTTGGAACAAAAGAATATCAAAACCTAAACAATCGGAAAATGGAGAGTGACTATGTAACTAAGACCCCTGAACACGTTTAGACAAAAAACAAAACTTCTAAATTATTAAATATCCAAAAGTATAACCCAACACATGTGATGTGAGAAGCCTTGTGCTTACTGTTTTCCAAATGTTGAAAAGAAAAGGGATCCTTTAATTTGAAATGTGGTCTAGAGTTGCCAATAATATGTGTCTGATATGGTTGAGTATTTATATTGTGTAATGTAATGAATTCGTGTTTTAAATATTTTTATTTAAATTTAACTTTTTGGTGGTGGAGACAGCTCAGGCAGGCCAAACTCTGGTTTTTAAATTTAATTGATCTAATTTTAATCGCAATGTACTTTTAAACTTTACCACTATACAGAAAATTAAGTAGTTATGAAGTGGAAGATGTTTAAGTTGTTTCATAATAAAAGAAAATTTTTATTTAACATAAAATTTGTTGTGTTTCTTGAGTTGTTGGCCGTGCTCGATTTAATTTAGGTTCAAAGGTAAGGGAAGTTTTAAAGAATGTTTGTTGTGTTGATTGTTGAAACAACAAAGTAATGTGCACAGACCAAATCTAGGAAAAGCAATTAGTAAAAGAAACATTATTAACATAAATTAGGAACTTTAAAATGGAAGTGTAATAATAAAAAAGAAACTGAGATAATATGAAATAATTGTAAAGGAACTTTATTAACTCATATTTATATTAAAATGAAAATAAAATTTACTTATATATTTACATTAAAAGTAAAAATAAATTTTAGAAGAAAATTATGAAAAATAAATAATATGCTTTTATTTCATTACAACAATAGTACGATCGTGAAATTCAGTTTTTTTTTCGCGGGCATTGCCAAGAGTACGCAATTATCCTTTTCCATCGATCTTCATCTCCCTATTTTTGCATATTAATTTGACTAAACTAACTTATTTTCATATTTTGGTTGATTATAAAGTCTAATCTTTTAATTATTTTCATATAAATAGTACGATCGTGAAATTCAGTTTTTACCCCCCTCGGGCGTTGCCGAGAGTACGAAATTATCCCTTTTCCATCGATCTCCATCTCCCTATTGTTGCACATTAACGTGACTAAACTAGCTTATTTTCATATTTTGGTTACTTGTAAAGGTTAATTTCCTAATTATTTTTACATAAATAGTGCCATTCAGTTGTAATTAACTCGGTTAAGTTAGCAAAACTGCATTTTGAATTTATTCTAAAGTTTTAAAATATATATTGTCAATATACATAAAATCTTACTGATTGTCGATGCGGTTTTACTGAAAACGCCTGATTTTTCTACTGATGACCCCTTGCAGAGGTTGGCATCTCTGTATATTATATACATTTTGCTATATTTTTTTCTATTTTAATGACATTCTTTTGGCATTGCTGAATTGATATTAATTATTCAATGACTGTGGCTTGTTATAGTGTAGTTATTGCATATCTTTAATGATCTCTGTCATTGTAAGCAATTTGCAATGCCCATATTTAAGGACATCAGTTTAGACTATTTCTTTTTATTGTCTTCAATGAAAACTATTAAATTCTTTTAAATATTTCAGTAGTCCAATTTTACTGCATTTACATGGATTTTTTTGTCAAAATTTATTTGTAAAAACAAAAAAATATGTGTATTTTTATCTTCTGATTTAATATAACTTTTTTTGGATAGTGGAGTTAAATTGTTAAGATTCTTTAATCAAATTTGTAACTAAATAGGGTTAAAAACGTGTTCGCGTTTTATGTTAAAATTACTGTTCTGGAATTTCTTTTCAATTCACCTGGAAAACCTGGAAAAGTCAGGGAATTTCAATATGTCTGAAGAGTGGCCACCCTGTATTGCGAAAACCGATATTTTTACGCAGTCCTTTGTATATTTTATTTAAATGGGAAAATATTTTCCACTTAGCAATCTATTTCCATCGATTAAAAGTTTTATAATTATTACGTGGTGTATATAGAAACTCTATTTTTCAAACATATTATTAATGAAATGAAGAGCTACTTTGCTGCAGTATTGTGGAATACTGCACGCAATCCTCGGTATATTATCTGTGGTCATGAAAAAGTCCTGCACTAGAATATCCTGCAGACTACCTGATATAATCTTTTGAAAATGATTAATAGATTCTCATCACTTCAAGCTGAGAAATAAACTGAATAAAACATGTAGTCAAATGCTAAATGTTTACTAAATCGAATTATTTTTTTACACAAATAGCGTGATTGTGCAATTTAGTTTGTATTTTCGTGTATTACTGTGAGTCCAATTGTATCTTTTTCCATCCATCTCTATCCCTTAATTATTGCACATTAGAATGACTAAACTAGTTAATTTTTATATTTTGGTTAATTATTAAGGATAATATTTTAATTATTTTCACATAAATTGTCAGATCGCGCAATTCATTTTGTATTCTCTTGCTTTGCCGAGAGTCCACTAGTATCTTTTTCCATCCATCTCCATCTTCTAAATATTGTATATTAGATTATCTAGCATATTTTCCTACTCTGGTTAATTAAGATTAATTTTTTAGTTATTTTCATATAAAGTATGATTGTGAAATTCAGTTTGTAATCCAGAGTTTACAAGTATATTTTTTATGTTAATATCCTAAATGTTTTGTATAATTTACCAAATAGTATAAACATCAACTCTTTTAGCAATAAGATTATTCTTATATTTAGCAATTTACATACCTTTAAAATGCTGTACATCTTAAAGCATTTTCTGCTTTGAAAATATCTGGTTTTGAAATTATAAATTTGTCTTTATGTTAAAATGTATTCTAAAATATGTTTTTATTTATAAAGTATGAAACAATATATAAAATAGTAATATTAAATTAATAAACACTTCTCATGTCTTAAATCTTATTTCTTCTTGCACAAAAAAGTAAATTATGCTTTGATGAATCACTGTTTTGGAAAAAAATCTGTATTTATTTGAACTTCACCATAGAAATTTTGCTTAAAATAATAAGACAAAAAAAAAACAAAAAAAAAAAAACATGAAAACACAGTTATTTTCATACTGAAAAATGGATGCAAACCATGCAAATGTTTTGAAACTGTTTTTGATAAATAAAAAAATAAAAAAAATCTTGTAAAAGCAAAATTTGTTCATCAGCATTTGTAAAAAAGAGTTTAAAAAAATAATAATCCATAAAGTTGAATTGGAAATTACATTAAATATAAAGTTCCTTTTTTTTCTGAGTTTAACTTATTTTTTACTTTTTCCCTAATTTAACTTAATTTTTCCCCCATTTTTTAGTATGGTAGAAATTCACTTTACTATAATTATTTAGAGCATCACTAATTTTTTTTACGAGTAAAAATCTACAGATTTTCAGCCGTTCAGAGTTGGCAGCTATGCTAGCGTTATCTAGGATTTAAAGTAGGTCTTAACTAAATTCAGTCATTCAATTTTTCAACAGTTTTTAGTCATGTCCTGCCCACTTTATGAAGTTATAGATAAAAATAACTGCTGTGCAAACCATATATGAAGGACTTCTTTAGTTTTAATGCATGTGTAGTTATGTGCAACAATTGCAACACATGTGCACAAACCTCAACTACTCTCCATAACAACACCCAGTTGTTAATGCCAACCTAAGAAAGAGCGAAATTGAAAATCACAATTTTTCTGATTTCGGTTGAACACCAACAGAAAATTAAAAATTAAGAGTAATTAAAAAAAAAAAATCTTCGAATATGAAGATATACACCTATATTTCTGCCAATCTGTAGTATTGTAATAACCTTTGGATGCGATGAAATAAGAAAATAAAACATGCATATTTGGATGTATTTAAAAATAACGAATTCAGTTCAAAAATCATTATAAAGAGTGGCCTTTAATCCTTTCAATGATGTCAAAATGAAAACACTGTGATAATATTTTTAGTTGCTAAGGCATCAGTTTGTGTGAAAATCACTCAAAATCGTGCTTCAACATAAAATACACAGTGCGTCAAAGAATTTTTAAGACTGGCACTAGATGTCAGCGTACAGTGACTCCATCAGTGTAATCGTGCATGCATGATAAACCTTAACTGTCTGCTGGTGCACTGCCAAAAGTTCGACGCATTTGCTTAACTAACTCAAAAGATACAGCCGTTCATTACAGAAGTAAAAATTTTCATATTGAATTATTGAGATGGAACAAAGATAAAGAGCTGTAATTAAATTTAATGCAAACTTGGTAAAAGTGCCTAGGAAACGTACCAATTGATGAAACAAGTTTACGGTGAGTTTTGTTTAAGTAGATCAAGTGTTTTCGTGTGGCAGAAACGTTTTTTGGACGGAAGAGATATGCTAGAGGATAAATAAGCATACCGGAAGACCAAGTTCATCTAGAACACCTTAGATTATTGAAAAAGTGTGTGATCTCATGTAAACAATCGCTGAGCGTCTGTAAGAATAATGGAAGAGTCTTTAAACATCAACAAAGAAATGATTTGAACCATCCTGCATGAATATTTGGCCAAAACAAAAGTCTGTGTTAAATTTGTTCGACACATTTTAACCAATGAACAAAAATAAATATCAAGAAGTGCACATTCCAGACATCATTTCAGCCGCTGAAAATGATCCAAACTTCTTGAAATCGATTGTTACAGGTGATGAAACATTGTTTTTAGTATGATCCTGAAACAAAGTGACAAAGTGTGGAATGGAAGTCAAAAAACTCACCACAAGCCAAAATAACAAGAAAAGTTTCACCCAAAATCAAAACAATGCTCATTACATTCTTCGATAGTAAGAGTATTATCCACAAAGAATTTGTTCCAACTGGACAAACAATTACTGGTGATAGATAAAATCAAAGACAAAACTTTTTAAAAAACGAAAGGTCTTTTATTTAACACATCCTAAAAGACATACAAAATATATATTAAAAACTGCCAGAGTGCTTTCGGATGTATAAACGCCCTTCATCAGTGGCTACATGAATAGTAAAAATATGGAATGTTTATATAGAGACCAGTTTAAAGCAAATTTGCATAAAATATAAAATGATAAATGAACTTACTAAAAATAATACAAAAAATATACACGGAAATTACAAAATAAGTTTAAACGCTTATGAATTTTAAATTATTACAAGAAAAGAACTAATACAAATTTTAGAAAACGTCAAGCATGATATTCCTGAGAATGATGTCACAAATAACTTTTAAGAGGTTTGAATTGCATGGAGTCGAGAATGAGTCGCCAAGAATAACTTAAAATTTGAACAAGATCAAAATTACAAATGGATTCACAGTAAATATAAATAAACAGGGATTCATAAAGAAGAATACTATGTGGATTGTTATAATGAACCAAAAGGAAAGTTTTTTCAAAAACGGGAAGAAATTTATCATTAATCACATATTAAGCAAGAGCCGTAGAAAGTTTACCAGATTTGATATCTCGAGCATGTTCTGCTAAACGGATGCCAACAGTACATTTTGTACTACCAAAAGCTTTTAAAATCATCAAAATTCCCAAGTTTATCGGATCGAATACGATTAAATAAAGTGATAATATTAGAGTGAGAGGGTTTGAAACCAAATTCATGACAGAAATTAATAAAAGAATGGAAAATCTTAGGATGGTAAGGAACACTAGATTTATGAACTAAACGATCTTTAATAGCAACAAGTTTAGTATCAACTTGAGTGAATTTAAGACGAACGTGGGTAAAGATCTTATAAATAAATTCAAAAGAATAAGCAGCCTCATGGCCAAGTTTAAAAATAAAATTAATTTCATCGGTCAAAGCGGGGATAGAAGAGCAAACATTAAAAGCGCGAGTAAAATACATGTTAAAAGAAGCTTTTTTAGAGGATACAGGATGGAAAGAATTAGCGGGGATACAGGAGTTAGTAAAAGTGGATTTACGGAAAACGGAAATATGAAAACCAATAAAATCCACTTTTACTAACTCCTGTATCCCCGCTAATTCTAAGATCTAAATGTTAAATGAGAGATCTAAATGTTAAATGCTATCGCAGCAAGTTTTGATCAGACTTGCACTAAAATTTAGCACAATACTCATAATGATGATATAATGCCAAATTAAAAAAAAATAATCTTTTAAATTAGCAAAGTTACAAAATTGATATATTGAATCCACCCTATTTAAATCAGCTGTTGTTTCCATCTAAATAAAATGTCTGCCATTTAATCAAAACACCTGCATTTATATCTTACATCATTTGCTTAATTAATGTGAATTTGAAGTCGAAGAAGAAAAAATCTAAATATTAAATTCTATCTTGGTGAGTTTTAATCAGATTTATATTAAATTTTAGTTGAATACTTATAACAATGTAATGCCAAATTTAAAAATTATAAAATCTTTTCAATTTGGAAAGTAAGAGAATTGATAAATAAAATTTACGTAACAACTTTTTTTCTGTTGTGATAAAACACCTGTTCTCGAATATTCAAGCAGAATATCATCTGCTCAATAAAATAATTAAAAAGACAGAATATTTCACTGAATTTTGGCTTTTAAAAGTTCAATTATTTGTAGGCTAATTCGAATTTTAAAATCTTGCAGGTCTGTATTATTTGGAGACACATCGAATTTCGTCATTGTCTGAAACTTTAATTTTTTGCTACAGATGGCACAGACATCTTTTACTATGTATTTCAATCTCTGTTTCAATCAATGTATTTCAATCTGTTATTTAAAGTCTGAGTATCTGACTCTATATCACATCATCTCCTCCCAGAATAATTCATAAAAAAATGTGTCTAAGAATGTATTCTGAAAAAATGTATTCAAATGTAAATGTTATGAAAAAAATGTATGCGAGGTCTTTCAAACTCTAAGAGTGTAAGGGCACTGTTAACTAATCAAAAATTCTAACATTCATAGCTTTAAAATTTTTTGTAAAAAGTTCCTAAAAGAGACTAAAATTGTCAGTCAATTTTATCATCCCATAATCATAAAACTACCAAGCGGCTGGCATATAAACTCATTGCTTAAGGAAATGACGGAATACCCTCGGAGTTGCAATCAGTACTCTGTCCAGGGTGGCTATAGAACCTGGAAATTAGGAAACATCAGGGAATATCAACATTCTAAAAAAGTCGGGGAAATATCAGGGAATTCTGGGGGGGAGGGAAGCTTTACAATCAGGGAAATCTGAATTTTTAAGGTATTCACAGCTTTATTCCGCTCAGGACAATACACATGTGTAGAATTCTTACTCACATTTCATGTGATTGGAGACAGCTTATTGGACACCTCAATAGAAAGAAAGCTTTAAAATTTCAGCGTTTCTCAGTGATCCCTCTCATCTTAATTGATTTGAAAGTTGTCAAGATATTTCATGACAGGAAGACTAGATTAAAAAAATACTGTTTCTATTTATGGGTCATTCCATATCAAATCAACCAATAAAAAATAAGTTTTGGAATTTGATATCACGGATTTGGCTAATTTTTGGAATATTTGTTCTTTATCATCTGAAACGAACAAATATCCCCAAAATTAATCGAATCCATGACGTCAAGGGTTTATGCACTGGTTGATTTGACACGGATTGACCCTTATATATAATCTTATTGCAATAAGTGATATTTTACCATATGAATGGATTTTAACACTTCTGAGTTTATAGCTGAGATTTTATAGCTTATCTAGAATTTTAATACTTAAAAGATTAATATTCCTGTAATAATACTGTCCTTATATAACTCTTGCATAAATATTCTTATATAACTTGCATACTTTGATTATTATACTTTTCAATGCTGAAGTAATTAATTTTAATTATTTATTTTTAATTATAACTTTTTTCAATTTTATTAATTGACTTTTTTATGCTTGTTGAGCTGATATTCAGTAAAAGTAGATGGTGTACATATCATGGAATTTTCGAAGATATTATCTAGAAATCAAGAAAATAGCAGGGAAACTTATCTGATATCCTGTAGCCATCCTGCCGACATACTGACACTGCGCTTTTATAATAGTAATATTACCTCTATAGAAGTCTAAAGATCATTTTCGATTCTAAAACACAGTGGCAGAAGAAACAATTTAACTTTTGATAATTAAAAAAATAGTTATGTATAACTGCGAAAATAAGTAAGTGAACTAATAGATAATTTTTTAAACTTTGCTAAATACCTTTATAATTTGAAATTTTTTTAACACTATGTACTTGCCTATTCTTGCTTTCTATTTTGACATTTTATTTTACTTATTTGTCTGCCTATTTTACTATTTTTTTTTTTAATGCCTGAACTTCCGAAAAACATGTAATCTTTCATAAAAATAATTTATATATTTATCTAAATGTTTGTTCAATATCTGTTTGAAACTGAAAAATGTTTCTTTTAGGTTATAGACCATCGTTCAAAGAAAGTCTGTTACTATGACTCAATGGGCAGTGGGGAAGAAAATTGCCTAGATCTACTACAGTAAGATCAATTTTCTGTTGAGCTGTCTGTAACTAATATTTTTTTTTTATGGAAATCACTCATTCTAGAGATTTGCAGGCAAAACAAACAATGCAGAAAAAAAAGCTCAACTCAATATTTAAGAAGCTGTAACTTAAGCACAAGTATATTTCATGTCAAATTTTGACCCAATTTCTACTACTGCACTCAAGGTAAATTGAAATAAGTAAATTGAAACAATTATTTATGTAATAATTGTTTTCTTTCGTTATTTGTGTATGACCCCAGAAACGCGATCTGCTGACATAATTTTTCCCTTCTGAGAATCCATGTCGATGCATCGAAAAGTGGTTTGTCAGCATTTTTGTCTGTTCATATCTCTGGGACATTTTATGATAAAATATTGAAATTTTGTACATCACCTTATTACTGTATGGGGCACATTTTACTAATTGGAAATGTTTTTGTATGGGGGCCGTATAAAAATTTAAATTTTGTATTTCATAAAATTTAATTCCCTTGAAAATTTTAATCGATTTCATAAAATTCTGTACCTTTTTTTGCGCAACTTTGTAATTTATTATATATATGTAAGATCAATATTTAAGGAATAAAAGCCGAGGTCAATGTTTTTGGGTCACTCTGTATAGCACTTAGTTGTATATTGTTATTATTTGAAGAAATTTGCTATTTTAGGAAGGTGCATAATTGATATGTTAGTATTTCAAATAAAACATTTTCCTTCAGACCTGTTAAATATGTGACCTGTATCAGTTTATTTGACAATCTAACTTTTCCAACTTGAAGCCCTAGGTAAATGTAAAATAATTCGAGTTATAGAAACATGCGATGCAGGCAAACTTTCGTTAGGAAAATAAATTTTAATTCAAATTATTGAAACTTCGAGTTATAGAAGTTAGAGTTAAAAAAGTTCGACTGTATATGAATATAATTTCTTGCACTATGAGATAAAAAAAAAAAAATTCAGCTTATTTCTTGCTTGGCCAATCACATGTCTGAGTACTCATGCACCCTTTTGGGGTAAAACTGAATACCTAGCAAATCTTAGCTTCCTATATCTTAAGGTATTGGACCAACAGAAGAATTCAACTCGCCCCCCCCCCCCCCTCCCTTCCCTAATAAAATGTTGCTTAATTGCTCATGCCACCTTTTGGGGATAAGAATGGATTGCATATCAAATTTAATTTCAACTTCCTAGGTCCTTCTTAGGGCTTTTGAGATATTTTTGCTTGGACATCGAATCTCGGATGCTAATTATACATATGGATATGGAAAAAAAAAAAGGAATTCAAATACAAACACTCATATGTTCTTTGAAAACACAGGCATGAATAATATATGAAGGAGACTTACGCAGAATTAAAGTCACTTCAATTGCTTTTTTTGGTTGACCTTGAGTACTACTTAATAATTTGACATAAAATTTACCTGTGTATAATTTCCACTTTTTTAAATCTAGGGTTATGTGCTTTTTTAAACACCCTATAGAATGAAATAAACTTCAATTAAAATAACCTATTTAATGTGAGTCAGAGCTTGTTTCATAATTTAAGAAAGGGGGAAAATGTGCAGAACTCAATATTGATACAAAATGATCTGAATCAGAACTTTCAAATTTAATTTACGAAATCAAAAAAGAAGCTTCACATCCTATTTTTATCCAATTTTAAAACATTTAAAAAATTTAGTATGAAACATAGATTTTTTTTATTGGTGTGGCCGATTTTTTATTGTCCCACTCAAATATTTTTGGCTTTTCATTTTAATTTTACATGTATTATTAGACTTTTTTCCTATTGAACTGGAAATATCTATAGCATTTTCTCTGTATTTAGGTTTGGTTGCAATATCTCTTGACACGTTTTTTCGTAATTATTGGTTCATAAATTTTCATAAATAAGAAAAAACAGTTAAACAATGCTTTTTACAGAACTCTTTTCTATGTTATTTTAAAAATGAAACATTTTGTCCTTATATCTTAGACTTGATGCTTTAAATTTTTGTGAGAGAGTGAGTTGAATAAGAAACAAACAATAAAACATAAAAGGAGTGGAGATACAAATGTATGGAATTATTTGGATACTATGTATGGAATATAATATGTCTTCAAATTTTCAGTGGGGAATATAATTGGGTGGGAAGGTATTTAAAGTCTATATTATATCTTAAAACCGATGCAAAAAAGATATATGTAAAATAGAATGTGTGAAATTTGCGATTTTCAATGAGTTTCCTCTCCCCCCAAAAGGTTTTCTGGATCCGTCTCTGATCGGAAGAAAGATAATTTTTTTAAATACGCCAGCAGGGGTGTTCAGCACAAGTAACTGTGCAAGTACCATTTTTTGTTTTTTAACTTCATTATAAACATGTTTTATTTAATTTATTGGTTTGTTTTTATTTCTTCAGGAATATTATAAAAATAAAAACTTTGTTATTCATTAAGGAGCATAAGTTCTTCAATGGTTTTTTTGTAACCCAATTCAAGTACAACACTTAATATTGTCTGACCTTTAATGTACTAAAGAGTGTTAATGTGATAAGAATTACGTATTAACTTGCTTAGAGTTTATTGTACCATAAGTAACACCCAGTTTCATATGAACTATGTTGAAAATGTACGTATTGCAATTAAAAAAAAATATTCAAATGATTCTCTTAAAATTTTTTGTTAAGATTCTAAAGCCTTCAATTCAATTTTTAAGTTTTATTCTGTTCTTGGTATAAAAATGTATTTGTGTATCAAAAATTACTTTTTTTTCCCTCTCTAGTGAATATCTTTGCCTGGAGTATAAAGATAAGAAAGGTACTATTTTGGATCCCAGTAGTTATACAAAGGAAGTTATGAAGGTATGTTTGCCTTTTGAAATGGATTTGGAGGATCATATTATTTTTAAATCTCTGTAACTTCGATTTTAGTTAAATAATAGTTAGTTATTTAATTCATAACCAAGATCATATGTATTTTCAAAATTTAACAACAAAGGTTAAAAAAGTCTTTTGGATACAAGAATGTATGTATATATATATATATATATATATATATATATATATATATATATATATATATATATATATATATATATATTATAATACCAAATAATGGATAAAGTGAGATGAATGCAATGTACCAAAATACGGCCAGGGGGGGGGGGTTAAAGCAAGCTTTATGTCGTGACAACACTCCCGGAGAGCCGGTACATTACGAAAATAGAATACAGAAGTATCAAGGTATAAGAGGAAAACCAGATGTTAAAGAATACATATACATATGAAGATGCAAATACATTCAGAAAGCATGATATGTAATTAACATAATGCGATCAAATAAATTGAAAATATGTCGAGATGTAACCATATCGATCGGCGCTAACAGTATGTGTATGAAATATGCATGTTAGTATAAATAAATAGTGCAAAATATCATACTTCTTCATGAAGTATATCATACAATATTACATTAGATTCAAGCAAGTATTTGTCTTTAAATCATATTACCTGAATTACACTGTACATTATCACACGTTAATAGGTATATACCCTATTCCAAACCAGAGTATCATAATTACTAGTCAAGAAGTCTTGAGATCAGAAATCTTGACGGTTTACTGCTGATGATAGAGGTTGTATATCGTTTGCAGTTTTATTTAAATATAACTCTGGTAGCATTCAGTTACAGATATAGCATAAAAACCATGGATAATTTTACATAAAAAGCTTTTTGGGAAACCTTGCGAGATGGTGTTATGCAGGAAACGTATATCGCAAGAATAACGATCTTCCGCATTGTTATATTTTAATATTTCTTGTACTCATGTTATATATACATTTTATATATATATATATACAGACCTGCCAACTGTTACGATTTAATCGTATTTAGTACGATAAATCACGAGCAGTACGATAATACAATTTTGCCACCAAAAGTACGATTTAAAAAAAAATTACGTTTTTCCCTATTTTTTTCGCTTTTCCCCTTTTCAGACCGAAGTAGGGAATTTCGAGAGGCTTTGATTTCTAATGTAGACGCGTATTTGCAGTATTGCCAGTTTCGTGATTTTCCTGCTCAATTGAGCTAGTTTTGGCGAATCGAAGAGTTGGAGGAAGTGCGGGAGTTTTGGCGAAGACCTGGCAATACTGGTAGCTATTGCCGTTATCTGCAGGAAGGAGCATCATGCGCGGAGAGACCACGTGACCCATGCGCGGAGGGAGCACGTGATGTTTTGTTGATTTCTCCCGATGCTTGTTTTGCTGTTTTTGCTGAGATCAGTTTAGTTTATATAGTTAATCAATTGAATGATGTCTACAAAGATGAATGCCCGATCTCAAACGTTTTCCGAAAAGTATTGCAGAGAGTTTGAATTTATCAAAGAATCAAGAATAAGTGCATCTCTTGCCTTTTGTGTTGTATGTAACTGTGATATCTCCATTTCTTGTGGCGGACGTGCGGACATAGTTAAACATTCGAAAACGGCCAAACACGTGGATAAATTCAAGACTTCCAAATCTACGAAGTCTATAAATGAATTTTTAACTGTGAATAAAGAATTGCAGACTACTAAAGCGGAAGTTATGTTCACCTCATTCATTTTAGAACATAATCTTCCGTTAGCTACTGCAGACCATGCTCGCCCATTATTTCAAGCGATGTTCCCGGATTCGAAAGAGGCAAAGCATTATTCCTGTGGGCGAGCAAAAACAGCTTTTATTATTAAAGAACTAGTCTGTGAAAATCAAAAACAAATAATTGCAGCTACTAAAAATCCATTTACGCTGTCTACTGATGGGAGTCATTGTGGCGATGATCAATTGTATCCAATCGTTTTAACGTATTTTAAAGAATCATCAAATGGAGTAAAAACTGAGCTCTTGTCTTTGCCAAAATTAATGGAATCCCCTACTGGGGAAAACATTGCCAAATTAATAAATGAGGAATTTCAACACTACGGAATTCCGTGGGAAAACTGCCTTGCTCTATCATGTGATAACGCACCTGTTATGATCGGCAAGAAAAAAGGAGTTTCAGCATTTTAAAAAAGTAAGCAACCAAATTTATTTGCGTTTGGATGTTTATGCCATTTGATTAATTTGGCAGCACAAAAATCTGCTGAAAGCTTACCTATACTAATTCATGAACTTTTAATTGACATTTATTATTATCTAGAAAAAAGTTTTAAAAGGAAACAGGCTTTAAAAGAAATTCAAGAGTTGTGTGATGTTGAAACACAAAAGATTTTAAGACATGGCTGCACTCGGTGGCTTTCTCTTGGTAGATGCCTTGAGAGATTATTACAGCAGTGGCATTGCTTAACTTTATTTTTTAAAGAAGAGTGTTCCAATGTAAATGAAAAAAAAATTGGTTTCTCCTCAAGAATTTCTTTGTATACCATCCCAAAACTTGATAATTCAAAGTCAGAAAGTTGTAAACCCAACGAAACTTTAAAGAGGAAAATTGTGAATTTGACTTTTGTTAATAAGAAATTTAAAATGAATGCAGTTAACACTGAACATGATAAAAAATCTTCAGCACATCTAATTAAAAAGAAGCAACAAGAACAGTCTGAAAAAAGTCTCTCAAGAGATACTTTAAATAAGCAAGAGAGAATTTTCTTTGCATTAAGTTCTACTGTGAATCATGCTTATGCATTATTTGTTTGTCATGTTACAAAAGTTTTTGAAAAATACAATATAATGTTTCAGCAGGAGAAACCTCATGTGCATACACTCAAATCCGATATCGAATGTCTTTTTAATGAACTCTTAATTAAATTTGTAAAGGTAATTGCTATTAAGCAAGCAAAATCAACATTTTATGTTAAATATAATGAAATAGAAAACCAGAAAGAAAATGAAGAGTTATCAATTGGTTTTGAAACCAGAAAATTGGTTAAACAGTTAGCACTGAGGAGCAGAAAGAATTTTTCTCTAAAGTTAGAAATTATTTTATTACTGGCTGTAACTATATAGTTTCTAAATTTCCATGGAATCTGGAAATTTTAAATCATGTCCAAGTTGCTGATATTTCTAGAAGAGAGCAGTTTAATTTTTCATCAATTCAGTATTTAGTAGATATGTTCCCATGTCTCCTTGTAAGATGTGAGAATGAAACATTTTCTGAAGCTGTTGATGTTGTAGAAAGTGAATTACTAAATTTTCAAATTGCAACTTTACCAGATAACATTTTAAATAGTAAAAGTATTAGTGAACAATGGCATTTATTATCAAAAGAAAAGAACTCTGATGGCAAATTTATTTGTAGCAAACTTTCTAAAGTCATGTTAGGCATTTTAACCTTGCCTCATAGCAATGCCTCTTGTGAAAGAGTTTTTAGTTTAGTAAAGAAAAATAAAACTGATGTAAGAGGCTCTTTGAGCACTTCAACACTTGAATCACTTTTGATTGCAAAATCCTGTATGTCTGGACCTTGTTTCCAGCAAAAATATTCTTCTGGGTTTTTAAAAAAGGCAAAGTCAGCCACATATGTTGGTTTAAATAAAAGTTAGATTTATTAATGCTGTTGTAATGTGCAAAAATTGTGTCCTTACCTTTCTTTTTAATAGAAATCAAAAATCCATGATGTGCATTATAGTTTTCTAATTGTTTTATATTGGTGCATTTTACTAAAGAATTAATATTTTTATTTAATTTTAAATGTTTAATTTAAAAATTAACAACATAAAAATGTTTGCTGTGGATTGTAATAATTTAATTGGTTTCTCAATAGAATTTTGATGTAGGGGAAAAAAATCCCTACAGCCCTATTATCCAGAATTTACATAGCTGAAATATACCGTGCATACATTATCGCGTGCGTCGTTACGCTTTTTGGCTCTGAGAGGTTGGCAGGTCTGATATATATATATATATATATATATATATATATAAATATAAAAAGTATAAATAGCATGTAAAAAATTGGAAAAAAGAAGGAAGGCTTAGCGAGAAGCTTACTTAATGGCTGTAAGGGGTTGTGAGCTTACACCCCAGTTGTCAACATGCATGTCATAATTGCCGCAGCATTGCACTCCTGGACGCCAGCACTGGCTGAAGCCAACCTCCGAAGTGACAATAACAATCATCACAAGACCGTTGAAAAAGAAAAGTCCAATGATAAGGTGCAGTCCATTACTGGATGGCATATTAGTCCTTCAGACTACTATGACCTTTATATATCTGCGTGTTAGCGTTCTGCGGTCCTGTTATTCATATTATGCGAACCTTCATCGACCAAATTGAGATAAAATTTATTTTAACTTTGAACAATATTCATTATTATTACCATAGAAATTATTAATATAATGTTGCATAAAAGGAATGGGGTATTGCTGTAGATATGCTTGCTGTAGAAATGCCCTATCAAAATCAATACGGATGTCGTCATTGTTGATGATTCTCTGTATTCTAGCCAATCCTCCCAAGAATACATTCCTAAAGATATTCAAGTGAAGATTGGAATTCCAATTTATCAGACCGGTGATAGGTATATTAAAATTTTTTCTTTTATCATAGATACAGGTATTTTACTGAAATCGATGCTTAAATCTAAAAACTCCACTCATTTTAATTTGTGATTAATCCCTCACCAACTTTGTTTAATCATATCTCTAAAACTTTTTATGGTAAAATGCTAAAATTTTGTACATCACCTTATTAGTGTATGGGGCACATTTTACTCATATTTTTGTATGGGGGCCGTATAAAGATTTAAATTTTGTATTTCTTCAAATTTAACCCCCTGAAAATTTTTATAGATTTCATGAAATTCGGTACCTTTTTTTACACAACTTTGTAATTTATTATATATGTCTAAGATCAATATTTAAGGAATAAAAGCAGAGGTCAATATTTTTGGGACACCCTGTATATACAGGGTGAGTCAGAGCTCTTGGGCCAAACTTTTAGGGGTGATAAATCACATCTAAACAAGCAATTTTTGTCATACAAAGCAGGGTCGTAACACAAGAGGTGAACCACTAGGTGGTTGTTCATGAAATGAGGATATGATGACTCTCGTGAAAAGAGGAAACACAAAAATGACAGAATAGGCACAAAGTATGTTTTACTAACAGAAATTGCAGAATGAATGGACAAATTTACAGAAATTGTTGAAAAGTGCGACCAGCAGCAGTAATGCAGGCTTCACACCTGTGATGTAGTGAGCGGCACATGTTAGCAAAAACACCCGCATATCTTGGACAACGCCGGCAGCAACAGCAATCCTAGCAACAAGGTCCTCATTGGGTTCGATGGGGCTATCGTAGATGACACTTTTCATATGGCCCCATAAGAAAAGTCGTTAATGAGGTTTTACGGTAATGAGGTTGCGGATGGTCTGGCCAAAGAGGGCAGCCTTAGGAGTTCTATTGACGGTGGCTGTCTTTCTTTTTCAGAACTTGCCTCATGAGTCAAACTTGAAATCAACTCCACTTGGAGAAAGGCCCCGTGCATGAGTGGTATGATTGCAGCCACCCTGGTACTGCTTTGATTGGGGCAGGCAGTAGGGGAGATCAGACGGCTCTGGCCAGACTCCACAGCGGCCATCTTCATGTTTTTCGGCATGTGTTGGGTTCTAAAGTTTATCTCCTTTGCCCGAAGTGCAATTTGGCTCAGGCCTCTCCTGCTCATGCCTTGACATGTATTGGATGCCAGAGGAGTCAGCTGTACTCCAGTCCTGGAGTAGTTCATCTTTTGAAGACTCACGGGTTCATGGACTTGATCTGATGTTGCTGTTGGTCAAGTGGGATAAGAAACAACAGAAAAAGTCAAGACAGGAGAGATCAGGCGATCGTGCTGGCCAAGCTATGGAACCACCCCGGTCAATCCATTGCCCTGGGAATGTAGCATCTAAGGTGTGCTGCACATTCACGCTGAAATGAGGTGGTGCTCTGTCGTGTTGGACCCACATACATGCTTTAATGTTAGCAGGAACATGTTGCAGTAACTGTGGCAATACCTCCTGTAAAAATAGGAGGTATGTTCTGCCATCCTCTAGCAGTTCACCTTTTGCAGTTCACCTCTTGCTTTATGACCCTGCTTTGTATGATAAAAATTGCTTGTTTAGATGTGAATTATCACCCCTTAAAGTTTGGACCAACAGTTCTGACTCACCCTGTATATATATACAGGGTGATTATAATTAAAGTTGCGTTTTTAAAAAGCTGTAAATTAAGAACCACTGAGCAGAATGACCTGATATTTGAGCTGAGTATATGTGAAGCAATGGAATTTTGTTTGGCTAAGAAAAAAAAGTTACTTCAAAAATGTACTGATAGATGACAATGTATGAATCCTTAAAGGAATTTGCTTGACGAAGAATGAAAAAATTGACTGCTAGGTTGCACACAGAAGCACACCTCTATTCTGGAGGTATGCTAATTAAGATTGAGCATGCGCACCACACATTACAGTTGTAATAAAAATGAGGAGCACATGCAGTTTTCTGAGTGCCTTGTCATAATTCAGTCACTGAAGGATCGTGCTTTGCTCGTAAAGCTTTTCTACCACAATGGTGACTGTGTGGTGTGTGTGCATTAACTGCTCTCAGGAGGTTCCGGACATTAAAGGGCTTAAAATCTGGTTCAATGTCTGCATTTGGCCTACGGAAAATGATTCTTAAATTTGAAGAGATAGTTCATTGGGCGTGAAATGTGGCAGAGGGAGAAAAGCAATTGTTGAGATATCAGTGGAATATGTGGCTACAGCATTACAGGAAGAGATGACCAGGGATGTGGGAAGCTGTAGTGCATGGGGAGTTGTCCGATCATTAGACATGCCTGTCAGCATATATATCTAAAATATCAATATATGTGATCAGATCTTATGTCATGGACCATGTAATCAAATATTTGCAGAAATCTGCACTTTCAATAACAATAAATAAGTAACAATATATATCTATCTATAAATATAATCAATTCATATAATCCAAATTAATCTTTTCCTCAATCATTTATCTAAATCCTGCAGTAATCTGCAATAACAATAACAAATCTTATTTCAAAATCAACTTTTCCTTTAAATCAATTAAATCCAGTTTGCAGCATTTTACAATGTACCAATAACAAAATACACACATATATAAAAATTATACACTTAAAAAAATTTATTGCACAACAATAAAATAAAAATGTCATTCTAGTTTTTCCTTTGTCGTAAATTATATCTGTGTTGTTGGAATTATATCATTCTCTTGAGATGTATTACTTTCTGAATTATCAAATTGTGCACAAGAAAAGAACACAGAATCTCTTTCTGGAATTTTTGTTAATCTGTCAATGTGCACCAACTGAACATTTCGTGTGTCATTTACATGTTGAATTTTAAAGTTCACATTAGATGTTTTTTGTATAACATTAAAAGGACCTTTATTAAGTTTGGAGAGTTTCTTAGAGTGTCCTCTTGGAAAAACAGGAATGCATAAATATACGAAATCTCCAATTTTTATATATTTTACAACAGCAGACTTATTTCTGTATGTCTCTTGCGTTTTAGCTGCCTTAAGTAAGTTTTTCTTTACTATTTCAAAAGATTTTTTCATACGAATTGCCAAATCCTGGCTATAATCACTAACAGTGGTAAAATTTTGTTCGTTTAAGTTAAAAAGAAGATGATGTGGCAAAATTAATTCTCTACCATAGAGAAGATTAGCTGGAGACTCACCAGTCGAGGAATGGATTGAAGTTCGGTGGGCCAACAAGGCAAAAGATAAATGTCGATCCCAATCCTCTTGTGTTTCAGACACTAAATGACTAAGTGTGTTAATTATCTTACTGTTTAAACGCTCACAGACTCCATCCGATTGCGGGTGATAGCTAGTAGTGGTATGTTTTTCAATTCATTCAATTTCATGGCAGCATTCGAAATAAAATTAGAACCTTTGTCACTGATAATGTGATTTGGCACACCATGAAGAGAAAAGAAGTTTTCTAAACAATTTAAAATAGTTTCAGATTTAATATTGGGGATAGCATAAGCTTCTGGCCAACGAGTAAAATAGTCAGTAATCACTAGTATATACTTATTGCCAGAGTAAGTTAGAGGCATGGGGCCAATGCAATCCATAGCTATTCTTTCCATAGGGTAAGTAGAATTTGGAAACCTCTGTAAAGGAGCTTTTTGTTTTTGTTTAAATCCTCTTTTCTGTAAACAATTAGGACAACTCTTAACATAATTTAAAATTTGAACATACATCCTAGGCCAATAAAAGTGTTGCTGAATTTTCCTCAAAGTCCTTCTAAAACCACCATGTCCTGCAGTGATTGAATCATGACAATAATTTAGAATATCAGAGATCAAATTTTGTGAGGCAACAATACACTCTTTTCTTTGATATTTTAGTTTAGGTTTTCTATTAGTACAATATAATACATCATTTTTTAAGAAAAACATTAAATTTTTAGGGAATGGGTCAATATTTTTGTGTAAGCATGAGCCAATTCTTATACAATTGGGGTCAGAATTTTGAGAATTACGTACTCTTAAAAGAAGGTTAGTATCAACATCCAGGTCTATAGTGTTTACTTTTACATTATTTACACATCTAGATAGATAATCAGCTGTTAAATTTAGGCAACCAGGTTTATAAATTAGAGATAAAGGAAGACATAATAATTAGTTTAAAGAAAATTAGTTTATTAAATTGTAACTTCAAATTAATTCCAATAACAAATTACAAAAACTCTGCTCACAAGCAGGCAACTCAAGAAGAATTAACATTAGAATTTTAGAATTTTATCAACTTAGTTAGAATTAAGGAATTAGCATAAAAACTATACTCAAATCTATTTAAATTCCATCAGAAAATTAACAAAAAATATTAAATTTCTATTTAAATTCCATCAGAAAATTAACAAAAAATATTAAATTTAAAAGAATTTTAGAATTTACCCAGGCTCTTATAAATTTATGAAGGTTTAGAAAATTGCTCTCAAGAAAAGTTTTTGAATTTTAAATTTAAAGAATAAAATTTAAATCGTACATTTATAATAGTGAGAATTCATATTCAGAAATTAAGAATTTAAGAGTTTAACTTATTAAACATATTCACTCATCCGGATCATCTTAAGATTACAGGTTGGAGAGGAAAAGTTTCATATTTGGAGTTTCACTGGGATGACAGGAATTTCCTAAACCGGTTTTCATGAGATCAGGAGAAGATTCATCAGCAGAGGCCTAACAACTACTTCTGGAACGCTAGGATCTTCTTAAATCAGCTGTCATCATCAAACGCTACTTTCACGTAACTCGCATAATAAATCTTAAAATTCATTTTTCCAGATGTCACATCGCAAATTAGGCGATTAAAAAAAAAACAAATAAAACTTTTGTTTAAAAGGAGACAAGTGATAAAAAAAACATCGCGAGGAACTTAAAGTTCCATAGAAAATCTCGCGTGGAACATAAGTTCCATTCGAAAATCAATGACGTGCTTCTTGGGCTAACTTAACCCTTTCGGGACGATTGGCATGCATTCTTGATGGGGGAAATTTTACCGTAAACGGGGAGTGGCACGTATGCATGCTTTCACATGGAACATTTTAATTTGTCTACTAGATGGCGTTAAATGTCCGTGGAACTAACTTCAATGTATTTTGCAAATACATGACCTTGGCATAAGGAGGATCCAATGAATTATTTCTCCATTTGGAGCGGTGAAACATGATTTTGTAAAATAAACAGGCAGAGCAATTCTCGCAGCACCAACAGTTTTATAATTGAGTTTCGGGTTTTGTTTTCAGCGTTATGATTTCGTTAGTGAATCATGGGAATATAGGAGTATTTTTTTTTTGGGGGGGGGGGTTAAAGGCAGTGAAATTATTCGTTTATTTCCGATAAAAGAATGGGAGCAACTTACGAGTATTTTGTATTCAGATTTGTATGAAAAATATACATCAAATAGAAAGTAAATATTTCTTTTATTCCTGAAAAAAATAGATTTCTGTTTTGAATAGGTGATTTTTAGTGAATTTTTTTTGAGAGTTAGGCTTAGTGCAAAAAATTTGCCGTCCTTTCGGAATAGTTCGGAAGCAAAGCGCTCAGTCTTTTGGAAAAAGGGAGAAGTTTAGACAAATGGCAGCAATTAAAATCCGCTTACCGAAATTAGAATTGCCAAAATAAAAACTCAAAACTCCGATAGCAGACGATCCTAGAAAACGCGAACCAATTAAAATAATTCACGAATTCCAAAAGGTGCAAAAATTACATAGGCGGTGCGTCAATCGCGGTAAAAAGTCCGCAAAACCAAGTCTTCAAAATGGCCGCAACTGAAATTTTTGAAACGCACTGAACATGGAAATAAAGGGAAACTATAGAACAAACGGAATTTCTAACAAAAATGGGAAAATGAGACATCAAATTAAAGGAAATTTTAAGGGGAATCAAATAAGTAAATAAATAATTTTTATAAATTTACAAATCAAAAGTAATATTAATTTAGAGAATGGAACATTTTTAATTAAGAATATTATAAAGAAAATTAATTTAGACGATTAAAAATATTCTAATTAAAGAATAAATGAAAAACCAATAAATATTATTTAAATATTATCAAATTGAGAATATTGAGCCAGGGAAAAAATAAATAAAAGTAAATTTCAAACCCCAAATTACATAAATTCTAAAGCAACCCAACACATTACCAGTGAAGCAACTGCTGAATATCCGTTTTGGAACTGACAGGATTATCAGCCATCATTTTCCAACAGTCTGGCCTCCACGTTCACCTGACCTTAATCCTTGAGACTTCTGGGGGACACCTCAGGAATGTTGTGTACAGTGGTCAGATTGCGAACTTAGATGACTGAAAAGCACACATTACGCACCACATCCACAGCATCACCTCTGATACACTCCGATCTGTTGTGGAACATCCTGTTTTGCACTTCCAACTCGTAGCCGAGCACGATGGATAGCATATTGAACATTTCTTGCGTATATCGTAGGTGTTTCTTTCATGTTTTCATGGTGTTTCAATCAATTATTAAATTAAGTGATGTTGATTAAATTATCCTTTTTTTTAGTTGAGTATTGGTTTCTTTTGGCTAACACCCTGTGTTTGGCAAATACAGCACCATCTATTGGTACAATTTTGAAGTATTTCTTTTCCTTCGCCAAACAAAATTCCATTGCTTCACGTATACTCATGTCAAATATCATGTCATTCTGATCAGTGGTTCTTACTTTACAGCATTTTAAAATCACAACTTTAATTATAATCACCCTGTATGTATGTATCACATAAAAGATGTGTATGTGAAGTCTGTAGCATTGTATGTCCATGAAATTTGGTGTGCAGGTATTTCCGAACCTGGTAAAGCGTACCTAAATGATATATTTTTTTTAATTTGGAATTAGTTTTTTATATATTTTGTTTTAACATGATTTTGAGCTATATTTACAGAAATTGGTTACTTAGCGACTGAGAATATTATCACAGAGTTTCCATCTTGACATCATTGGAAATATCTAAGACCTTTCTTTCCAGCGATATTTGAATCCATAGGATAATTCCTTCATATTTATTTACCTTTTTTTATTAAATACATCAAAATTTGTTTTCTTTAGATTATGTGATACTTCTTGCGCCACATCCAAAAAGATTAGCACAATTCTATTTAGCAAAAAGTTGGGTGTATATCTTCGCATTCTAACAGAAATTTTTTTATTGATTTCATAAGTAATTTATTTTACTATCATTTTCTGAAGCCAGTGAATGTGTAGGATTTTCGATGTTCCGTACATTTTTTAACCTGGTGACTGTGCATGCAGGGGTTGTTTATTATATATATATTACTGAGTATATATATTACTGAGTATTGGTGATTTGGAAACTGAGTGGTATTATTTAAGAAGTGGGTTGTTTATTTAAGACCCCGGGCAATGCTAATGAAAAAAAATAGTTTTGTAAATAAAACTGAAACTATGCAATGAAGAACGTTTTCTGTTTTATTGACATGCATGTGTCTCAGGTAACGCTGGAATATTTCTGAATATCGTAATAAAAAAAAGTTGCCTGAACGGAATTCGGTGCATTAAAACTGTATTTTTACCTGTTTAGTCTTTTTTCATCACCACTACCTTTAGATATTGGTAGTTTAAATATTTCTAATAACACAAATAATCAAGTTACCATGATTGTGTTTGTATTACTACTATCTCTTTTGATGGCTTTCAAATTGAGGCAACTTACAAGGGGATCAACTTAGCTCTGTACATTGCTTTTCTTTGTATCTAACCTATTAAAAGTGCAAAGGAACTTTAGACTGCATTGATATTTCACAGCCTATGTATTTAATCATTTTTACCAATACTAATGAATCTAATGTTGTATTATTTTTCTTTCCTCTTATTTGGGTCTTTTCACTGAGTGTTTTGTAATTGTTCTACAGGATATCCCGCATCAAATGAATGGCAGTGATTGTGGAATGTTCACACTAAAATATGCGGAATATATATCTAGAGATGCAGAAATCACATTTACACAAGTAAGAAAATTTTGTATTTGTTATGTTTGTAATATACATATATATATATATATATATATATATACAGGGTTGTATCTAGAGAAATGTGAGTGGTGGTTGATTTTCCCGAACAATTATAATTGCGAATATAAAATTTCGAAACGAGCTTCGCGTTAATTCGCACACACAAACACTATTAGTATTGTATACTTCTATATAATAAAAGGCAATGTCTGTGTGTCTGTCTTATACACTATACGTTTCGCGACCGCGCGTCGGAGAGCTACGAAATTTGGCAATCGGAGACCCGGGGGGGGGGGGGGGGAGGGAAGGGGACACGTGAAAACAGATTTTTAAAATTTTAATTATTTTTTTATTTATTTAATGTTTTATGCGATTTCGACCGTTTTTTGCCCTTTTTGCCCTTTTTTCTCCACGATCCAGACATCATAGAAAAAAACAAATGACACCATCGGAAAGAGCAGAGAATTTCGAGTAAAAATATATCAATTTCAAATCTGAATTTCGATTTTTAATATTTTTTAAAGATTTTAAAACAAAAGTCACTTTTTGCTCAAGAAAACGATTTTTGGTTTTTAAATTCTCGCATCGTGAAAAGTACTCATAATTTCGACTTATAATTTACATTTTCAGAAAGGTCAAACATCTGGCATTCTTACAAGTCCAATCTGGTCCAGAAATAATGAGAATTGCCTTCAGGATGGCAATTTTAAAGACGCCATGATTTTAAATTTGTCGGCTACCGGCTCAGTTCCTCAAAGGCATTTCCCCCCCATCCGCATTAGTTTCTTCCCCGTCTCCATGGAGACCGCGCTTTCGGTTTTAACTGAATTACGAGCATAAGTGTTGTATACATCGGGCGAAATTATTATATTTATATGATATTTTAAATGGATATTTTTAAATGGATATTTTAAATAATTTAAATGATTGAATTATGGTGGTTTGAATTGTGGTGATGTATTTGAAATTATTATATTTATGGATTGGTGGAACGATATGGTTGATTTTTTTATTTTAAATGGATATTTTAATTTATGGATATTTTAATTTATAGATATTTTAAATGGATATTTTAATTTTATGGCTATTTTAAATGATGGAACGATGGAACGAGGATGGTGGAATTAAGAGCCTAGCATATGGTCGTTATAAATTTAAATTAGCGCACGAGAATTGCACTCGGTAGGCCTGGGTTCGATTCCCGCCACTGATGCGGAGTACGATCACCTTAAACATATGGGTCGATAATTCCTTCCGAGAGGTTGGTGGCAGGGAAAGGAGGGTACGGTCTCTGTGGATGCCTCCCCCACTGGGTCCTGGTCCAAATTGGGTGAATAAAAAGAAAGTTATGGAGATTGTCGCGGAGGGCGCGGTAGCCCAGTGGTTAGCGTGCGGGAATTTCACTCGGTAGGCCCGGGTTCGATTCCCTCCACTGACAAAACTGCTGCCGTGTTCACGCGGAGTACGATCACGTTAAACATGTGGGTCCGTAAGTCCTTCCGAGAGGTTGGTGGTAGAGGAAGGAGGGTACGCACCCTGTGGATGACTTTCCCACTGGGTTCCGGTCTAAATTGGGTGAATAAAAAGAAGGTTATGGAGATTGTCGCGGAGGGCGCGGTAGCCCAGTGGTTGGCGCGCGGGAATTGCACTCGGTAGGCTAGGGTTCGATTGCCGCCACTGCCAAAACTGCTGCCATTTTCACGCGGAGTACGATCACGTTAAACATGTGGATCCGTAAGTCCTTCCGAGAGGTTGTTGGTAGAGGAAGGAGGGTACGGACCCTGTGGATGCCTCCCCTACTGGGTTCCGGTCTAAATTGGGTGAATAAAAAGAAGGTTATGGAGATTGTCGCGGAGGGCGCGGTAGCCCAGTGGTTAGCGCGCGGGATTTGCACTAGGTAGGTCCGGGTTCGATTCCCGCCACTGCCAAAACTGCCGCCGTGTTCAGGCGGAGTACGATCACGTTAAACATGCGGGACCGTAAGTCCTTCCGAGAGGTTGGTGGTAGGGGAAGGAGGGTACGGTCCCTGTGGATGCCTCCCCCACTGAGTTCCTGTCTAAATTGGGTGGCACTTCCTGGTAGGTCGTTCCTTCTGGTAGGTCGCGCCAGCGAGTGTGCCACGGTTAGAATTTGCCACGGTCAGAATTTTCAAGGGTAGCGAACAGGCTGGTCGCCAAAGGCGGCTAGTTTATAATAAAGAAAAACATTTGATAAAATTGAATATAACTTTTTTTAAATGTAATTGTAATATGTATATTTTTTTGGATGAGTGGTGGTCGGAAATTCTGAGTGATGGAAACCCCGACCACCGCCGACCACTGTAGATACATCCCTGTATATATATATATATATATATATATATATATATATATATATATATATATATATATACAGTACAACCTCAAAAATCCCGACTCGTCCGGACTTTGCCGATTCCGGATTTTTGATTTTTCCGGATTATAGAATTTGAATAAAATTCAGATTTAATATTAACTACATACACTCTAAAGCACTCAAAAGTACATTTTATCACTTCGTTTAAATATTTGAATTAACATTTGTTATTTCATTAATTTTTGTTTATGGGAAAGCAGTTTTCTTTATCCTGTAGATAGACATTATTTCTGCTCGGTTATAAAGCTTCTTTGTTCAAGACTTTTAATTGCATGATCGATTGTTTGCATAAGATTATCAATGGGTATTTTTTCTTCTCCACATTTATCGTCGCTACTTTGATTTTTTTTATTTAATATCATATCGCGAATTTTGTCATCACTCAATTTATTTACGAATGGCTCATCATCGTCACAGTGCAGAACCTCCGTTATATCGCTTTCATCGAGATTTAATGAAGCGCCGGAAGATTTAATTAAGTGCTGAGATTTAATAAAGATCCAGGATTAGCACTTTTGACGATACATTTAAAGGTGTAAATATGTTTAAACCGTTTTCGCTCTTAATGAACGAAAAACAAAAAATAAGAACTTAAAAGTTTTATTTATTTTCTAGCATCTATATAATGTTATGTTTAAAAAGACTGATGACTCTGAAAAAAGTAAAAACTTTATTAGTAATAGTCAAATATGTAAAAATTATCGCAGTAGATAAAATAAATATCTTTTCCGAAAAAGAAAAATATCTCTCCTCGATGATTTTTCTAAATTACGATGAGTCATTACTAGGCTGCAGCAGCACCGAGACGTGGAGGGGCAGGGAAAGCGAAAAAAGGAATTTGCTTAGTTCCTAATCGTAAACACAGCCGACCCCTTTGAGAGGTCTGTGTGTTAATGACCTTGTTGCTCGGTTCTGTGCAATACGATATTATTTAGTTATTTATTTGCTATTTATAGTATGTAAATATGACTTTCTAAATAAAAAAGGCAAAATATACAGTCAATTTCAAGCTGACACGTTCAACGAGAACGAAAAAATCGTCAGATATCGGGAGGGGGAGGAGGTTTTGAAGACAAAACAGAATACATCGAAGAATGGAATTCGTACTACGAAGTGAACAAAATAAATTTCCGTGAGCGTTAATATGAATTCTCGGGATTTTTAGATTTAATTGAACTGAACAATCTGTGATAAAATGTTACGATAACGTTTTAAAGTGTTTGATATTAAAAATTACATTGTTTCAGAAAAATGTCTTTTTCAATAATGAGAAAAGGAAATTTTGATAATAAAAATTCCGTATTTAAATAACGATGTATATTTTACGCGAAATAATTCATCGGGAGTTGTGACTTGAATAATGGGGAGGAGGGATTAACGCTAACAACGTAATTCACGCTCCAACTACGAGCCGATCTACGGCAGTTCATCTAAACTTTTGTTTCATTTCTGGGTTCAGAAAGTCGACCGGAAAATACGGTATTTGTTTATAAAATATAATTCTATATAAATTATCTTACCATGTTATTTTAAATCCGCGGCTTCGTCAGTCCAGAGGGAATAATAATAAAAAAAAAAAATACGAAAATTTGGAAAACGTCCAGATTTTGCATGTCCGGATTTTTGAGGTTGTACTGTATATATATTAGAAAGAAGTTATAATAAAATTCAAGTAATCATGAAATATTAACATCACCGTAGAAGCAAAACCACTACCATAATGCTGATAATATAAAAGATAGCACCGGCCCAAAGTCAAATATTCGAAAGAATTCAATTCATCTTCAGGTCTGAGTATTTAATTCTAATTAACCCAAACAAATACAAGTTTCAGATTGGCCAAAGTACATTACTATAATATATATATTATATAATCCTTAGTTTTATTTAATCAATCTCCGAATTGATTGTAACTATGATGTTAAATCTTTTCTTATTATGTAATATCTTCCTTATTAACATTAGGATTAAGTATTACATGGACCTAGTTATTTATACTAATATCTATAAGCAATTATTTTATTTCTATTATATTATATTCATTATGTTAAAATTTTCATACTTATTATTATTCTTATATTATTATGAATTACATAACATATACAATTTAGCGACTGGTAAATATATATATATATATACTTATTATTATATAATAAGATAAGTATTGCCCGGTATTTTCGATTCAAGTTGGGAATTGTCTAGACCAGTGATATTCAAACTGAGTTCCGCGGAACCCCGGGGTTCCGCTAAACGTTTTCAGGGGTTCTGCGCCTTTTTTTAATAAAATTTTAGATTTTTGTTATGTTATAAGATTTTATAACACTTTTATTAAATTTTTTGTTATTCAAAAATTTCGATAATTAAATTTAATTCTTTTTTAAAACTGAAATTCATAAATTGCATGCACATTTTAAAATATCTATACTATGCTGTAGAGATACTGATTCCCTCTCGTCCTTCCAATTACTAGTAAAGTTAGTAATACATTCTCCTCTTGCTGCCCAAAGTTTTCAACCGGGACAATTTTTCCGTTTACAAAATTATGGACGATTCGATTGAGAATCCAATTGTTTGAGTTGAGTTATCACAGTGTCTTTCTGAACCTTTCCCGATCCCCATGGTGGCGCTATGGCGCTATCGGAAGTATATTAATGTGCACTGGCAAAATCCCACTTGGGATTCTTTGTTGATTGTTGATGTTTCTTGATACACGTGTATTTTGCTGTTCTAGCATTTATGCCTACAAATATGCTTGTATGTTTCACTGCAGTGGCGGCTTTTTAGAGCCAGAAAATTCACCTTAGCTGTATTCAATAAAAAATCTGAATAACATGTTTTTAATAATTTATTTTTGTATTTAGTATTTGGTTTTATGATTATAATGGTCAAAATTAATTTGCAGTCTTCAGTAATTAATTTTTGTAAATGTACCCTCAAAACTTTTTGCGGAGGGAGAGGGGGCACCGAGATTTTCTATTGCGTCACTATGCTTACGAGGCATATTTTTTGTACTAGGGTTCCAAAAAAATGTTTTTTTAAGTGTAGGGTTCCGAAGGCGTTAGAAGTTTGAAGACCACTGGTCTATACCAATATCAAATTATCAACATTGTGTCATGGATAGTGTTGAATATAATAATTACCTTACTAAACATTATAATTTTAATAAATGTAAGAATAAAAATTGTAAAGCCTGTCCATCCGCTTCTAATACTCAAATCACGAACCAAAATATCCATTTGCCTTTCTGTAAAATTTTTAATTGCATCTACCGATTATCGTGTAACATTTGCAATCTTTCATATATAGGACAAACTAGTAATCCCATTCTCATTCGCCCATATTCTGCAATTTTGAGTATTGACAGCACCTTGCAGGTGGAAATGGGTTTCGTCTTTCTACAAAATATTCCATGGCCATCCATTGTCCACTTCCATCCGAGCAAGAAATTGTAGTACGAAAACTTCTCGTTGTGGCAGGTCAGCAGGTGGGAATGCCCCACCATAAGTCTGTAAACATCAGCATCACAGAATGTCCAGAGAGATCACGTCAAAAAATATATTCTCAATAATAATTTTCTGTCTACTTCTAATAAAATTGAATATAAACACTTTGCTAAACACTGTTTTGAAAATATTACTATTCATATTTTGGATATAAAGATGAAAATAACAAATAGAGTACTAGCCACTGGCTAGTAGGTTCATTTTTTCTAGTAGCCAGTAATTTAGCGCACCAGTAAAGACCACGGGCCAAATCCGGCCTGCGATGGTCTTATATGTATATATATATACACACACACACATAAGATGTCTTATATAAATTTTTTTTAAAAATCTATTCATATAACTTAAAAAAAGATATTGGCAACAATAGGATATAAACCAAGATAGGCAGCCCCACATTTGTATAAGGCATATGTTCCTACAATTGCAATAAGCAGTACAACAACAGGGTAAATTATGTATATGAAATTATATTTTATAAACAAGTACTGTATTTTCCGGTCGACTTTCTGGACTCGGAAATGAAACGAAAGCTTAGATGGACTGCCGTAGATCGGCTTGTGGTTGGAACATGGATTAGGTTGTCAGCGTTAATCCCTCTTCCCCCTTATTCAAGTCACAACTCCCAATGAATTATTTCGCTTAAAATATACATCGTTATTTAAATACGAAATTTTTATTATCAAAATTTCCTTTTTTCATTACTGAAAAAGACACATTTTATCACATTCATTTTATCACAAATTCCGAGAATTCATATTAACGCTCACAGAAATTTATTTTGTTCACTTCGTAGTACGCATTCCATTCTTCAATGTATTTTGTTTTGTCTTCAGAATCTCCTCCCCCTCCCGATATCTGACAATATTTTCGTTCTCGTCGAACGTGTCAGCTTGAAATTGACTGTATATTTTGCCTTTTTTATTTAGAAAACCATATTTACATACTATAAATAGCAAATAAATAACTAAATAATATCGTATTTCACAGAACCGAGCAACAAGGTCATTAACACACAGACCTCTCAAAGGGGTCGGCTGTGTTTACGATTAGGAACTAAGCAAATTCCTTTTTTCGCTTTCCCTGCCCCTCCACGTCTCGGTGCTGCTGCAGCCTAGTAATGACTCATCGTAATTTAGAAAAATCATCGAGGAGATATATTTTTCTTTTTTGGAAAAGATATTTATTTTATCTACTGCGATAATTTTTACATATTTGACTATTACTAATAAAGTTTTTACTTTTTTCAGAGTCGGGGCGCCTGCCGTACGGATAAGGTTAGGTGCCGGAGAATTTTTTTTTCTTGGATAGTCCCGTTTTTATACTTGTTAAGTTATTTCAAGTCACCAAATTTTTCAGTTCAGTCGGCGAGTGGCGAGTGCTTATTTTCATCTTTATTTGGATATAAAAACTAATATGACAGATAGAATTTTTTTTTAAAACTACTATATTAAATCAAATTGAACTCTTTTTCCATATGGTTTAAATCAATTATATCTAAATGGTAATACTGTAAAAAAAAATTTTGTAGATAATAAATATTCTATTTATAATCACCTTTTCTTGAAACCCCATTCATGTAGAAACTCTTAAACGTAGTTAATGGTATTGTTAAAAAGTTTGGATTAGCTGAATTTTAATGAATTCTCTTCTTTGTATCTTATATTGGCTAGCCATCAACATTCTCTTATTTTGACATTACATTTTAATTACATCCCCTTATATATTAGCATCACTGTTTTCATTTATATGCCCCATTATTTTGTAGCTCTTACTATCACCTTAATATTGCCTTTTTGCATTACAGTTATTTGTTTCACACGATTAGCAAAAGTGGATTTCTACTTTTCAAATTTGCGATTGGCAACACTGGTCTCTTCTTTTTTTTCTCCTATGGTTAGCACATTTTCAGTGTTTTATAATCCAGGTATTCTTGTTTCCTTTATAATTGTTCTATCTTTATGTGTGTTGTCCAAGTAGAAATAGTTTATAGGTATAATCTATCTATTTCTTCAGAAACATACATATTTTGTGCTCATTTTAATTTAATACTTGAACCCGACGAAGAGTGTTTTTGAAATGAACAATTTGATTATTTAGGCATAGTCCTTGTCCATGTGTATAGCATTATTGCTTGGAATTTATTTGTTTTTCTATTATCGATTCCATATCTTTGATATCTGTTGATTATCTTCAGCTTGTTGCTCTAAATTTGAATTTTTTCCATTTGCTTGATGATTCGCTATTTAATACTTCTTTTTATTATGTAGGTTTATTTAAAGTTAGAATTTTTTAGTTGCAACTTCTGTTTGTTATATCATTGGAATTTCAAACCATTATTGTTATTATTTATAGATATATATGTGTGTGTATATATATATATACACACACACATATATATATATATAATAGAAGTTTGAACATCCAATGAACGAAAAGTAAGAAGATGTAACACGATAAACCTAACTTTTTAAAACACCCACAGAATAAAATATAATACAGCAAATCATCAATCAAATGGATAAAAAATACAAAACACAAGATATCAAGTTACAGTAAATCAACCAAATTAAAAGGTATGGAAACAAAAAAAGAAAAACTTAAACTAAATTCAACTATATAACTGGCTTACAAAACAAAAGTAAATATCAACTAATCCTCAAGCAAATGGAAATAAAATAAATATTGAATCTACAAGTCAATGAAAATTATATAATACAAAGGTATGGAATCGAAATAAGTATAACAAACGAAATCAAGCACAAACGCCTTACACGTGGACGAGGCTCTAAGCCTAAATCATGAATTGTTAACCTCTACAAAAATCTAATCATGTCCAAGTTTTTTGTAGAAGCAAACACAAAAATGTATGTTTCTGAAGAAATAGATAGATTAAATCTATAAACTATTTCTACTTGGACGACATACATAAAGAAGGAATAAAAAAGAAAAAATGAATACCTGGAAAAAGCACAGCGTATGTACAATCGATTCAATACAGGGAACACTGATAGAAGAGACCAGTGTTGCCATTCGTAAAGAAAAAATAAAAAACCATTTACTGTTGCCATTCATAAGAATTGAAAAACTGTGAAGCGAAATGTTAAGAAAAAGTATTAATATAAAAAAAGAACTATGGAGATGTCTGGCTAATATAAGATACTATGAATAGAATTATATTATACTATGAAAAGAATTATAAAAATCCAGCTATTTTAAATTTTTTAACAATACTATTTACTAAATAAGAGGGATATAATTTATATAATTTTTTATAATTTTTTTATAAATAAATAAATATATATATATATATATATATATATATATAAAATTAAGATTTTGATCAAAAACTATGCATAAACTACTGTATGTACAAAAAAAACCATCTCTAGCATATCTGTTACAAATGAGTAACTATAGACAAAGACTAAGGATAAAAATAGAAGGTAACATATCACTGCAATGGAAAGGGGGATGAGAAGAATATTAGGATACAAAAATCACAATTAAAAAGTGTATATAAATATAAATAAAAATGAAAAAGAAAACATGGCAAAAATGAGAAACGGCAATAATAATTAGCTCAAGATAAAAGATTAAGACATAGAGAACAATCAATTGAAACTACACTAAAAATGACGGTTTGTTCGAAATTGCATTCTCATCAGGACAGCCATACAATTCGAATTAAAACCGATAGAATAGCCAGTTTCTGACAATGGCGATAGTATTTAACTATAGATACCATTGGAACTGGCTAGTGGAAGGAGAAAAATAAATCAATTGAATTACAAATCAGAAAAATAATACCTCCTCGAACAGAAATATGAACTCACAAGCATTGCTACCACGTGTAGGTTGAACAAGCGACTGAGCATTTCACCTCACTTCGTCAATGCGAGTGGGCACTGGAATGAATACATTTGAATGATACATAATATGGAGACTTTCAAAAATAGTAATCAGTATAGGACTCAGAACAAGTGGAAAATAGTCATTCAAAAATAGTAAACAGTATTAGACTCAGGTCAAGTGGTAAGTAAGGTGATAGGTATGGGTGAATTCTCAAAAATGAGTTATCCAATCAAAGATAAATAATGCATGTGTAAAATTATTACATGGTATATTTGAAATTATTAATAATATTATATACAAATACTTCCGGATATTGGTAATTTTGACAAATGCGTTTAAGATTATTGATGTGGAGAAAGTGATACCGAGGATCAGAAAGTCAATGTATTCGAAATAGCTGGTTTAAAATGATGTTTCTAACAATTGAACTCTTATGAGATACTTACTGCATTGCACATAAGACTGCTAATTCTCACAGATTTTCTTCCCATCTCCTGGTAAATCACCCAAACTCTGTTTTCAGCTGTCTTTATTTACCGGGAGGAGAATATAGAACTCAGGGGGAGAATTAACTCAAATATGATGACATGTATTGTTGTCATAAATACGTACGTGTGTAAAATTTTAAGAAAATCAGCTTGGTAGAAGTGAGTCAAACATTGATTTGAACCAAACAGAGAAACCAACCTAAATAAATCAGTTGGATATTATACCATAAATAATTTTATTTGTATAATTTCGTGTGAAATTTTATGCTATTTGCTAATCTTAGGATGTGAAAAAATCCTTTTCGTTTATTTTTCTTTAGTTTCTTTTTTGCATTATGCTTTTTAAATTACTTTAATAGTATAAAACATGAGAAACAAGTAACTGAACCTCATTTATCAAATACCTATAAAAACATTCAAAGAGCCCTATTACTTATTTAAAGCTATGCTCTAGTAATAAATGACACAATTCTTACTTATTATTTGCTAGCAGTGAATACCCTGCTTCGTGCAGGTTAATTTGAATTAGGTAATTATAAAACATTTGACAAACCAGCACATGCATCAAATGTTGTAAGAAATATGCTGACATATAATTTTTTTAATATCTTAAATGCTTAAACATGTCTTCGGCCTCTGCACGGTCTCAACACCCACTATGTGTCCCAGAGTAAGTGTACAGAGTGCATGCAATCCGGATACATGGCTTTTATTGGCTCAAGCTAAGAAGTATAGTCTTTAAAGTTAGGCTGTAGCATAATTGAAATCTGAGATATGATCACATTGTTGAAATGCCTAAAATTTACCTGGGGACAGGACAGTTGGACCTATCTGTGCGATACATTGAAAAATTTTAAATGCAAGTAAAATAAGTAAAAAAAAAATATTTTTCCCCAATTGTTGGTGGTAAATTGCTGATTTGGACACTGAAAAAGTTTAAAAATTTAATTTAAAAAAATCTAATTAAAATTTTAGAAAAGGGCCTTTGAGGTGCACTAATTTAGTTATACATGCTACTGTGTGAAAAACCTCAAACCCTGTAGATGTGGTAGATATTGTACGGCATCACAGACAGACAAACAGGCAGACTATTCTTCCTTTTATTAATATAGATATGCAGAAGTTTTAAAATTTCAACTTCTCATATCTCAAGACCTTGGTTTGTTTGTGTCATGTTCAGTAAGATGTTACATCTTTTATAGGTATTTTGATATCAAATACATAAAAATGTTTTCAATACTCATTTCTAACTCCAATATCTCTCGAACCATGCAATGAATTTTAATGAATTTTTATAAGAGATTTTTATTGAGTCCATGGGATATTCTGATGTATGTTGTGTAATCCTATGAATTTGCTGCAAAACATTTAGGTGTAAAAGTTCCATATCACATTTTACCATTTCTTAAAATTATGTGCTTAAAATTGAAATTTCGATTATTGGATTTGATGACTGTTTTATCATCAAATGTTTCCTGAACAAAATTTTACCTGTTGCTGAGTTTGAATATATTTTACTAAGTAAAGCAGTAAAATACTGAAAAATGTTATAATTGGGACTGAAAATTTCAAAAATTCATAGGAAAAACTCAAAAATTCGTAGGAAAAACTTATAAGCTATCACTCTGAAAAATTTTAACCCATTAACACCAAGTTTGGTTTTTTAGCATAAATATTTTCTGTGATATTTTTACTTTTGCTATCTGTGTCGATTTTTCTACCAACTAGTGCTAGGGTGATTTAAAATCTTCTTTTCAATTCTGAACTGCTTATGAAAAGAGAGATTCTTGTTTGAATAGCTATTAACATAGCTGTGTACTTGTACTATACATATAGGCAATGTATTTTCACTTTGACTTCATTTGTGTATTTTTTCTACATTTTAGGAGCATATGCAATACTTCCGAAGAAGAATGGTATATGAACTGCTAACTAAGCAACTTCTGTAGAATCCAATCAATTTTGAAAATTCAAATTTTGAATTACGCTGTAAATAGCTTTTCTGATGTATAAAAAGAAATATATATATATATACTTTTCTATTTGAAGTACTATGCAAATATTTTATGTTTGAATTGCTTTCATTTCAGTTCACCATTTCATGCTTTTGTACTGTGGGTACATGTATACATACTTGCACACTTACAATGGACACTTGTGTAGATTTGAGGTGGAGCTTTGGGTTCACAATGTAATCATGTGATTATTTCTATATTACTAGACCAAAAGTGTTAGACTAATTTATTGTCATTGCATCTGGAGGAAGAAAAGATAAAAGCATTTCAGGTTCTGCAGGAGTATTATTTGATGGTTTATAATGACTTTATCTTGTTAACATACGAAACCTCTCAATTAATTTTATGCCATTGAATTTTATGAGCTTCTATGATTTTGTGAATAACGTCTTATGTTGGAAATCTGTCCTATTTAGGCTAACAAAGTTTGACAATACATGACATATAGAATACAATATGTCACATTGCTCAAGAATATGGAGACAGCCATAATTTTCTCCAGATATTTCCTAATATAAGTAATGAGATATTGATGCTATGTAAGCATGATTTACATTATTGATGTTGAAATAATGAGATATTCTACTAAAAAAGTATGACTTTTAATTTCAAGAAGCTGCATACATTAATCTCAAACTTGGCAAGCACATTAATAATAATGGTTTCTAAGCAGCAATGTGTGTGTAAAAAGTAGTGGAATGTAATTTCACAGTAACATCTCTATCTACACATCTGCCAATGTAAAGACATTTGAAGAACATTTTGCTGTTCTTTTTGTTAAATTGCATCATGAATTGAAAAAAAAAATTTTTTTCACTACTTTTCTAATAACTGGAGTCCAGTTTTGTCTTAAGCAGAAATTTTCATAAACAGCCTTCTACCATCAAAACAAATTTGTTAGGTATTGCTGTTTGCACCTTATTTAATTTTAAAATATTTAAATTAAAGAATTTCAAATTATTTTAAATAGAATGTGGGAATGCTTAAAAAAATATGCATTTAAATTTAATACATGTAAAAGTGTGCATTAAAATATTTTAATTTATTTAAAAATAATTAAATATATATAAGTAATTTCAAATTTTAAGTAAGTCACATTTTAAAATTTAAATATTTATCAATGCAGAATTATATGTTAATATTTGATATATTTTGGTGATAAATGCTTAAACATGGCAAACAAAATCTTGAACCAGTTATTAGAAGTACTATTTTTGTGTTCTAATTTAAAGTTTTTTTTTTTCTTCCCCCTTCTCATGTATAGTTATTTTGACGAATTCAAGAAATATAAGTGAAAACATTTAAGGTGAGGCCAGACTTTAAAAGTGAGCTTCACTGTGTGTAAATAGAAAGCACTTGTAGTCCTGTAGCTATATCTCATTTAGTTTAGTTTTCCATGTTTCAAGTTGCGACTTTTTGAATTTGTTATTTATAGATGAACATTTTTGTCAATTGCAAAGTAACCATCATCTGTATTTGATATGAAATAAACATATTTTTATTTATTTGTAAGGAAATTGGTTTTCTGTTTATGTGCATGGGTAATAACTTTGCATTTAATTGGATTTTGGATTGAGCTTTTAGTTTTTGAAGTATAGTGGTTATAATTTTGGTAATTTAGTATTTTAATCTGGGTTTTCCAATGGGTGCGAAAGCTTTAATATTCAAAATGACACAAGTGTTGTAGCTTATTGTGTTTACTTACTCCTTTAGTGAAACATTTGTGCACAAGATATTTTCAGGGATTGCATTCGTGCTAAAATTCCTAAAAGTTTGAAGCTTCCCTTGAATTCCTAAAATTAACCTAAAATTTTTAAATCATCCTAAAATTTTGTAATGTTTTGCTGCGGTGTCAAATTTACTGTATTATCGCCCGTCATAAGGCAATCGATGTTAAAAAAGACTTCAGAAATTAAAACATTGTTCAAAATAGCACTCATCTTTTACAAAGACAAAGTGTCAATCACGACAAAATCGCAGATTCTCAATGGTTAAATCCTCTCCGTCCGCGGGCGATTTTAGTGAAATACGATCGCAAGATGAATGGCGACCCACATGATCATTTACGACCGGAGTTTGGGAGAGATTCTTTTATTTGTGGGAGTGGGAATCACCACAGGATATCTTAGGAATCTCCAGCGCAAGCTAACAAACCTGGAAACCCTTAACCTCTCAAAGAAATAAAATATTTCATCTTCGCCTATATATCGGCCAGAACTATGAACCTCTTGGCAGTCATATAACGTTGCTCCAGCGCACCAGAGGGGGTGGGAACACATTGCGCCCAACCACACAAACATCCATGCCTGTAGTGGGACTCGAACCCACAACCCGGCGGTCGAACGAGTACAAGGAAACGCTTGTCTTTGACCGTTCGACCACCGCATCGGCATACCATCAATGTAATTTTATAAAATTGAGTATTAATAAAAAAAATACTACATATGAAAGTCTGAAATGTAATTTGTTTTAAAATACACTTTTCTGAGTCTTCTAATACAATTAGAATACTCATTATAGTCAGTAAATATATCAAATTAATTAAAAAAAATCATCTTTTATATTTGAGGAGGTGTGTGGTGGTGCCATCCAGAGGCGTAGCAAGGTCAGGTGGTACCTGGTGTTGTTGTTGAAACCCAGACCATCCGACCTACCAGAAAGGTGTAAGGTAACTGTTTGGACGGTCGGGAAGTGCCACCCAATTTAGACCGGAGCCCAGTGGGGGAGGCATCCACAGGGACCGTACCCTCCTTCCCCTACCACCAACCTCTCGGAAGGACTTTCGGACCCACATGTTTAACGTGATCGTACTCCGCATGAACACGGCGGCAGTTTTGGCAGTGGCTGGAATCGAACCCGGGCCTACCGAGTGCAACTCCAGCGCGCTAACCAATGGGCTACCGCGCCCAGGTGGTACCTGGTGTAAAAAATTTCTTGTCTCCCCCCCCCCCCCCCCCCCCCCCCCCTCATTGAAATTATTAAAAGAAGGAAAAATAAGATACAGTTGCAAGTGTTATTTTCTGGTTTATTTACTGTGAGCACTTTGTGCTTGATTGTGTGTGTGTGATTTTTTTACACTGTGAGCATAAGCACTTAAAACCTTTTTTTCTAACTTTGCTCTCTGCAAATTTTGAAATCACATTATCAAAATCAATTCCTTTTGCTACATTGTTTTCAATTGACAAGATAGCTAAGCCAGAGAGCCGAGCTTGACTCATGGTGGACCTAAGATAACTCTTCATTAATTTTAGTTTTGAAAAACTCCTCTCACATGATGCTACTGAAACACAACGTTAACAAGAATCTTAAGGCTAAAGTCAGATTTGGTACAGAATCTGAAAGTTCATATTCAACGACAAACTCTAAAAATCTTAAAGAAGACCGTTTCAGAGAATCTTCTTTTGAAACTTCGACAGCTTGTCTTCTTTGTCGTGGAATCCCTCTAAGAATTCCATCTTCAGAAAGTTCATCATAGTTTACGACTAAGTTTTGTATTAACTGTGGAGGTTCGTCTTCTGAAGTTGTGATCAGATTCTTGGGCTCGAGAACTGCAAACCGAAATGATATACTTTCCATGTCTTTGCAGCAATTATTGATTTCTTGATAAAACTTGTCAATACACTCCAACATTGATCTTTTCAATTCTTCATTCAACATGAGTGATTCATCTTCAGCCTTTTATCCAGGCATCATTTTCTTCTTTCTGACGGTTTTTAAAGGAATGTTCATCTCTTCACAAGTGTTCGTTGCAAACTGCAGCGCTATCAGCTCCACGATCTCATTTCTTTTGTCTTTCAAAAAGATCTTCAGATTTCTCATTTTGATAATACACTTCTCAAAACTGTAGGTATTTTTGAGTGTGGTTTACTTCTAAGACATTACTCCAGAAATACAAAAAACATAAAAAAGAAAAATCACATATTGCTGGCAAAAGCATTTGCGCTGTTCCTCTGGTTTCTGTGGGATCACAAAGTTCTCATATAGCAACAACAGTTTTCTTGAAATTAACATATACAGGTTTTATAGCTTCATAGTGTGCACTCTATCTTGTATCTGAAAGTATCTGCGGATAGGATTTGTTGCCTGTTGAGTGATGATGAGTCACCGATTGTTTACCTCTCACTCGAGTACAAACTGCAGAGACAGACATTGGCGGAAAGAAACACCCCTCCCCTTCCTTATCCATATGCTCTCCACTACACAGCATCGAATTCAACTGTGTTTTACGTATTCTGTTGCCGTACGTCAATACATATGTTAACCTGTTGAGGTTAATTAATTGTCGGACAAAGTTATTAAATTAGTTTTAAATAATATTACTTTTTCAAAAAAAAGTGTGAGCCCACCCAATTTTTTTTTATTTTAAAAATACATATTTTTGCCATTTTGCCACCCCCCCTCAGTGGTGACACCCGGGGTGGTCTGCATCCACTGCATCCCCTTTCCTATGCCACTGGTGCCACCTATATTTTAAATGAGTAACTACATTTTAAAAATCGTCATAATGTATAGCAACCCACTAGCCCATCAAGGTAGTAATGCACCAGCGAATTCATTCCATCCTAAGGTAATCAGTATGGTAGGTCGGGTCATTTTCGCCTTTTGCACATGGGAGTTCTTCAGCTTCAGGGGACTTGTTTTTCTGCTTTCTGCGGTATCTGGGGGCTATGGTCATGCGCTAGCCTGTGGAATTGGGTATATTTTTAAATGATAATAACACGATAGATTTCTACCTATTGCAAACTTTCTATACATGAAAGAACCTTCATATTTTTACCGATTAAAAAATCTGAGCACATGATTTTTCCTGCAGAATTAAATTCATTTTCTCTTTATTTCATTATTAATTCATTAAATTGAGTTTAATTGCACTAAATAACATGCATAAAAAAAATTGAAATTACACTGAATTTACACATTTAATTCAACTTTCGTTTTCATTTGGTAACTGGACTTATTCTCAAAACCGGCATAGCAAAATGTTGTTGTTGAAACCCAGACCGTCCGACCTACCAGAAAGGTGTAAGGTAACTGTTTGGACGGTCGGGAAGTGCCACCTAATTTAGACCGGAACCCAGTGGGGGAGGCATCCACAGGGACCGTACCCTCCTTCCCCTACCACCAACCTCTCGGAAGGACTTACGGACCCACATGTTTAACGTGATCGTACTCCGCATGAACACGGCGGCAGTTTTGGCAGTGGCTGGAATCGAACCCGGGCCTACCGAGTGCAACTCCAGCGCGCTAACCAATGGGCTACCGCGCCCTGGCATAGCAAAATGTGAAAAAACTAAAATATTTCGAGAACGTCTAGTCCTAGAGTAATGGCATTGGTCTTATTCTTTTCATCATCAAAAATTGCATGTAAAACAAGCATTTGATTAAGGCATTTGATCATACAGTCTTATTTCAGATTTTAACGACTTTTGTGGCAATTTTACAAAAAAAAAAAACAGGTTCTTTTTTTCGAATCGCATAAAAATCTAATCAGCACTAGGGTCCATCTACAAATGAATTATCTACCAAATTTTGCATACTACCACTATTAGTTTTTCAGCTAGAGTGGATAGAGGCAATTTTTGCAGGCCATTTCGCAAAAAAAACAGGTTATTTATCCCAAATCACACCAAAATCTATTAAGTACCAGGGTCACCCACAAGGAACTTACCTACCAAATTTTATGAAATTCTGTCAATTAGTTTTTTAGTTAGATTGGATACATACATTGCACAGACAGACACACACACACAGACCTCAAGTTAAAAATAGTTTTAATGTGTTGTAGAGGTCTCAAAATGTGTAGATCCGTCGAAAACTCAAGTTGCGATTTTCGACACGTTTCCAATAATTTTCCTATACAATTTATTGCAGGGAAAGTAAAAAAGTTTCTGTAGTCTGAAATTAAATATAATTTGTTAGTTACAGTATAAATAGTTGATTAAATATATCAATCGTTTCAGAAGCAAAAAGAATCATCCTTCAGGCAAGAAGTTCTTTGCTGGTGTATTTGCTCTTTTTATTTTGACAAAGGAGGCCTCGGAAACTGGCTGATATATTCAACCAAATGTTTATACTGTAACTAATAACAAAGTATTTTACTTTCCCTGCAATATATGGTAATGTATAAGGAAAGTATTGGAATCGTGTCGAAAATCGCAACTTGAATTTTCAATGGATCTACAAGTTTTGGGACCTCTAGAACATGAAAAAACTATTTTCAGCATGACGTGTGTGTGTGTGTGTCTATCTGTGCAATTTATGTATCCACTCTAACTCAAAAACTGGTGGACCAAATTTCATAAAATTTTATAGGTGAGTCCCTTGTGGGTGACCCTGGTGCTGATTAGATTTTGGTGTGATTCGGGATAAAGGAACCCGCCTTTTTTTATGAAATGGCCAGCAAAAATAGCATGTATCCACTCTAGCTAAAAATTTAATGTACCAAATGCACAAAATTTGGTAGATAAATAACTTGTGGGTGATCCTGGTGCTGATAACATTTTGGTTTTACTTGAAAGAAAAGAACCTGCCTTTTTTTATAGAAATGGCCTGCAAAAATTGTAAAAATCCAAAATAAATATCTCTGTGTTCAAATGTATCAATTAAATGCTTGTTTTATACGTAATTTTAACTATGAAAAGAAAATAAAGATCAACCTAATTATTCTAGGATTTAGCGTTCTCGAGATATTTAAGGTTTTTTTTGCAGTTTTGCTACGCTGGTTTTGAAAACACGTCCAGTTACCAAATGAAAACTGAATTAAAAGTGCAAATTTAGTGTATTTTCCGTATACTACTTATATTCATGAATATTAGAAAAAAGAAATACCTGTATATTAGAAGAAATACCCGTATATTAGAAGATTAAACATACTACCAATATATGAGTTTCTAACATCTTTGCCAAAATAAAACAGATAACGTAATAAATTGAAAATATCAATAATCCTGTAATCTTTAAACCTGAAGGCCATAATTGATTCCAATATATGCCAAAATGAAAGAGTTGAAATTGTATGGAAAGATAAACATGTACTACTCTCTTATGTTGTAGCAGATTAGAAGATATGCCAGTGTGTTAGATTTCCCGTATTGCAATATAGGTTTAAAAAATCTTTGCCAAAATTAAACAGATGATGTAATTAATTGAAAATATCAAAAAACCCTGTAAAGATAACCCATACTCCTACACACCAGTTTCTAAAATCTTTGTCAAAATAACAATAATCCGGAAAATATCAGTAATAATAAAGTTTAAACTTGAAGACTGTAATTGATATAATCCTGTCAAAACTGCAATATTGATAAAATTTATTATATATACATATCTTTATTATTTAAATCGGAAAAGATTTAATAAAAATCGTCTGTAGCATAAACCCATTGGATTTACATCCGTTGTAAAGCGACCTGATGTAATTTGCTTCAAATAAATTGGAGTAAAAAATATGTGCATAATGCTATTTCTATGGAAGGTTCAATTGTGGTTTTTTTTATTAATACCTTCGTAAATCTTAGTCCTAGAAACTCCAAACATGGAGTAAATTTTAAGTGGGGCTATCCCAAGTCTAATTCAAAAATTTCATCCAATTCAGTGCAGCCGTGATGATGGGACAAATATACAAATAAACACACAAACTGAGAGGTTTTCAATTTAATTTATATAGATTAGATCTCTTTGAAAATCAACAGGTTTATTTGTGTTACTGATTAGATGATAAATATTGAACCAGATATTAGATAATAATAATAATAAAGGGAAAAAAAAACGTGCCATATCTTGCCATAAAAACAGTGCATGTTATTGTTCTGAAAGTTATGTCATTCTCTTTAAAATAAAAAAATCTGATGTGGACAGCACATGACTGTCCCTGCAGACTCATATTCACATTCGGTTTATTTCTTCAATAATTCATTAAATTGAGTTTAATTGCACAAAATAACCCCCACAATTATTTAAAACTAGCCACCTTCGGCGACCAGCCTGTTCACTACCCTTAAAAATTTTGACCATGACAAACTCGCGGGTGCCATAACCCCATGGAGTTAACAAAGTTTGTTTTAGTTTAATGACGTTAAAACTAATAATGAAATTTTAAGATGAAAAATAATGTTCTAGAGGGGGGGGGTCTTGAAAATTGATTTGTAAAGTGAATTTATTTTAATATTTGTGAACTGTGAGATTCTGAGGATTTCTGTACCTGTAATCCTAGGAAAGGGATCCCTTTGATGTGTACTCGCAGCCGGGATCAGCTGCCCCTGTGTTTTTTATACAGGTATGCTCCTTTATATGGTTTGTTTTAGTTTAATGCCATTAACACTAATAATTAAATTTTAAGATGAAAAATAATGTATTCTAAACACAAAAACATCCATTATTTAAGTTTGTATATATTAAAAGCTTTTCTTGTTTTTAATAAAAACACGAAACAAAATTATAATCACCCATATTATCAATAGTCCACTGTTGAAATAAACTCTAAACTGAATAGAATGTTTACAAATTAAACAAAAATCTAAATACAATTCTAGAATAGAAGTCGAAAACCTGTTAAATCAGAACAATATATAGCCCCTGTTTAAATCAGAACAATTTAAAAAAAATATAAATAAAATACACTATAAACGTGTAAATACGCTTAATACGTAATGTTATAAAAAGAGAAAGAGAAGCTTATGTTCTTAAAAGAGCAATAATGAAGTAAAATAAATTCTTATCTTGATACGGATAAACCGCTCCAAAGAAACTGCTAACACAACAAAGTGAATGGTTTGGGTTGAGTTGTAAGGAAAAATGACATTTTTTAAAAATTAATAAATGTATTTCAAGCAAATTGGAATTTAAAATGAAAAGTAATTTATTTCGAAAATAATTTATTCCAATAAAATGGATGGTTTGTTTTAGTTTAATGACGTACATTCATTATTTGGCAGGCACAAATATCGAATGTTCCATTCGATTTCGCAACCTCATCAGAACAGTGACGTCAGAACCATAACATCATAACCTCACCCCCACCTCCTTCCACCATAGAAACACTGTGCGTCTGCGAGCACATGTGGGTGAAAAATTGTTGGAAACTGAGTTCTGTTTTCATCGTGATTCTCGTTTTTGCGGAACGTGTTTCCATTTTTAGAATGGTTTTTCCGTTGCCGTGAACGACTCGTGACGAGAATAGAACAGGCCATTTATGCAAATCGCCTTCTCGCTGCTCGCACATCCTGATTCACATATTGTGAGGGCGCTGCTGTCAACGGTTGTGTTGCGAAGCGTACCCACCCTGTGTATATATGATAGGACACATTCTCAGCACTTGGGAGGTTCATGACCTGTCAGGATCATGACAGATGACTTCGAGATCGATAGATTGACAGATCAAGATCGAATGATCTGATACTTTGCAAATACTCGATTTGAGTATGTTGCGGTATGTTTTACTTGCCAGCTAAGTTGCGTAACAAAGTATAAGTCTAGTTCCGATAGTTTAGTTCGGAAAGTGCGGTAAAATGATTCTAGTGTTGGCTCTTTCAATTTTAAAGAGATCAAGTTAATTTTCGCAGTTTTTGGACTCGGTGTAATGCCATGACGTGTGACCTGACGATGGTGGCTTCGTGAAAGAACACTGCATTTGTGGTAAGGTAATTTTCTCTCTCTCTACTTACCTATGTTACGGCAACGATAAAAGTTACTGAGAGTGCGTGCCTAGTCATAGACTATATCTGACAACTTTTTTATGAGCTTGCTGGCTCATTTTTATAAATATTGTTTAACTTTGCCATGACGTTAAAATGTTTTTGTAACTATGTCATAGCAATGGATATCAAGAAAAGTGATTTTGTGTTTGACGAATTGGCTTTTTATTGAAGAACACTTCTCAACTGCAATTGCTATTATCCTCTGCTAAACTACCACTCTGCAAATAGTGAAAATTTTTTTACATCAACACGCTAAATTATAAGGACATCGTTACGCAGATAAAACTCTGCCAACAAAAATCCCTTCTTTCGCAGTATTTGTTCTTTAGTATTTGTTAAATTTACAAGAAAATGTTCGAAACATTGAAGAAGTTCCTATAGTTTGAACTCTCAGATTAACAATTGACTGACATTTATTTGGAAAAATCACACAAAATGTATTTTATTTGTTTTACTTGTTCCAGGCATATAGCACTAAATGCAAAAAAAAATCTGATATCTTGAGGACGGCTCTTGATAATTTCTAAAAAACTGTGTTCATTCATTTAAGGGTAAAAGTATGGTATAGACCCTGTAGTTGCCACACCCATTAGGTTGCAGTCTAAATTGAGTGGCACTGTTCAGACTGCCCAAACAGTCACTTTACAATTTATGGTGCTTATTCGTCAATCAATTAAAATCTAGGTATAAGGTGTTTATCTGACAATTTTCGTATTTGCAAGTTATGGGAACTCCTGAACACATTTTAAACACTTCCCTATGTTTGACCAATCACAAAATTTAAATTGGAGTTCTATAGAGCACTTGTCATTTGATAAAACGTTTGTTAATTTTCGTGAGATTTGAGACCATTTCACTTTTAAAACATAGGACCAACATAAATGGAAAAAATACGTTATAAGTACTACTGAATACTTCCCTGTTAGTCAAAATCGAAGTATAAGGTAATGTTTTCCGAGATATTTTGTATTTGAGATTTCGGTGAAAAGTATACATACTCCTGAACACATTTCATATACAAGCTTGTGGAAAGCGATTACGGTCCCTTTGGGGCTAGGGTCTCTCTATAAATTAACCTGGCTTCCATCTCTTCTCGACTGCCCTGTTTCTATGTTTCACCCCATATGATACCATTCGTAGAATTATTGTTTTCCATACAAAATAATGCCTTAATCGAATTCTTTAAAATTCGAATTATTTATTTGCAAATTATATTAAACTAATATTTTTAATTATTTATGGAATGAATATTAAAATATATAGAATTGCATATTTCAAGTTTTTATTATTTTAATATACACGCATTACTATATTTAGTAATCAATATCGCTCGAAATAACGAGTTCGTACCATAAGCATACGTACTGAATCCCAAAGCCTTCACCACTCATAATCCCAAGTTATTTATTCACAAAGGGATCATATCTGCCCTAACCCCCCAGCCACAGCGGAGTTGGTAAATTTGTTTCTGAGAATTCCCAGAAATACGTCACCTCCTCAATAGAGGAAATGGGATTAATCTTTTGGCACGCATTGAATGTTGCCAAGAGGCAGAGGTAGATAGAATTGACGAATTATTGCTCTTCTGTAATTTTTAAACAGGTTCATCGCCAAATACATTGTGCCACCTAGTGATAGCGAATCAAAGCTTGAAATACTGCATCATTAATGCCACACACAAAATTTTAGGTCCCTATGCAGTAAATGTGCCCCCTACTACCCTTATTTTATTGATCATTTCTTGTAAACTGTTTATATGGCCTGGGTTCCAAGCCTCCCGAGTCAGTATGCAAAGCAACCTTTTGCACCTGCCTGTCAGCCACTATATTTCCAATGGTTTCCCTCTTAGTTTATTCATTAGTTAACACACATAGCCTTTCAGTTTCTTTTTCCATTTTCTGCCTCCTCAGGAAGTTTTCATTGAACCATTGCATAATCTTGACAACAAACTATAATTTTCTGGAATGTTTCATGCTACAAATGTCCTCTGCCAAAAGTACAGAGTTTATTAAATAATGTCAACTATAATTCACTAGCAAGGATATAACTAGCAATGCACAAATGCATCTCCTTCGAAGAACAATAGAAACATTTTCATTAAAGTATGGCTTTTTTTGTTAGTGTATTTTTATTCTCTTTTATCCATGATTACAATTTGTTATTTTGTGTTTGATACAACTTTTCCTATTCCCTATAGAACAGTTTTTAACTTTATTTAGATTAATGTAAATTATTTATTATTTCACGATCATTCTTTTACTGTGATCGGAAAGGATATAAAATATTTATTAACATGTGTATCATACATTTTTTAATATTGATAAAGGCAGCTAGTTATAAATTATGATTGAAACAAGTTTTATACACAATTTTACTGCAATTATAAATTTGCTATACATTATAACAGCAATTTAATTGGTATCGGTTCTTCAGTAATCTGATAGTATCAGTTTTTTTTCGTTTCCTGACATCCTTAATTAGAAGGCACAAACACCATACAAAAAGTGAAAGATAGCACATGTTGACACTGTAAAAAGGATAAAATAATTAGACATAGAAAATTTCTCTCCTAAAATTTTTCACCTAGTTTATGTTCCTAATCAATGTCTATAACAAATTCCAAAAATTAATTGAAACAATCAATTTCTTTCTCTTCAAATGATTTTTTGGACATATAAACAACCAAATAAAATTTAAAATCAGCTTGCTTATTGTGCGAAGGAAGTGTGCTTTTAACATGTGTCTAAGTGCTTTCCATTGTATTTTTATGGCATCCAGTCATTGGATCCATAAAAGCAAGACTATGATTAACAGTCAAATGATTAAAACACTCCCTTCCCAGTGAAAAATTTTTGAATGATATTTTAGTAAAAAGACAGTCATAAATCATCAAATTATTCTTCTAATTAAAATGCTCTTGGCATGCCTCAGAATTACAATATATTTAAGTGCATACGTGGACCCCCCCCCCCCCCTACTTTCAGAGGAAAAAAATCCAAAACTTGAGTATAAGTCAATCCCGAAAAAAGAAAAAAAATTTCGATAAATTATTCAAAAACACTTTAAAACAAAACAAAAAAAATTATGTATATATATATAATATTTAATTTCCATAGCAGAAACTTCATTATCGGAACCTTTTAAAATCTGATTCCAAGCAAGTGTAATACATATAGTCCGAGTTAAACTCGCCACACGGTTTAAAAAACTATTGGTGCGACATTTAAATATCAGCAATCCCATCTATGCGGATATCATAAAAATCACTGTTATCATCATTTATAAAAAAAACCCCATCATCAAGCTTCATGATTTATGCCATAAAATTCATTACTAAAGTAACATTTCCTGAGTGATTTTGCGACCATTTCCTACAGGTATCGCATCCCTGTCCCAAGTGTCTTTGAACCACCGTGCAATCAAAACAATATCTGGCTTCCGCTCGTTATTTAAGCCGATTTTTGTTAACTTCGAATTGACTTGAAGCAGCACAATTGTTATTAGGTACTCTCTGTAGATGAGCTATTTTTGTCAAAGATAGCCAGCTGTAATCAGAGAAGCAAGATATAAACATCGAACAAAAACGAGTGAGTTGTATATAATAGTTGTATGTATATTTTTTGATAGGATGACGATACACTGGTAGTCGGAGAATCAGGAGGGTAGTAACTCACAGGAAAGTTTTAAAGTTCAAAGAAATTGTGATTGCACGATTTTGTAATCATTACCGCATTGTTTTTGGATGGATTGTCTCGCAGAGAAAATAACTTTTAGATTTACAATTTTTTTAGACTCCGCAGTCAACTCCCTCCCCCCCCCCCCCCCCACACACACACACACACACACACACACACTTTGAAGCTTTTCTAAACTTACTCTACGAGTATATACGGTAAATTATTTTCCAATAGTATGAATGTTTGAATGATTTTTTTGCTCATATCTTTCGTGTTAAATTTTGCAAGTAAAGGGTTTTTCATGTGGATGAGAAAGAATATGATGATTAAAATTTCCTTTTTATGGCACACATCACAAATAAATAAGTTCTTTTCAGAATTAGTATAAATATGAGTATCAGTATGAGTATAAGCTATGTCTCGGAGTAAATCCTTTATACCACAACTCGTACATAAACAATTGGTTAATCATCATTATGCACATGAAGATGGATGGTCATTCAAGTGGGTATATTAATTACTACGAAACATACTGTCTGGCAGATCCCACAAAGGGTTTTTTATCTGCATGATTATGAACATGTTTATTAAACTTGCTTTTATCTTTAAATCCTTTTGGAACAGATGTAGTAAAATCCCTTTTTTATTTTTGGCAATTTTAGGCGAGATTCTGGCAATCCGTGCTATGATTTGGAGAACATTTCATTCTGGCAACTCTTTTCACGTCTTTTATCGCCAAGATAAAATTCGAGTACTTCCCTTTTATAGCGGCCTTGATGAGAAAGGGGAATTGGTACATTTCCACCTTGGCAAGAAACAAATGGTTACTGATTTGCACGAGGTTTACATTTCTTTAGCTATTGAATTTTTTTTCTTTTAAAATATAAATATGCTTACTATTTTCAATCTCAAACGTGTTTGATGCATTATCAGCAACAATTGGCAAACTATGTCCACCAGAAAGTGTCTGTTAAAAATCAATTTTTGAGTATGTTTATATATGCTGTTTACTTTAAATATATTGCTTTATTGTATTAAATAAAGTAATAAATACAAATTTATATTAAATTGCTTCTGTATGTATATATCAAATAAATTGTGCAGTGTAGATATTGAATGAATTGCTTGTGTGTGTATTGGTAACTGTTTCTTTTTTACCAAGGCGGAAACGCACCATTTAACCTTTTTCGTCAAGGTCGCTATAAAAGGGAAGTATCAAATATCGCCACATTCCATTCTAGACTTCCCGGCCGTCCAAACGGTTACCTTACACCTTTCTGGTAGGTCGGACGGTCTGGGTCTCAACAACAACAACATTTAATTCTAGAAACCCTGACAGGGTCTTTTGTTGCCAAGGTAAAAATCGTCCTTTTGATGCTGTTTGTGCAACAATTGATCTGTAGCAATTCAAACATGGGCCTATGTTCACCCGCTAAAAAAACATCACAGAATCTGGTACTGATGGCTGTCGGAGGTCACATGTAGCAACAGCTGTTGGTGCAACAGGTGCTCTGTGACTCTTAGAGCACAACATGAAAATCAGAAATTTTTTTAATTTATAACTTGGGGACAAAAGGTCGACCAAAGACGAGAAAAGGGTTGCCAAAATGAAATGTTGCGACTTTTACCTTGGCGACAAAAGAAGCAGAAAGGGTTTTCAGAATGGAATGTTCTCCAAATCATAGCAGGGATTGCCAGAATCTCACCTAAAATCACCGAGAATGAAAAATGGATTATACTACATGTGTACCATCTTCTCACGCACACATTGTAAATATATCGCTTATGCTCACGTAAATGATTATTCGATTCATCCTCACATTCAAATTTCATGGCACATCTTACATAGGTGGTTTTTCACATATATGCATATGCTCATGAACATGAAAATCCGTAATAGCAACGAATTTATTTTGACAAACGCCACAAATAAATGTTTTTTACAAATGTGCATATTCAGATTGAATTACTGACAAAACCATGATCACGATCTCATGCAGCCGCCTTTATTTTTTTTATCAACGGAATGATAATTTGTAATTTGTAAACTTGTACTGGAGTATTTGCTTGTCATTACGTTGGCAACGAGTCGGCTCAACGACACGAAAATTTTCTGACGTCATTTGGCACTCTGTTCTTTTATCCTCTCGTTTTGAGCGGATAAAAGAACAGAGTTCCAAATGACGTCAGAAAATTTTCAACGAATCAAAATTCAGCAGCTTTGACAACGTTTCTTTTCTAGCAATGTTTTGCGCAGTGTGTTTGTAAAGTGATAATATATCGGATTATCACATGTTTCTAAAATGTTTGAAAATTTTCAGAAATATCTTATGTAGTGCTCATCTGGATTTAATTTTGGGGAATAGTTCAGCATATAATTCGTTGTATAGTTTATTTTGAGGATAGTTAGAATATAATTAGTTGTATAATCTATACAATACTATAAACAAATCCATCGGATGTTGAATTTGTTTACATCTACTCCAACTGATAAACAAGAAGTCAAGGTACTTTTGATGTTTATTTATTTAATTTGTTTTAATGCAATAATTTGCTTTAAAAGAAATATGAGAAAGTTATGAACCTCTGGCCAATCTTATGCTTTTAACAATATGATTTTGCATTTTGGTGCTTTGGTAGATAAGGATTACCGTCAGAAATTATTTGATATCACTCGCGCTATTGAATTGATTTAAATTTCATTTCATTTACGAGATCTAGATGGTATCTTACTTAGACAGACATGATTTTTAATATGCTGTCAATGTTTTGATACTATTTAGAATTTTATTACTACATTTCACTGAATAAAAAATAGAATATTTTTTAAACTTTTTGTTTGCTTTCTTTGTAATATATAGTACACTATATATATAACATATATATGTATGTGTTACATATACTGTGTATGCTTGACACTATATTTCATTAATCTTCCTCTGAAATGATGAATTAACTCATTTGTGTTAAAAACCTATTTTCAATCTACAAGATCTTGTTTAATATTCAACGTAAAACTACAAACCAAATAACACATGGTAAGCCATGTGCTTGATAACTTAATGTAATTTTTTTGTTTCATTCGACCAAGTATATGATGACCAAATAATTTAAAATATATGAAATTTCAACGCAATATATAAAAATAATAGAAAACATAATCATATGTCACTACAGAGAAGTAATATAATTTCTTAAAATAGTTGTGTACTTTTTATTGTTCAACATAGTTAACTTTTGAAGTATTTGGTATCAGTGTTTCTCTGAAGACTTTTTGGCCGAGGGGGGGGGGGGGGAGGGGAATAACATTTTAGGGAAGGCAAGTTTTCTATTGGCCTATATAAATATATCTAAATGGTATGTCATATAAATAGAAACTAGGTTAACATAAAATGTCTCTGGGGTGGGCTAGTTATGAAACTGCTCAACTTGAAATAGCTATTTCAAACTCGTCATATGTTTATAATATTGTTATAAATATATTAATTATGCCCATTTAAAACCATTATTTGTGTATCATACCTAGTGTTAATTTCAACCATAGATTTGTCCTATTTCACTATTTTGTAGTGATCTTATAGTTTTATACTTTGCTTAATGTAATTTCTTATTTGATATATTAGTGCCATGAAAATGAAAAAAATTAACCAATACTTCAAGTTAATTTTTAGGAAATAAAATTCAACAGATAATCACTAATCTTGAAAATACAGACAACTCAAAATGGGAAAAAAATTAATCAGCTTGAAGAGTGACTTCTTCATAATAAAAATGTATATTTTACAAAATATACAATAAAATTTTAATTTATTTGATGCAAATGTTTTAAAAAGTAATCCAAAATTTCCAAATAACATGCAAAAACTCGGTCTCTTCCTCCCTCCCTAACTTTTAGAAAATTAATCATACTTTAATTAGGAAATGCAAAGTATCCTCATCTGGTGAATATTAAAAACAATGAGTAAGATTTGGAGTAATTAAAAAAAGTTCAGTGAGATGGTATCATTTTCAAGGGCATTTCATATATGTACAAAAACTAAAAATTCCTAAATATCAGTATCATATATGTATTTAATTATAAAGTTATTATAGTTATGTATATACTAGTTGTTGTTGTTGAGACCCAGACCGTCCGGCCTACCAGAAAGGTGCAAGGTAACTGTTTGGACGGCCGGGAAGTGCCACCCAATTTAGACAGGAACCCAGTGGGGGAGGCATCCACACGGACCGTACCCTCCTTCCCCTACCACCAACCTCTCGGAAGGACTTACGGACCCACATATTTAACGTGATCGTACTCTGCATGAACACGGCGGCAGTTGTGGCAGCGTGCAAATCCAGCTCGCAAACCACGGGGCTACTGCGCCCGAAATGTGCCAACAGCACGCGGTGTTCCCAGGTGATTACCCACCCAAGTACTAACTGCGCCCAATGCTGCTTGACTTTGGTGATCTAACGAGAACCGGTGTTTTCAGCACGGTACGGTTGTTGGCTCCAGTATATACTAGTTGTGTAAGTTTTTCTTTTATAAGTATATACTAGTTGTTGTTGTTGAAACCCAGACCGTCCGACCTACCAGAAAGGTGTAAGGTAACTGTTTGGACGGTCGGGAAGTACCACCCAATTTAGACCGGAACCCAGTGGGGGAGGCATCCACAGGGACCGTACCCTCCTTCCCCTACCACCAACCTCTCGGAAGGACTTTCGGACCCACATGTTTAACGTGATCGTACTCCGCATGAACACGGCGGCAGTTTTGGCAGTGGCTGGAATCGAACCCGGGCCTACCGAGTGCAACTCCAGCGCGCTAACCAATGGGCTACCGCTCCCAAAAAAGGATATAATGGAGGGGGCACCCGGGTATATACTAGTTGTGTAAGTTTTTTTTATCTTGTATTTTAAAAATATGCTAATACTTTTAAATATCTTACATTCTTTAAAGTTTTAAAATATTACTCGGAATTAAAATTGTAAAGAGCTTTGCTGCCCCAAATGGGAATCAAACTCTGGACCTCCGAACTGGCCAGCCGACGCTTTACCGTTGAGCTACTGGGACGAAATTGGAAGCTCTTATAGTTGAAGAGGACTCTGCAAAATGTTTGGTTAAGTTTTGTACACATAGAATATGTAGACAATTTGAGATTTTTACAATACAGAATACATCAGTAGAAAACTGTGTATTATAATGCCAAATGTAGAATATGTGTTCTACATCCCCACACAATTATAAGTATGTATCCCTCATTATAAATTATTTTCATGTGTACAAGATAAATTTAATTTTGTTCATTCTTTCCTTAGCGGAAATGAATCAAAATAAATGTTTTAATTATACTGTAATATATGGAAAGCTGCTCATATGTATGTATTACATATTTTCAACCGTTCAAAATATATAATTTATAATAGATTTTATGCATAAATATGAAGTAGCTAGGTAATCTATATTTCTTATTTTACATTTAATGTATTCAATATTTCATTTGTTATGGCAGTATTTTTATATTGCCAAATAACCTAAATGCATCACATAATTTCAACCATGCTTTAGTTTTTAAAGAAAAAAGTAATCATACTTCTTTTAATGCAAATTAATGATTAATGGCAGTTGCATTGTTGACAGCATTTTGAGAAATCAGTATCCTATCTTCAGTTCAACTAAAATAGAATATTTTCATTTTTGACGACTAATTCTTCTAGCACCGAAATTGCTAAGAAACTAATTGATATATTTAGCTCCTGATAGCTTCAGGCACCACAGCTGATTATTATTGAACCTGCGTATCAACCCAGATCTATTAAACACATTTACAAAATTTTTGCCCATCTTCTGATTTTATTTTTCTTTTAATCGGAAATTGCAAGGCTACTACAAAGTAGTTTTGTGATAATAATTCAAAATTATATTGATTTATCTCCAAATGTTTCTTTATGCAAATAGTATACACTTAAAAAGTGTTTACTTTTAAAATTTATATATGATGCTTTATTTTTCAACATCTAAATATTAGATAGTGTTTGTTTACTTTTCAATATCTCATCTTGAAATGTCTTTTTTACTGCCAATAAAGTTGCCAACGTTTAAATACAGTTATAATTGAAGCATTTCATATTTTTTTAGAATTACTTTTAATTCTCATTTTATAATTGGAAATCTAGTTTTAAAATTTCAATTTGCATTTAATGTATTCATAGCATTCAATGCATTTTTCTAAATTTTATTGTATCAGACTTGTTTATATTTCAAGTTACTTATGTTCCAAGAGCATTAAAGAGCAAATTATATAAGATTCCTCAATAGGATCATTATTACTTTGCTTGAAAATGTAAGAACATATCTACTTGCTTTTTATTTTTATACCAATGCATGTTATCAATAACTTTCTAGGAAAAACTCCTGTGCATGTCAATGCTGTCATGATTTTATTTTAAGAAGCGGTATTGAATAGGTAATTTTTAGGCATGTGCATATAAAGTAACAATTCCATTTATTTATTTTTTACCTGCACATTGCCATATTTAATGAAAAACTACATTATATTTAAAATGATTTGGTTAAGAAACATAAGGAAATTTAAACATAAAACAGTAATGCTTACGCTACAAAAGAGATTAGAGAAAATTAAATTGTTGTGTAATTAAGTGTGGAAATAAGCAAGAAAAGTTCAAAAGAGACTTTCTAAAATTTACATCTTTTCAGTGAATTTTCTTGTATTTAAATTATAATTAGTAAATATTAACATTATTATAACATATAAGACTAAGAGTTTTCATTTTCATAGTTTCGAACATCAAACTTTAGCACGATTTTGAGGTACAGTTATTGGTACTGAGGTATTATTATTTCAGACATTTAAACAATAAATTGTGAAGACATTTGTTTTTAATATAAACATAATTAATATTAAAATAAGAAACAAATAATCAGTGAAAATGTATGGATAACTTTCTGGATACTCTAAACTGAACATGAAAGTAAATATATTTAAAAACTATATTAAAAAATTTATTTCAATTATTTTAAAATAATAGTCAACTATATATCACTACTGTTTTTAACTTTCCGATTCATGATGAAAGCCAGACTACCGCACATCTTTATGCTTTCTAGCTAGGCGTACATCCATATGTATTGATATACAAATACATTCTAAATAAAACGTCTTTTTATTTTAAAAAAAATTCCAAAATACTTGGAAAAATAGTATATTTTATGACCGACCTGATGTACGTTCAGTATGCTTGTACAAATAAAACATTATCATGATGTCACATGAATCCTCCGTATAGTCAAAAACATTATCCCTATTAGCGACTGTTTTTATTTGCCTGTAACTCCCAGGGCCACCAATAGGGGGAAGGAAAGGCAAAAGGATGAATTTCATAGGTGCCTGGACCACAAACTATTTGTTGAGACCCAGACCGTCTGACCTACCAGAAAGGTGTTGAAGACCCAGACCGTCCGACTCATCCTGGGGACTTGAGTATCTATTTGGACGGACGGTACCAGAAAGGTGTAAGGTAACTGTTTGGACGGCCGCACAAACTATTTGTAAAACATTTCAATGTAATACAAAATAGGGGTAGTAAGAGCATGAAAAATTCTGTTGGCCTTGGACCCCTTTGTATTGTAAATCTGAACTCACCACCCAACAGCATTCAAATTTGTCCTGCAGATGCCCAACAACAAAGCAAAAGTATACAAAATAACTAAGACATAAAATCTTAGTTAAAAACATGTACTAGAACAAATCAGTAATACTATCATTTATTGTTTAATTCTGTGATTTTAACAAAGATATTGCTTTTTAGTTATTTTGACAGAAATAACACTTAATAAAATCTGAAACTTCTATATTAATATAAACTTACTTTCTAAGAATTTACAAAATTACTAATTCTGTAATATTCATGGAATTAGCATAAAATGAATATATGTTTTTATATGTTTCATTAGCAAAACTAATTGTGATTGAAGGATATTGAATTAATTTGTGATTGGGATTTGTAAACTTAAATATATATGTACATCTTTTAATTCAAATATTTAAAACTCCCGTGTGTCAACAAATTATATGCTAAACTATCTCCAAAAATTATATTCAGATGAGCACTACATAAGATCGTGCTTAAAAATTTCCAACATTTTAGAAACAGGTGAAAATCCAGCATTTTATTTATTCTACAGATACGTTTATTTTATAACACAAGAACACGATAGCACAGAATACGTGAGATACGATTAGAAAACTCCGCAAAACATTGCTGCTGGGATCACAGAATACTATAGTCACAGACTACTATATAGTATTCTGTGACTATAGTAGTCTGTGGCTACCACAGAATACTATATTCAGAAGGCTCACTCCCATAGACACTAGCGCTAGTCAGATGGACCAACTGAAGTGCGATGCGTCTGCCAGATTTGGCGCGTTATCGCTCGCTTGGCGATTTTTTTTTAAACGGGAGGGGAACAAAATGTTGAGGACTGTACTTTTATAATTTTTGAAACTATAGAAAGGATCAGGATTTAAAAATACATTAATCTGCAACATAAATATATTCATTAGTTTAAGAATATTTAAATAAACATAGTTATATATTTAATTCAAATAATCATAAAATAGATTAAAAAATACACACATTGCATTGTCTCACTATAAAACATAATGCACAAAAAATTACAAGCTAACATACTCAAAAGACTGAAATATTATATAATACTTTCAGTCTAAAAAGTATACTAGCGTGTTGATCGTTCTTAATTTATTCTGGGATACTGATAATAGACTTTTTTTTTTTAATATAAAAATATTCATATAGTAAATATCAAATTTACATAAATGCACTATCGAAGTTGTGGAACTCAATCATTAATTACCCGAGGGGGGGGGGAATTTTTCACCATAAGGCACTTAATAAAAATTTTACATAAATATATACACATACTATATCACATTCAACTAAGAAAAAGCTATCCAAATATCAATTATTTCACATTTTATAAAAATACGGAAAATATTTAACTAATTATACCACTACCTCTTAAAATTTAGTCTAATCCGGCAGTAATAACAACACAGCACTAATTTCGTTTGATGAACACATGTATACTTATATGAACACGTGTATACTTATGAACACGTGTATACTTATAATGAACACGTATGTAGGATGGTGATAACTAAAATTATTTCAATTTTAATAAACATAAATTACATACCCTGTAACGCAACCAGTTTTCTTTTATCAATCCATTTCTATAAAATGATCTAAACACTTAACAAATAATCCTTTTTCACGTTACTCAAACCACGCTAGTCTGTTGTTCTTCGCCGAGCGAAATAGGGTTATAACATTGAAAATCGGCTTGGACCCAAACCAGATCATCGCCAAGCGCTCGGATCAAACTAGACCATCGCCAAGAGCGCGCCAACCCAATGTTTGGTCTATCTCTAATGGCCGCCGCGAAAACGAAACTATCCAGAGTGACAGGTCTGTATAGTAGTCTGTGGTGGCTACTATAGTAGTCTGTGACTGGGATCGTCGCCGGAGTTGCTGAACTTTCATTCGTGGAAAATTTTCTGACGTCATTCGGCACTCTGTTCTTTTATCCGCTCGTGTCTTTTGGCAATCCATTAAGGTCTTGTTTAGTTGTACTATTCCTCCTTCTCCTACATTATTTTCTTTCTCCTTGGGTTAATCAAAGGTACATTGTGCAAGAAGATTTTAATATATTTAAATCTCCTTGTTTTTGTGAAAATATTTTGATTTTTAAAGGAGTTGTTGCTCCAGGCAAGGCTGTCATGACTTTAATTGAAACACAAAGTTCCAACACATGTGTTGCTAAGCATGAGTCGTTTATCGAATAGGTGCCTTTTGCAAAGAAGAAGAAGAAATAAATGGTCTCCCGACTGTTAGGATAACTTGTTTTGGCTTATCTTGTTTCTCTTTTAGAATTCAGGATATTTCAGACTTCAATTCTAACTTCAATTGATGTGCGTTTTAAATTGAATACTATTGAAGAAATTTTATCTCTAAACATGGCTAAGGTAAAACATTGGGTTATTTTAATTCATGCTTCTTCTTAAAAGTCCGTAAAAAATAGCTAAATTTACATTGATTTTCATAAAAAAAGGGCCTAGTTTTTCATTTTGTTAAATATATACTGTTACCTAAGCATAGCGGCATTTTATTTATTTTTTGAGGGGGTGGGGGATACATTTAAGTACACTATCTGAAAATTGAAAGTTACATATAAAAACTGACATAAGCGATGGCGTAATTAGACCTTGGCGCTCTGTAGCAAAAATTTTACAACTCCTTTTCTCATCCGGCCACACATTGAGCTACCATAAGCCTTAGGGTTGGTCGTGTGGTCTGGGCCTTCGACTCCTTTTCTCATAATGCAGACATTTTAGGCGGTTTAGAGGGGAAAATATACTTTCAATTTATGTGTTTATTATCTACTTTAGAATTTTATAAATTATTTTGTAAAATGACAATTCTAATCTACATAAAATATTTTATTCAACTTACTTTTTCATTGCTTCGTTTAGAATGGTGCACAAAAAAATCTCCCTAACTTTTCAGAACTATTTACATCGGCTTCGTGGAAATCAAGACTTTAGTTACTTTTGTGAGTCAATCATAAAGTTATTTGTGAAATTAATGATTAATTAAAAATTAATAAACACCGAAACAATGTAAGAGGTAAACTGATTAATGTTATAAATTCATTCAGATCACAGTTGAAACCTAACAAATGTTGAATGCATGACCATAAAAGTATAAAGTTCTTAATTATAGTAATTTAAATTTTAATGCCTCACTTTTGCTTTATAATAATGGTAACATACATGTATAATTAATTAATATCCATCATTATAGATTTTTGTCAGGAAATGTTAAATCAGCTCTGTGATCTTCCTGGATATTTGTGATAAACTATTTGGGAACTGTTGCTTCAAATAAAAATATATTTTAAAACTGCATGTTAAAGAGCAATTTTTGAATTAAAAGAATTGCACTAACTACCTAAAGCTAACTGCCCTAAATAATATATTAAAATCCAGTCATTCTTTACTCATCTAGTTGATTGTTTTGAAGGATTCAATAAAGAAGTGTTGAAAAGTACAAAGATATGCGTGCCTATAAACTGTCATAATTTAATATCTTGGAGCAGGGCTTTTTCTAGTACTTGCCATTTTTGTCATTAGTGAAATTTTTTTATCAAAACGGCAAAAGGTTTTTAATGAAAAATATTCGGTAATATTTTTTTAATTAATTTTGAAAATGTTACAAAAAATGTGTGGCTCTTGGCGGTTGCCACTGTAGTGAATGTTGAGAGTAGAGATTATCCTAGAATTTTTACAGAGGAGTAAAAATACTCCCTGATTTACTTTAAAGGAGTATTTTGCTCTCGAAAGGAGTAAATTTTAACAAATGAGCAATTACCTATTTAAAAAAAAATTTCAGAAATGCTCTCTGTATAAGCAGAAAATATTTTCACTATTATACAAAATATACTGAGAATCAAATACAAACTTAGTTTGTTTTTTGTGGTACTGCTGCAAAATAGCCCTTCATTATATTAATGATACATGCGAAAAATATTTTTTCCTATATAACACAAAATTATTATAAAAATTTTAATCGAGATTGGCATCACTTCTGCATACAATAGATAAAACCAAGGACAAAACGTTTTTTAAAAAGCATAAAGTCTTTTATTTAACATCCTAAAAGACGTATAAAATATTGTTAAAAACTGTCAGAGCGCTTTCAGACGTATATACGCCCTTCATCTTTTGTCCATAAATCTAGTGTTCCTTACCATCCTAGGATTTTCCATCCTTTTATTGATTTCTGCCTTGAATTTGGTTTCAAACCCGCTCACTCTAATATTACCACTTTATTTAATCGTATTCGATCCGATAAACTTGGAAATTTTGATGACTTCAAAAGCTTTGCTGGGATGTATGTCGTTCCCCTGTTATCCCCTGCGGGTAACTATAAATTTTACATTGGTAGTACAAAACGTACTGTTGGCATCCGTTTAGCAGAATATGCTCGCGATGTCAAGTCTGGTAAACTTTCTACGGCTCTTGCTCAATATGTGGCTAATGATAAATTTCTTCCCGTTTTTGAAAAATCTTTCCTTTTGGTTCGTTGTAGCAATCCACATAGTATTCTTCTTTATGAATCCCTGTTTATTTATATTTATCGTGAATCAATTTGTAATTTTGATCCTGTTCAAATTTTAAGTTATGCTTGACGACTCATTCTCGACTCTATGCAATTCAAATCTCCTAAAAGTTATTTATGACGCCATTCTCAGGAATATCATGTTTGACATTTTTCTAAAATTTGTATTAATTCTTTTTTTGTAATATTTTTAAATTCGTAAACGTTTAAACTTATTTTGTAATTTCAGTGTATATTTCTTGAATTATTTTAGCAAGTTCATTTACCATTTATATTTTATGCAAATTTGTTTTAAAATGGTCTCTATATATATAAACATTCCATGCTTTTACCACTATTGAAGGGCGTATATACATCCGAAAGCACTCTGGCAGTTTTTAACAATATTTTGTATGTCTTTTAGGATGTTAAATAAAAGACCTTTCATTTTTTAAAAAACGTTTTGTCCTTGGTTTTATCTATAAAAATTTTAGTCTATGCAAAATAGATTTCAAAAGGGGATAATAATAAACATTGGTCATCTCTTGTGCAGAGATGACAAACAGTTATGAAGAAGGAAAATATCAATATAGTTATCTTTTTTTCAATAGTCAAGTTAAGAAATAAAATATATTCGCCCATATAACACAAAAATGCATATACATAAAATTATTTAAGGATATGTATAATTACGCACTAATATAAATTAGGGATGCAACGGATGTTAGTTTGGTAACCGGATGCCGGATATTCAATCTGAATTTAAAACCGGATATCCGGCTGACACTATAATTTTCTTTTAGAAATCCTAAATAGTTACTATTTCATTATTTCTATACATAGGTGCAACCAGGGGGGTGATTTTTAAGGTTAAAGAAAACCTCTTCCAGAAGCCCACAATTTATATGAAGAAATAGTAATTTTTGTGCTAATTTCAAGATTGTAACCTTCGAGGAGTAATCAAGTAGAGAAAACCTCGGCAACTCTAACAAAAGACCGAAACTGTTGTCATGTGACTTCAGGGACTCTTCCCGCTCAAAACGTTCCTTTTCTCCTGTAGTTCAATGGGAGAAGGTGAATGGCAAAGTGTCCTTGAAGGAAAAAAATATATATTTTTAATTATTTCTGCTCCCCTTAAGCTTTGGAGGATAAAAAAAAATTGTAGAAGATATTGCTGAGCTTCATAAAGAAATTATTCCATCTATTTAATTATAAAAAAAAGTATTCATTAAAACATCTTAAACTGTGTTTTACTGCATTTTGGCAGTTTTTGAAAAACGAAACTGCGAGACCGTGCGCTTTGGATGTTTGCAAGAAATATATTGTGCTTTCTAAGATATAATTTTAAGATTGTGCAATAGTTAACCATCTGAAATAATACATCTGTAATTAGACAGAGAATTTTATATATAGATGGAGAAGTACAGTCCGAGTCTCCACACACTCAAAAGAGATACAATAACACTGGCCGATGCATGCCACATTTGGTGAAGTCTTATGAAAGAAGATTCCCATACATTAAAATTGTTCAGAAAAGACTAAACAGGCATTAAAGCTAATCCATTTCCTCGCTTACATTATGCATCCGAAATATATGAGTAAAGATTTAACAGACAGCCAAATGGAAACTGCTCGTTTTTATACTACAGAAAAAATTGAAGGCTCTTTACCACTTCTGATTGCACTTGAAGCCCAAGAAAGCCCTTTCCCAACATCTTACTTCAGTACAATGCAAAACTCACCAATCCAATAATGTGGTGAAAAGGTATTTCGAAGTGTGAAAGTTTTCAGGATGAAAACAGAGCAGCTTTTAAATTAGCTGAACTAACAATAATGCTCAACCTGCTAGTTCAGCGCCTGTAGAAAGAATATTTTCAAATTTTGGAATCAACCATTCTAAACTGCGAAATCATTTAGGACTAGAGAAAAGTTCTAAACTCGTTATGTGTTATTGAATGCTACGTGGGTGTAATGAACACGAATATTAGAAACAAATTGTGCCATCTCTAAAATGTTAAAATAATAAAACTTCAGAAAAGTTATAAATATTGTTTTTAATTTAAAACGAAATCATAATACCTTGATATTTAAATTCAAATAATTGAAAAATTATTTTTAATTATTGCTAGCATTTCAATATTTTAAAGGTATTTATGTACTTGTATTGCTGTAAGGATAACGTTTTAAAATTACCTACATTTTTTTTTATTATAATATTGTTCAAATTTATATAGGTGATCAATCTTATAATGATTGACATGGTGGTTTTATTGTTTTTAAATCAAATTGCCCTTTTGTTCGTAGCTTTTGGGTTTTTGACGGTTTTATACTCTTAAAACACTGATTAAACCAATGTCAGAAACAAGTTTTTGACATCAAAAACCCAACCCTGACGAGTACTAATATATGTACTGCACAGGAACTGGGATGTAATATACTTTTAAAATAGAAAATGTTTAGCAATTAATAGAAGTCTGTTTACTGTAACGATTTGCTCAAATATTACCTATATCTCGTTAACAAAATGTTATCTATAGATATAATTTCTGTTTTAGGATTAAAAAAAACTGAAATATTAATTAAAAATAATTTGGAAAAGAAAGCTAAAACAGTCGTAATAAAATTTGAAAATAAATGTGTAAGAACAGAAAGTGTTTCAAAATCTTAATTTATGCATTTTGAACCTGTATATTTTAGAGATTTAAAAATATGTAGATTAAGATTCTTAAAAAAGAAAGTTGTATATAACAATAAACAAACTACCACAATGACACACTTTTACAATTTTCTGGAACTACTATAATGTGCCGTTCTAGCGTGACCGTGCCCAATCTGGCGCTAATTTGTAGAACCAAAGAGGGACTTACTGGCCATGCTTTTAAGATGGCTAAAGAAAGGAAAGGCTACCTCTAGTGATTCTAGCTCTTTGGATGTAACCCTTTATAGAGTGAATACCCTCCTCCCCAGAAAAAATTTCTGGTTACGTTACTGTTCCTATTTAATTTTTCTTCTCAAAAGTCTTTTTTTTTTACATGATTATAGCTGATTTAAATTCTTAATTCAGAAAAAATACATATTTTAAAATTATTATATTTTAAAGCAACTAATACAAATCAAAACCGAAACCAGCAGTAGCCACGAGACTATTAAAACTTTTAAAATGGTCATTAAAGCTTAAGCTTTAAGTGTTTATATACTTAATGATTATCAACTGGTTATTAATATAATTACACGTGTTAACTTCTATTCTTCTTCCTCAAATTCTATAATTTCAGAAGTAATTCATATGGTTTTAACATTGAATAGATATTTGTCAAAATCTGAAGTATTTGGTGTTGGAACAATAAAGGATGCATTAAAAGAAAACATACATCAATGTTTTTCAACGATACAGGTAAATGAACATTTTTCAATAGCAACCATTTTACACCCAAGAATCAAAATTTATTTTTTTGATAAAGATCAGGGTTATGATGAAATGATTAAATCTTCTTTATTATTAATAATGAAGGAAGAAGTTCAAGCTTTGAGTTCTCCTGAAGGAAACGAAGTGTCGCTCCTAATAGAATCGAAATTTCAAAGTAATGGAAATTCTAATCTTGCAAATAATCCTACATCGTTTTGGGATTGCTTTCCTGAAATAACAGTTGATTCTAACATATCACAAGTGCAACAAGATGACGAATCAGCTTACTTTGAAGAGTTGAGAAACCATCTTTCACAGCCAGTAATTGAAAGAAAAATGTCACTATTTGACTAGTGGAAAATCAATAGGAGTAATTTTCCTTATTTATCGCAATTGCTAAAAAAGTACCTTTGCCCCACCATCAAGTAGTGTATATAGTGAAAGCAGTGTATATAGTGAAAGTGTATATAGTATAGTTTTCTGAAGGAGTCATTTATGACAAAAAGAGAAATAAAATATTTAATCAGCTCATCCCTTTTTCCCACTACGCTAAGTATTTGGGTGTCACCTTGGACACCTATATGACTTACAGAGATCATATTGATGCTAAACTGGAATCTGCTAACAATAATTATCATGCCCTCTTGCCCATTCTCAGTAGAAAATTACACCTTTCCCTTAATAATAAATTATTTACAAACAGATCATCGTACCTGGATTGTTTTCCAAAATAAAGTTCTGCGTTGTATCACTAATGCACCCAGGTGTGTCCAGAAGGAAGTTATACATTATGATCTCAAAGTCTCTGGAGTTATAGAGCATATTCGGAAACTTTCACTAAATTTTAACAAGAAAAATTTTAATAGATCCTGTATGAGGGATGTAGATTAGACGTACAACCCTACCGTGCCTTCCTATCTCAGGAAGTGCAAGCCTAGGCATCTTCTATTTGGCTCCCAGAGTACCAAATGGAAGAAAGAAGGCTATCTCATTCTTCAAACAGGAGTCCCTTAACTCGAACGAGCAGCGGTAGATGGCGGCACCATACCACCACTCTGTTTATGTTCATTTTTATTCCTAGCCCAGCCACTGGCCAATTAGATTTCTTGCTTTTGCTGACGTTTATACTATGCTTCACCAGTACTTAAAATCCATCCACGTTTTCTTTAAATTAAATGTAAATCAATTTTGTGTCTTTTTTTTGGTTCTGTACTTAACAAATCTAAACTGTAAACTTAAATACAATCTCATACTTTAATTTTTATGTTTTTTTTTTATGATTAATTCCTGTTCTCCGGAACTTAAGCTTAATTTAAACTTAAAATTTTAATTTTTAAATTTTATTCCTTGCTTTGTGAGCCTTTTGCGCTCTCTTCGCTTTTTGTGTAACTTCTCTTATGGTTTTCTGCCCCTTCCCTTTTCATGACTTGAAGCAGGCTGACAGCCATTCAAGACATTTTCTGACCAATAGAAAATCAACATCAATCAACCGTCCAATCAGCACCCTCTTCAGAACTAAGTGTCCATATAATCAATCCTCTGCGTATGCTGCATATGCGGAAAGGTTTACATATTGCTATTTTCGATGTGGGGTTAAGTGCTCTTGCACAGGGACCCCGAAACGATGCGTCTTGGCTTGGCTCTTTTTGCATCATAATTTGAAAATTTTATAAAGTTTGAAATATTTGTGTTTTCTGAATGTTTAATTATTAATGTAAAAAAAAAAAATAATAATTCTGTTGACGGGGAAATTTATTTTTAATTTATAATGTAAATTGTAAGTTAAAATAATATTCATTGTCAAAGATATTGAATATAAAGGAGAGATTTTGAATTTATATTAAGTAATAAAATGAAGGTTTAGTTTACGAAACTATAATATAAATCGAGAAACCTGAAAATTTTAGTATTACTATTAATTGAGTTATTAAAAATACTTATTTTGCATATTATTTATGAGACCGGATATCCGGCCGGATAATCCTAATAGCCAGCTTAATAGCCAGATGGGACAGATACAGGATGTTTACGGGATATTTGTGGCATCCCTAATATAAATATTTATATTTAGATAAGTTTTAACCCAGTGTGAATTACTTTATATTGAAAATAAATATTTACTTTTGGTAAAACAAGTTTTTACTAAAGATAATAATAAATATATATTATTATTATACCGATCTCCAGAAAAATATGCAAATGTAAGATCATTGGGGATACCCAAGGCCGGCTCAGGGTCAACAAAAGGAGTACTTGAGCCTTTTCTAGCTAATTCATCAGCCAACTCATTACCTGGAATGCCCGAATGTCCAGGCACCCAGTAAAGAATGACTTTGTTATTGCTAGCAATTTCACAGAGTGCATTATAGCACTCCCAGACAAGGGAAGATGTCATAGTGGACTTCCCAAGAGCCATGAGAGCAGCCTGACTGTCGGAACAGATAAGTATTTGGTTGCTCTTATACTTTCTGTCATAGCAAATTCCACAACATATAAGAATGGCAAAGACCTCGACCTGAAAGACAGTAGCATAACTGCCAAGCGGATAAGACAGCTCTGTGCCATCATCCAGGCAGCACACACCAGCACCAGTACTTGTGCCAATCTTCGAGCTATCCGTATACCATACAATACAATTCTGTTTATTGTAAGTGGGCATCCTCTTTCAGTCATCCTGCGAGATGACCTGAATTTCGTAAGGCTTGTCAAACGTATATTTGATATGAATGCCATCAGGTGGCATACAGAAATAAGGATGACTAGCAACATTACTATTAAGTTCACTCCAAGATAAATACCTTGAGTAATCTTTCCAGTGTTTCGGATATTTAAGTCTGTTTATGCAGATGAGTGCCTCTGCTTCAATATGCATATAGAGCAGGTGCAATCCAAGTAAAAGTTCAAAAGTTGCAGTGGAAGTAGTTTTCATGCATCCAGAGATTGCAGTACATACCATCCTTTGAAGCTTAATTCATTCTAATTTAGTTTCACATCTTATTCTAGACCACCAAATAATGGAGCCATAGGAAATGATAAGACAGATTGCCATCGAATAAATCCAATGGATAGCCTTGGGATTTAAACCCCAGGTTTTCCCAATAGCATTCCTACAAGACCAGAAGATTCTTCTGGCTTTAGTCGTGCAGTAATCCAAGTGTCTCTTCCAGTTGAGTCCCTTGTCAAAATAAATTCCAAAGAATTTAACCTCCTTGGAGCAGGTAAGCTTCTAACCAAAGAAGCGAATGTCTCCAAGATTAAGAATGCGTTTTCTAGTAAACACAACCATAGCAGTCTTCTGCAGGTTAACAGAAAGACCTGCATTTTTACACCATATCTCAACCCTCCTAAGAGCGGTAGATATCATGTCAGAGACAGTGTTGCCAAATTTGCCCCTGGCAACGATAACAACATCGTCTGCGTAACCAATGCAGGAAACACCAGAAACATTGATGCTCTCCAAAAGAGAGTCCACAACTATACACCAAAGAATTGGCGAAAGCACACCTCCTTGTGAACAGCTCGCAAGTGCATGCACCGTCATACTATCACCAAGTAAAGATGCACAAATATACCTATTAGATAAAAGGTTCTTGATCCAATAAGAGATCGTGATATCAACACCTTTTCTATCAAGAGCATCAAGGATGGCATCGATGGGTACCTTATCAAAAGTGCCTTCAATGTTGAGAAAGGTGGCAAGAGCAACTTCCTTGGCATTAAAGTTTCTCTCCAATATAAAGGAGAGACTATAAAGGGCAGTGTCCGTGGATTTACCCGGTTGATAGGCATGCTGAGAGTTTGACAGGGACTTAGCAGCCAGAATCACTTCTCTTATATACCTGTCGATGAGTTTCTCAATAGTCTTTAAAAGAAAAGATGTAAGGCTAATAGGTCTGAAAGATTTGGCCTCGTAATAATTATCCTTTCCAATCTTTGGAATAAAGATTACCTTAGTATGCCTCCAGGCAGATGGTACATGACCCAAGGCAATACAAGCTCTGTAGATACTGTAGAGCAGGGGTGCACAACCTTTTAGCACCTGCGGGCCAATTTCACATAGACTAAGCAACAGCGGGCCGCAAGGGGGGGGGGGGTACCACACAGCATTATATTTTTAGTAAATACCGAAACAAAAAATTCAAAGTGAAAATTAAAAACAAATACAGAAATGAAGAAAACAACTCACTTGCTTCAAAACCATACAGACATCGCCAAAATCCCTTTATTTTTTTGTAGAGCTAGTGGGAAATTTGACATTGTTTGATTTTCATTATTCTTTCAATGTCTTGTTAAATGTTGGATAAGCGATTCGTAAGGTTCCTTCCAAGTGTTCATCAGTTAGATGAGAACGACCTTTTGATTTCATTTGTTTCATTAATGAAAATGATTGTTCACATAAGTAGGTGCTCCCGAATAATGTTATCGTATTTTAAGCATGAATTTTCAATTCTTCCATTTCACAAGGCAAGTAATTTCTGTAAAATTCTAGCAAAGAAACTTCGGAAAATTTAGCTTTCAATTCGGAGTTACTCTGAATTTCGATAAGCTCCATCTGAAAATTGACGGGCACTGGTTCAATATTTGTCGCGAATGGTATTGCAAACACTTCCAAAGATTTCTCAAATTTGTTGGTTTGTAAACTTATGTTGCAAATCTTTAATTTTATCCTTTCTTATTAGTCCCAACAACTCCTTGTATTTGTCAGAAACATATCTTGTCATTGTATTTGTCAACAACAGCATATGCCAGACGTATGTCAGAAAATTCTCGCCAGCAGCAAGCCAACGAAGGACTACCATGGCAGTGTAATAATTCAAACATTCCACTTCTCATTGTAAAAATTAGACAATTTTTAATTTAAAGCTGTTTGATTTGCTCTTTTTATTTGTTTTGTAGTCGAAATCTTAAAGAAAATTTGATATAAAAAATAATTTTTTATAAAATTTTATGATACATTTTTTCTTTTCTTTCTTTCTTTTTTTTTACGAAAGTCTTGGAATTTTTTTATGTGTTCACCAAGCTGAGGGTGGTGGCGGGCCGCCCACGATAAGACCGAGGGCCGGCCGCGGGTTGTACATGACTGCTCTAGAGAATGGGAGCTAGCACCTCAATTCCCTCCTGGAGAAGAATTGGAATGAATGCATCAGTCCCCGAAGTTTTATAGAGTTTATGGGAATCGATTGCCCATTTAACCCTGTCCAGAGTAACCACACTCCTAGCAATTCTCCAGCTTTTGTCATCACAAGTAGACGTGGAGCAGGCATCAACTATATCACTATGACCATACGGATCAGAAACTGGAAAATGTACCCTGAACAGTTCAGCCAGGGTCTCTTCTCCATTAACAGAAAAGTCACCATTTGACTTTTGACAGTGTTCAAATTACAATTCCTGTCCCTTGCCATCAGCTTAGCAAGTTTGCTTATTATAGGAGCCTTATTATAGGAGGTAAGAGCAGATTTATAAACCTGCCATTCTCCACTCTTTTTAGCTCTATTAAAAAGCTTCCTGGGCATTTCCCACGCAAACGGCTAAGCTCATTCGACCACCAGGGAACAATCTTTCATGAGTCAGCATTTGTGGTCTTGCAATTATTGTGGAAGGATTGAATTATGGTGTGTTGCACAAAGTCAACAGCCAAATCCAGGTTTTCAATAGAAGAATACTCACCATTATGGCTAGCCAAATTGGCCAGAAGATCTTCTTTGTAAGAACCCCAATTAATTCTTCTTGAGTTCTTACCCTTCACTGTTATGGGTTTTATAGGACCTTTAACAGAAAAAGAGATTAGTTGGTGGTCAGACAGAGACATATCATCTGAAACCTTCCAATTAAAAACGTTTTCATAAGCAGTGCTATTGCTTATGCTGATATCAATAACTTCATGACGATTAGCTGTCACAAAGGTAGGAAAGTTACCCTTATTGAGAATAAAAAGGTTATAAGTATGATCTGTTCTAAAAGGTCATCATCCCTACGGTTGCAATCACTACTGCCCCAAACAGTGTTATCGGCATTCGCATCACAACCAATAATCATTTTTTTGCCATTACAGTAGTCAATTAGACTGGTAATGACATTTAAAAAGGTTCCCTTATCTTTGTAAGGAAGATAGGCCGAAGCAAATATGTATTCTATCTTATGCTCATTAGTATTAAGATTCTCACTGATGGCAACATTATCACCATCAAGGAATTTTAAGAGATGAACAGCATTGAGCCTGTTGCTGACAGCAATACAGGCTTTAGGTCTGATACAAGATGTATCATAAAAGACATTGAAGCCCTTGATCCCAAAACCCCAAATTTTTCCATTGCAGGTCCAGGGTTCCTGGATAAGAGCAATATCAGCTCTACCATTTAACAGCCTTTTGCTAAGAATAGCAGAGGCAGAACGACTGTGATGCAGATTGATTTGCATGACATTAAGACAACCCATGACCAAAGGCAAAAAGAGGGCAGAGAAAACCTAGGAGAGAGTGGCCCTCCTAGTTGAATGACAATGATCAGTGTCGGGCACAATGTCATTGTCAAAATCCTGCATGCGTTTTTCCAGCTTATCATCAGAAATCAGAGGGTTAGTATGTAGCGTGTTATTAGAACCGGAAGCAATTTCCAGATCGTCAAGTTTAGGTATCATAGTATCAAGACTAGTGAGACTAGTAAGCAAAAGTTAACTTTTGAATTTAGAAAAAAATTGAAATTTTTTAAAAATATTTTTAATATCTCAAATTAACTAGTATTTTTTGCATTTTTTGAGTATATACTTAATTATTGTAAATGTTCAAAATTATGGGTAAATGTAACAATATATGTTACATTTACCCATATTTTTTTTTATCTCAAATTAACTAGTATTTTTTGCATTTTTTGAGTATATACTCAATTATTGTAAATATTCAAAATTATGGGTAAATGTAACAATATATGTTACATTTACCCATATTTTTTTTTAATAACAAGTAGGTATGGACAACTATTATAAAATATTGACTTTAAATAACTTCTTTTTGCTTAGTTCCTACCCTGTTCTATGCCTTAATATATGCATAGGGAATAGAAACTGTTCAGTTTTTTAGGATTTTAAAAGTGTATATTTTCAAAATTTGGTTAAGTAAATTAATTTTGTATGTTTAAAAGGACTTTTAAACACAGTACTAATTTTTCTGATTATTTGTTTTCTATTTCTATAGAGACGGAGTGAAAAAAATATAAAACGCGTTCCTATCGAAGATATGAAAACTGCTCATCAATTAGTAGAGGCATTGAAAGGACTGACGACTGTCTCCCAAAGGATGATTCAAATGCTTAAAAATAAAGTTGAACTATATGACTTTGAGTCACTAAATTGCGAGTAATTTGCTTTTTTTTTAATCATTATAATAGTTATTTATTTTCTGTGTAATATTAAAGTTATTTTCTATTCTAATATATATGTAAGATTGCTTTATGTCCAATTGGTACTAGATCTTTAATGAGTTTTGCAGCTCCTGAAACCTGCATGTTAATTAAAATATTTCTTGGTGTAATTAGTGTTGAAATTTCTTCTGGAATTGACATCTGGTGACACCTAACCATATTTCCAATGAAATGCGATATGTAATGTTAATAAAATTCAGTTTGTATATTTTATTTCTTCCCCCCCCCCCCCAATTATATTTAACACTAGAACGATGGAAGCAGTCATTTTGACTGCATAACTACTTTAAGAAATGATTCCTCCAAAATGGTTAATCTCAGCCCATTGAAATTTTATGACTTTTCTTATTTTCTTAAAGTTATTGAAAACACAGAAGAAAATTATTCTAGGTTTTATAATAAGAGAACAAATCAACGGTTTTAAATTAAAGGTATGTTGTATTTTTTCTATGGTGGTCAAATTGACTGCTGCCCGTCGTTCTATGTAGTTCGAAATAAATGTTACCCGTAAAGTAGGGCTGCAGATTTCTTCTTATTTTCTTTACTAACTACCCCAAGATAAAAAAAAAAGTTAGTTGTGCCACTAGCGACTTAAGTGTGTGGAGATGCTAAGAAAAATAGATCATATATATACACTGCTGGACAATTGCTAAGGACGGGTGACACTATCACCCATAGCAATAACAAAATGAAAGTAAGCAAAATGTGGAAAATTAGAATAAGTGTGGGATACAGTAAGAAGAGGTGTACATGTGTAAACTTTTCATTTCCACACCTGTTCATCACATGATAGTGCTGATAAGAGATTTAAAGGATTTGACGCATGTGGACAGTTGTTCCAAGTGAAAGTTTACGGGAAAGATTTAATTGACAAACTTGAACTTTTCGGTATGTCTTCCCGATATAACTTAGATGATTTTACGTGTGGCCGTATTATTGGAAAGATCAAAAAAGTTTGAAAAATAACATGTTGCCATGGAGTTCAACATTGCCCACAACATTGTTTCACGGTTGTGGCAAGCATTTAAAATAACTGGAATGTGTAGTAAGTGTCACGGGGGAGGTCGTGTTAGAAGTACAATGCCTGCAGGAGACAGGTACATTCTCCTATCGGCAAAAAGGGACTGGCACACCACTGCTCATCAGGTGGCAAATCAGTTTCTTGCTACAACAGGACAGCGGATCGCCCGAAAAACTGTAGCCAGGCGTTTGGGAGAAAGAGCACTATACACCCACAGACCTGTTGGGTGTGTTCCATTGTCTAGACTGCACTGTACTGCCTGTTTGCAGGTGTGGTGAGTATCGCAATTGGACCAAACAGGACTGGACTTGCTTACTGTTCTCAAATGAGCATAGGTTCAATCTGTCATTGGATTGTAGATGCCAACTGATCTGGCGTGAGAGTGGTACTGCTTATCGTTCAGAAAATATCCAGGAAAGATATTGATATCTGACATGCAGTATCATGGTATGGACCGGCATCATGATCAATGGCCTCATGCCCCTACATATGTTTGCAACTGGGACTATGACCGGCCAACGATACATTGATGAAGTTCTACTGCCTCATGTCCGCATTTTCTGTAGTGCTGTCAGTGATAAATTTGTTTTCATGGACAACAATGCATCATGTCATCGTGCACTCTCTGTTCAGGATTGTCTAGTCAACGAGAGTATTCAATGCCTCGTATGGCCAACACGTTCTCCAGATTTAAACCCCATTGAAAATGTTTGGGATTCTTTGGTAGGTGACTTCCTGGTCGAAAATATCCTCCAACAAACAAGAACACCTTCATTCGTGCACTGACAGACGATTGGGATAACTAGCCTCAACAGCTGCTGGATAATGTTGTGCAAAGCATGACACAACATGTGAAATGTTGCATTGCACTCCACAGTGGACATATCTCACACTAACACCTTTCTCAAAGGTGCCTGCTGTCATTCATATGCGTTTTCCCGTACACAGCATCAAATGAACACTTTTTTCCTTTCTGATGTTTCAAAACCTTCTGTATTTTCTAGAACAATAAATGATCTTTATTCTAATGTCCGAACTGTGTAGCAACAATATTTTTTACTGAGCTTCCACCCCTGCTTAATGTTGTGCTACACTGCAATTTGTGATCCGTCCTTAGCAATTTTCCAACAGTGTATATATATATATATAAAGCCTTCACTAACAAACATACCGTATTTGTAAACAATTTCTGAAACCCCAGTCCCTTGAAATATGATGTTAATGTACACCTGTCCCCCGATTTACACGGAAGATAGGTTCTGCACAAAACCGTGTAAATTGAAATCCTGAATTTTGCTAAGTAAAATTGTGTAAAACGAAAATAACCCCAAAATGTGCATGATTCAGTCATTTATTTAAGTAAAACAAAAGTAAGACATCTTAGAAAACTTAAAATTATACTTAGTTTATAAAACAACAAACATATGAATGTAGTAATATAACATATTTAATTTATTTGACATTAGGAACAAAGAACAAAAAAACAAAAAGACCCTTAAAAATTAATTATAAGTTTAATCACTTTCATGTACTATCAGTCTTTTCATTCTGATAGGTATGATGTCACTTTCATCACTTGAACTTTCTTGATGCGATTCTGGCTCAATGGTTGACGAATTAGGCAAGATCTCCGGTTAACAAGACTTTGTCATGAAATCGGTAATTAACAATTGCGTAGGTTTCTTTTGCTAAATCTTTATAGACCTCTTCATATTGATTTAAGCATTTACGAAGGTCTCGCTGGAATCAGAGAGCTCGATCAACATTTGTCTCATATTGTAAGAAATGGTTGCCCAATTTTCTTCCCAAATTAAGTCCTATGCTTATGATTCTTGCTGTGAACGCAACTGGTTCAGATTGCTCTTCATCAGAATCATTGTCTTCATCATGTTTGTTTGTTTCACGAATCATGTTAATTAAATCATCATTCAATTCTTCACCAGCCATTATTTCTTCAATATCTGCTTGATCTAAATCTTCAAAACCTTCTCCTCCTATAGTATGGGCCAACTCAGTGATCTGCGAATATTCATGCTCTATTGGTGATTTATCATTTCCACTTTCAACAACATCCAGCCATATTGCTTTCCAGCAGGCGTTGATCGTTGATTGTTTGATCTGAGTGTATGACTGTCCAACATGCTTAACACAATCTAAAATTGTAAATTTCTTCTAAACATCCATCAGAGTAAGAGATTCATCATTCTCCATTTGTTCTAAGATATACCTGAAAGTTTGCTTGATGTGCAGTGCTTTAAAAGTCGAAATTATTCCTTGATCTAACGGCTGTAATAAGGAAGTTGTATTCTTTGGTAAAAAAACAACTTTTACATTTTCGTGTTGTAAATCTGGAGGATGACCTGGTGCATTATCAATTAATAGAAGAGCCTTAAAAGGCAGTCCCTTTTTAGTTAAATAATTTTTGACATCTAGAACAAAGAAGTTATGGAACCATTCATTGAAAGCTATGGCAGTGACACATGCTTTTCTATTAGCCATCCAGTAAACGGAAAGGTTTTTGATATTTATTCCTTTGAATGATCTTGGTGATTTTGATTTGTTAATCACCAATGGTTTCATCATATAATCGCCAGAATCATTGCAACAGAAAAGAACTGTTATACGACTTTTCGCTACTTTATGACCACTAGCTGATTTGTGAGCTTTGGCTATAAAGGTTCTTTCCGGCATTTTTTTCCAGAATAATCTGGACTCGTCAGCATTGAAAACCTGATCAGAAGTTGTTGTTGTTACCCAGACCGTCCGACCTACCAGAAAGGTGTAAGGTAACTGTTTGGACGGTCGGGAAGTGCCACCCAATTTAGACCGGAACCCAGTGGGGAAGGCATCCACAGGGACCGTACCCTCCTTCCCCTACCACCAACCTCTCGGAAGGACTTTCGGACCCACATGTTTAACGTGATCGTACTCCGCATGAACACGGCGGCAGTTTTGGCAGTGGCTGGAATCGAACCCGGGCCTACCGAGTGCAACTCCAGCGCGCTAACCAATGGGCTACCGCGCCCATACCTGATCAGAAGTGTAAGAGTTAGCAGCAATGATTTCAGCAAGTTTTGCCGGATATTGTTGTGCCGCATCCGAATCAGCAGATGCACTTTCACCTTTCATTCTCAGATTATGTAAAGAATGTCTTTGTTTGAATCTCTCGAACCACCCATGGCTTGCGGAAAAAGATACCTTCTTTTCATCGGACGAAGTCGACGGCGACTGATTCTTAAGTGATTGATAAATCTTCAAAGCTTTATTAGTAACATTATTGGTATCGATCGGGATTCGCTTTTGAGTTTGGTCTTCTATCCATATCACTAAGGCTTTTTCCATATTTTCCATTGTAACATCTCTAACATATGAAGTCGTACTCATACTGCTGCAGATTCCAGCTGCTACACTTTTTCTAATGGAGTCTTCATTTTTTCTTATTGTCCTTATTGTGGCTTCATTCATGGAGTAAAATTTAGCAATATCCGTTACTATTTCTCTATTACGTAGACGGTCTAATATTTGAATTTTAGTTTCTAAAGAAATAACTTTTCTTTTCATTTGATTTTTCTTCAAATCCTTTGACATTATAGAACCTTAACAAATTTACGCAAACTATAAAGATGCAAGAAAAACTGTAAATGTTGAAAACTTACCAGTTCAAAAGATAAATGCACAGTAATATAAACTTTGCTGCTAAAATGTTTCTGAACTATGTACTTGCATGAACCAGATAGCTTTACTGTTGTGAAATACATATGGGGATTCCCCTATTACGGGGATTTCCTTATACGGGGATTCCCCTAAATGTATATATTTTACAACACCGGGAATTCCCTGTTGTTTTCATCAGTATTACCAAAGGAATAAAATTCAAAAATGTCATAAAATCTTTGTATAGGCGTATATGGAGCGGAATATACATTTTTATCAATATTTTGAAATCTGTTAATTTATAAACCTTGTAAAAGCGAAATCGTTTAAATCGGGGGGATAAGTGTATTTCGCTTCCCATTAGTGGACAGTTACATAAATTAGCATGTTTTGATAGCTTTTTTAAAAAATGCATTTTTTCCCTATTAGAAGTCCAAATTTTAGTCATAAAAATAAATTGTCTTTCATGAGTTGTGGATCTTTATTTCTTAGCAATAAAAAAATATATAATTATGACTTCGTAGCAGTTGAACTAAAAAGAACAGAGGAGGGAAATCAAATGCCAATAGGGTAGAAAAACGAGACCGGGTTATTTCTAACGGTGTTTCTCTTCTTATTGGTAAAAAGAAGGGGAGATTTCTTCTTCCCAATGAAAGGGAAATTTCTTCTTTTACCTTACATTGCTGTTGACGACAGTTTGTGCACGAAGACAAGAAAATGAACATTGATAGTTTCATAATAAAAAAGTAATGATGAAACTGATGAAGAATGTGATGGTGAGAATGAAATCAAAACTGACAAGAAATATAGTAACAACATGCGAGACCAAGAAGGGTTCAACATATCAGTAAATTGAAATTTCATCTCAAGAGAAGTGTTATGATGATAAAACTTGGGAAGCAAAGGGTTTTAACTGATTTCTTTCAGTGATTCAATAAACAGCGTTAAAATTTGTTTCCATTCTGTTTAATATTTAATGTTATTGGTAAGTTTTTAAAATTTAATTTAAATATTTCAGTGTAAATGTACTATAACTATGTATATAAAATTTGCGTAAAACTTTTGAATTTTAAGTATATATGCAGGGCTCCTCACATGCTATTATGATGTCATTTGTATTGTTTCACTTAAATATGTTATTTTCGCTAGGTTAAATTTGTATTAGAATAGTTAAATAATTTAGCCTGAAAAATTGGTTTATGGATACCTCCCCAACAACGGGCACTCCCCATTAATGAACAAAAACTCCAGTCCTGATGGTGTCCACTATCAAGAGGTTTGATTGTATATACTTTGTAATAGATTGGCTTATCTATGATCTCAGAAAGGAAAGGGTTAGTACCGAATTGGGAGTTTTCAGTATGGACCCTATCGAAAACTAATGTAGTTTGTGCCATAAATGTGAGGAGGGCTATGAATTCTTCCTGACCATTCTGGAATATATGTTAAAATGTAGGCTAATTAACTTTCATTAAAGAAATTGCATGTAGTATGTTTTATTTAATCTTATTTATCCTCAAATCAAATTTTTCTGCATTTGGATTTTTACAGTATATTTTATTAATACTTTATTTCAACATATATATATCTACATTATAATTCAGTTGAACTAGCATTTTTTAAAAATTTCTTTTAACTTCATCGTTAACATATATTCTGCAGAACTTTGCTTGTCTGTATTCTCTTGAGAGAATAAAGAAATTTGCAAGATTTCAACTTGGCATCAGGTTATCTTAAAATTTGAAATCTTCAAATTTCGTAATTTTATCTATAATGAACTGGTTGCAGGACAATCAGCATACCGAATTTCAGTTGTCTAACTTAAACAGATTTCCTGTGGAATTTTGATGAATAGTTATATATATTTAGAAAAAAATATAGATTTTGACTAGTCGTTAGAGTACCTTAAAATTCAAAAAGTTTGAGTTTTGTGTGATTTTTCCTTTAACCACTGCTATAGGACACTCGGCATTCTGAATTTAGACTGCTCTTAAACAGATTTTCTGTGGAATTTTGATTATAAGTGACCCTTTTTAAAAGGAAAACTGATGAATATGACATTTGCGAGATTTCAAATAGCCATTACGGTTCCTTTAAATTAAAAATAGTTAAATTTTATGATTTTTTCTTTAACAATTGCTGTAGGACACTCTGTGCTCTATAATAAGTGTGAAATTTATATGTTTTTCTTTAAAAGTAGCAGTGGAATACTTAACATGCCAAACATTAAGATTTTAACTTTATCAAGCCACTTTAAGGGTTTAGGAACAAATGTGAAGATTTCATAGAAAACAAAATGCACAATCTTTGACTCATACAGAAAATTGGCTGGGGAAAAATAAACCTAATTAATAATGTCTTATATTATTACACCTGCCTGTCAGAAAATTTAAAAATCAACATTCTACTTTTAGTTTCTGAAATACAGATAGGGTGAAAATAGCCAGAGAGCTCATGTAAAAGGTATATGGCAGATAAAAGTGATCTTGTTGCCCTAGCTGTATTAAGCATTTCTCTATCATTTGATGGGCTTCCTAGATGATAAAAAAAATGTTTCTTTTCTATAATGTGAAATTTGCTTATTTTCTTTTACATTGCAGAACTGTTAGTCCATTAAGAGACATGAAGAGTATAAAGCGGGTACCAGTTCCTTCTTCGACCGAGTCTTCTGAATCTGTTGCTAAGGAAGAAAGCATCCCTTCACCAAAAGGTATTTATTTAATTGGTGTATAATTTATCTTATTTTAGTATTAGTTTTGTTATTAAGATGTATGTATGTAATTCTTATTGTTTTTAGTGTGAAAATGAAACAAATTACTCTAGCTGCTGGTGCAACAGCTAGTAGAATTAAATTAATATGGTACACTGTTTAGAAACAAACTATTTAAAGATAAATTTAAAATTTGTGTTAAATAGTAAGGAGAATAACTAAGGAGAATGTAAAAATATATTAATTATCCAATAAATACCTCTTTATGTTCATGTTATTTTGTGATAACTCTCTCACAATTGTCATATTATAATACATTAATGAATATTGTTAGTATTTAAATGATAATTAATAAAAATTATCTGATAAAGATTATTTCTGAAAATTGAGATTATACAGTAAAACCTATGAGCAAGGGTCATCAGCCATCCACTTATATCAGGTTGTTTGGAGGTGTCACTGAGATAAAGTCTTACGGCACAAAAAATGTATTTTTATGCTCAGAATATGTATATTTCGTATACAGATGCACTGCAGAATGACAATAAATAGAAGAATTAAAACAAGCTTTTATAATTGTTTCTAAAGCTTTATAATAAGCTGGTTGAATACCCATTCTTTGAACGTGATGATATTAACTGAATTATTATAATACATGAATTGATAAAATTTTCTAGCAGGAATACCCAGCTTTGCCCGAGATACTACTAAAAATTTATGTGGTATAAAATCTGAAGTAATTTAGACATTAATGTGCTACTTATTAAGCTTAACAAACCAGTCAAAAAAACATGTAAGTAGGTGGAGCCATTTTTGAATTATAAGCGGCCATTACAGAACGATGAAACAGGCATTTTAACTTGTTTTGTGAGGAAGTATAGAGGGGGTATAACTTATATTAAAACATTTTCTAGATCCAGTTTTATTGTTTGTAAAAGTTTCCCCAAATAAGATTCCATATTTCAGGAGATATGTAGCTTGGAAGCATATTTCATAGCTTTTTCTTTTGTATATTATTGCCCCTTAATTAATCTTAACTCAGTGTAAAAATATGAAAAAGTATGAAATTTAATTTTGTCTATTCTTGTGTTATAAGTAGACAAGACAGAGCAGACAGAAAGAAAAGGGTTTTTAATTCTTGTTATTTTGCATTTCACTGTAGGATGATTACTTACATGAGAATATTTTTTCAGTTCAGCCTCATTACCTGGGGAAAAAAATCATTCAATTTCTATTACTCGTTTCAGGAGATATGTAAGCTAGAGGCGCATATTAAAACTTTTGATGTGATTGAAGCATGTAGTGAAATGTTTGAAATTATATTATCATTAGTAATATCTCGAACAGAAACATTTGTTTACAAATTTTCATGTTCATTTTAGATTTAATTTTATATTTATTATTGTATCTACATTCAATTTAGTCAATCTAGTAACATTTTAGTTCAATTTAGTCAATGTATTGTTATCTACATTTAATTTAGTTTTTGTTATAGAGCATAATATATTTTACCCAATATTAAAAATATTATGTGAAAACAATTTGATATGGGAAAATTATGTTTGATGTCATATTTTAAATCCGTTTAACTCACTTGAAATTATCATAGGACAAAATTCTTTCTTTGTGTTCTGTGTTATAAATTCCTCTATGTTGTAAAAGGAACATTTCTGCCAGATTTCAAGTTTTTAACTTCGGTAGTTTCTGAGATTTGTTGATGAGTCAATCAGTCAGTGAAGGCTTTCAGTTATATATATATATATATATATATATATATATATATATATATATATATATATAACTGAAAGCCTTCATATATATATATATATATATATGATATTTGAAAAAAAAAAAGTGGATGTTGTCATATTTATATGTACATGTATATTTTGCATTTATATGTGTATAATATACATGTGTTTCTTTTCCATTAAAAATATAAATTATAATAGTTGTTATGGTATAATGGTTGCAAGATTTTGAGAAAATTTTGCCTCAAAAGATAACATATCTCATAGTTTGTTTAAACATTGTATATCTGCTGCACTTATTGTAAAGTTCTGCATATCTCTTACGCCCCACAGAGCTACTGTTTTATTTGTGATAATTGAGCTGATTGATTCTGCAACACTTTCACTAATATTTTCTTCATCTAAATCGTTATTTACAACCATTTAAAAAATATTTGAGAATTTGCTAAAAAGAGCTAACAGTTTTGTCCACTTGTAAATGTTTTCCAATTTTTATGTGCTCATGCAAAGTAAAGCTGCAGATTGAGTATTTCAGTTACTGGTCAGTGGGTCTCTAAAAGATATCAACCAAAAATATTTTCACTGGCCAATTATTGTTACCATGAAAGCCTTTTTTGATGCTTATTGAGATGTATAAAGTGTATATAATGTTATGCTACTCACTGAAACATTAAAAATTATTTAATTTAAAATTCATTATTATATGCATGTTAATTATCTGTGCAAAATTTTACTCTTATAGTACAATTCTGAGTTTCTTACATGCTGGCATGATTATACAAGGTCGAGTGACATTATTGTGACCACCTTCAACGTTTGACGTCAACAGCATATAACGAATGAAAGAAGGCACACGTCATGAGCCAGCTTGGTGGGTACATAAGGTGTAGTGTATGCATTCTGAAAACATATAACTTGTTGCTGTTGCGACTAAAAGGAGCTATTTATCAGGTTTCGTGCCACTGGTGGCAGTGTTTCCAAAACAGCACAATTTGTGAACTGTTTTTGCACTGTTGTGGTTAAAATGTATCGTCAATGAGGAAATAGTATCATTGCAAATAAGCGATGGGGAAATTGTGGAGCACCACGTGCCATTGATGTGAGAGGTGAATGTCGACTCCGAAGATTTGTGAGAGCTAATCACTGTACTATAGTAGAGCAACTCACTGACTGAATGAAGAAGAGAGCTACTGGAAGTGTGCTTAAAAGCGATAGTTCAGCTAACCCTGTTGCATATAGGCCTCCAAACCAGATGGATTGTCACTGCACCTATGCTAACAAAGTATTGGTAGAAAAGGCTTACATTTGTATGGCAGTATCGGAATTGAACCTCCACTGATTGGCAAAAGATTGCCTTCTCCACGAAGTCACATTTTCTTCATAAAATTATTAAATAGCAAAAGCAAACCAACACTATGAACCTAATTCATTATGAATTCATCCTTGCAGATCATGCACACCCATATATGCTGATTGTCTTCCCTGAGGTTGGATAGTATCTACCAGCATGACAATGCGACATGTCACATAGCGAGAACTGTCCGAGAATGGTTAGAGGAGTATGATGAAGACTTCAAAGTACTTCCTGGCCCCCTAATTCCCCAGACTTAAACCCAGTTGAACATATGTGGGATCACCTCGATCAGGTTGTTCGCTTTATGGATTCTCCACAATGCACCTTCCAACAGTTGTCAGATACACTGCAGTCAGCATGGCTCTACATACCTGTGAACACCTTCCAGCACCTTATTGAGTCAGTCCCAGTCTGTTTAGCTGCTGTCCCCACTGCACATGGTGGTTACTCTAGATATCAGCTAGTGGTCACAATAATGTCACTCGACTATGTATTTAATTTCATTTGAAGCATGTTAAAATTGCATTTTGAAGTACTCTTATTTTAATTTCAAAATTAGATCTATGAATTAGATTTCTATTTTAAAACTTTCTTTTCTTTGTTCATTTCCTGCTATTTTTGCATTTTGCTACATTTTATAACTGGCTATTTCCATTGTTCAAAATTATTTCAACTGGAGAATTTTTTTTTTTTATCCTTTTTAAATCTATTTTTTATTCTAAAATTTTCCAAATTTCAATACTTTAGTACTTCCTTTCAATCTAATAAGAGCAGCATTATGCCGTACACAAATTTTGTGGTAAGTAACGATCTGTGAATAATACAATTTGAAGTTGTCAATTGTTTTGGTTTCACTAGCATCAAAATTTGCTGAGTGTAAAAATATTTACTCATTAGTTTTATCGAGTATTGCACATTTTCTTATCAGTCATTTTTGAAAATTTACTCTCCGATTGACCAATGGTGAGTGTTAATCTGCAGCTCTAATTCCAAACTATATAATTGAATCTTGTGCGATTCAACTTTTCTTTAGACTAAAAATATTGTCAAAGAATGAAGTATTCATATATTAAGTATAAATATATTATGAACATAACAGATGTTTTAGAATATTGTTGATTCAGTTTTAAATGTGTTTGAAAGTTTTTGTGGCTAGATTGAAATGTTTAAAGTTCAAAACAATTTTGTACATAATTTTATTTATATTTTATGCTATAAAATGTAAATAAGAAAAGATTCCTAGAAATTTATTAAATTATACTAAGTTGCAATTTTTTATGTAAGGTAATGTTTTTCTTCTCTTTTACTAGCAATGCCGACAGATTATGGCAAGTCAGTGAAATACCATGAAATCTCTAAACTTTATCAAAGTATTTGTACAAATAGAAAACCTGAAATATCATCATGCAGTACCACCTCCACTAGATCCGAGAAAGCAGGGAAAATATTATTCTCTTCTTTTGGTTCTTGTGATGAACAAAATATTATAAATGAGAAATCAGAAAAACTGTTATTCTCTTCTTTTGGTTCTTATAATGAACAAAATAATATAAATGATGTTGCAGAAAATCATAAAAAAGCTACGGAAAGATCTGCAAAAGACCAGAACGAAGAAATAACACGACCCAAGAAACGTGGAAGGTCTAGAAGAAAAAATAAATCCAACAGTCAAGGGTACCCATCATTAAATGAAAAGGATAATTGCAATAGGACTGATTCAACTTCAGAATCATATGTACTAGTGAAGAATATTTATAGTGATCCCATAGCCAAATCCTACAAAGATGAATGTGAGCAAGGAAGTTCATTAAGTGGTAGTTCCTCAAAAGATAATGAAGATGTTGTAGATGATACTGAGCAGTCGGAGGCAGGGGACTCATACTCTCATAATGAAAGTTCTATAAGTGAATTTGCAGAAGACCAAAGTTCTCATAATGAAAAATCTGGTAGTGAAAGCATGGAGGGATATTTTAATATTGATGAGACCAAAGAGTCTGATAATGAAAATTGTACAATTGAAAAAGATATATTGCACAGTAGTACTGTTGTAAAGGGCCCAAATACTTCTGAACCAGAATATAACATTGAACCTGGATGTTCTCATGTTTTTTCTGGATGTGGCAATAGCAATCATGATCTTTATTCAGATGAAACTGATGCTGCTACAGGAAACTCTGAATGGGATTCTTATGGTGCTTCCATTATACCTGAAAGCCCAGTGCATGATTTTGACGGTTTGTTTTTGTTTTATTTTATGATTATTTTACTTAATTTTAAATTAGTAGATTCTAACTATTGATACACTATTCAATATTATCTATTCAATATTTATCTAATTCAAACACCAATATTTTAATTAAAGTGCATAAGATGAATTTTTATCCAAATACATTCTCACTTTTAAATTTTGTTTTCGGTAATTTTTCCAAAATTTGAAAGTCAATATCTTTTATTTAGAAAAGATAAACAAGAAACAATGGATTTGATTGATTAATTCTTCCGTGTTTTCATATTCAAAATATGTGTGAATAGGTGTCTTCTTAAGTGGGTGCTTTTCTTCCATAGCAAAACAGTTAGACCAGACCAAAGACCCCCCCCCCCCCTCCCCCAAAAGAAAAAAAATCACTTCAACTTATCTGTTATGTTAGCCGGAGGTGGGGGGGGGGGGATATAAGAAATCAGAATTCTGTTATATTATTTTTAGAATCTTTCTTTATATGTATGTACTCAGATAAATTAAAATACCTCTCAAGAACCACTGTTTCGATTTTTGAAACATGCTTTGTATCAAATTTTTTACTCTTTTTTTTAATTTAAGTCAAATTTTAAAAAAAATTTGTTAAATCTTTTGAGCATATTTTACAAAAAATAAATATTAAAAATGTGGAGTTTGAGGCAGTACTGATTTACTCATTAATATTCCCTATTGTACAGATTTACTATATTTCATTTCAAACTAAGATTGCAGTGCACCCTTGGGAAACTGAATCCTTTACTTCATGTAAAAAGGTTGCCAAAATTTTCACCTCTGATTTTTGCGAGTTATGTTTGGAGTATTCATCGTAACATCAATATGAACAAGTCAATCTGGGATTTCTCTTTAAAATTTGAACAGATTAACTCTTAATTCTTTAGCATTAAGGCAATTTTAGAATGCTTTAAGAAAAGGATTGTTGAACCTGATGTTTAAGGAAGCCTTTTGCTTCAATTTCTGTTATTTTATAAATTGGAGTATAAGAAATTCCCATCATCCCAAATTCATATATTTACAGCACAATAGTTTCATGGCTATTTTTTTCTCGATTTTGTAAAGATGTTCATAACTGTCTTGTAGTATTTTGAGTTCTTTTCCTTTTAACTCTTAAAAAAGGGGGAGTGAGCGGGGGTTCTGAAATATAGTCATGAAACAGAGGTTTATGGAAGATCACACATTGTAAAAATGCAGTATTTCTTTTAAAATTTAAAGTAAAATCATCTAAATATAAACACTAAATATATATCCTATCAATTAACTTTAATAACGCATCAGAAATATATCTTAATACTTCAAGAATTAAGAGAAAAGTGGAATTGTTTTTCTGTTGTAGATAACAGCAGCTGTGGACTAGTTTCATATTTTTTTATCTGTTCTTCAGCTTGTAAATAGTCCATGATACTGTATTAATTAGTGTTTTTTGCTGAAATTTATAATTTATACACTATCATTTTTAAAGGCACTTTACCTAAAAGCCATGAAATCACTGAATATATTTCAGTGGTGGAAATCAGTACTTTTACCTAAAGATTGTGTTTCTACAAAAGAAGCAGAAACTATTTAGACACTTGTTATCTATACGGCTTCATCTACTTGAAGAATTTTCTCTAATTCTTGAGATAAAAGCCTAGAATCTGCTAGCAGATATCCTCCACCAGAATACAGTTTAGTAAAATAAAGTTACATAGCAACAATTGTTAAATAAAATTTCTTTTGTATAGCAATTCAACATTTTTTATTAGCAATTGAAAATAGTAGTTAATTTTGCTAATCGTGAAAGGTAAATTGCTCAAAAATCATATTCAACCATAATAAAAAAAAATATATATCTGTTAGCACCTTTTTTGACATATATGTAGTAAAATGAGGCAAATATTCTTAACACACATCTTTAATAAAACATTTAATAATTATATACATTATTACAAAAAGGAATATGTGCTCGTCTGTACTTTAAGCTAGGAAACGCATCTTAAGCTAGAAAAAAACTTTCTTCATACAAATTAAAACACTTCAACATGCATTGAAGCATTGAATGTGTTTGGTTGCTCTCTTATATAGCAGGCATTTGTCATCATGACATGGAAAAAAGTTTGCACCGTTTCATGGTGCTTTTGGCATTTTGAAACAGAACCCATATTTATTTATTTATTATGTATTATTATTTATTTAGCACAATGGAAAGGAAAATGTGCAATCATTTAAAAAAATTTCATATTCAAAGCAGTCACATGCACATCAATCTGTAATAAAGGAATCATTAAATACCAGGGTTGCAAAAAAGCTGGCTAAAATTAATAAGAGCCACACCGGTGGCTTTTATTGCTTTTAACCGGATTTTTTTGGTTAAAATTGGCTTTTTTGGCCAAAATTGGCTTGTTTTTTGTAAAAAAGCGTGAAGGATTTTAATTTTAAATTACACATTTTTAAGTGTTCTTTAACACGTTCACGCCGGCGCGGGCCGCGCTAGATTGTCTCATCGGGCGCCGCGTACCACCGGTGGCCCGCGCTAGATTGTCTCATCGGGCGCTGCGTACCACCGGTGGCCCGCGCTAGATTGTCTCATCAGGCGGCGCGTACCACCGGTGGCCCGCACTAGATTGTCTCATCAGGCGGCGCGTACCACCGGTGGCCCGCGCTAGATTGTCTCATCGGGCGCCGCGTACCACCTGTGGCCCGTGCTAGATTGTCTCATCGGGCGGAGCGTACCACCGGTGGCCCGCGCTAGATTGTCTCATCGGGCGGTGCGTACCACCGGTGGCCCGCTGCTAGATTGTCTCATTGGGCGCCGCGTACCACCAGTGGCCCGCGCTAGATTGTCTCATCGGGCGCCGCGTACTACCGGTGGCCCGCACTAGATTGTGCTATTAGACGCTGAAAATTAAAATAATAAAAATTTAACGTATTTTCATTAAAAAACATTTATTTTTAATTACAATTATAATTAATAACGTATCATAAACATAAGTTTTGTTCAATAACATAAACATAATAATACAGTATTATAAATATAACTCAAATTCTACAAAATTAATATAATAATTCTACATTGCTCTATTTATAACATCATTATTTATTATTTTTTGTGTAATAATTTGTTAAAACATTTCAAGCAAAGTGCTGGCTGACCCTTGCAATGCCCACAATACGTCTTAACTCTTGTAGTTTTGTTAGTGGCATAATCTCTGCCCTTTATCTTGGACAAATTTTTATAGCATTCCTTGCAGCGTTTACGGGACTCTCTTGCTGATTGCTCATATGATTGAAGAACATGTTTATTTGACGGTATATGACAGTATATTTGTTCTTTGGCCAAAAGGTGATCAATAATAACTTCCCTAAATTGTAAAATATTCATATTTTTAGTGCTCCATCTTTTATGAATATACCAGGCATTCACGAGGGAAGTTCCGCATATTAATTGTATTATTACTTTTCGGTACCATTTAATGGTTTTGCGTAAACAACTGTAATACCCCGATAGTTGATCTGATAAATCAACACCTTTTTTTGCAATATTGTAATCAAACACAGCATCGGGCTTTACTTTGCCATTTTCTCCTTGTACAAATTTACACCGGTGATTCTTTGAGGTAGTTAACATGCATACTGGTCTTTTGTCAGTCCATTTCAGAAATTTTACATCGCTACGATTTTCGAAACTCATCATTTCACCACGTTTTTTTTTTTTTTTTGCCTGCGGTGGTAGAAATTTTCTGTTCATTTTTACAGTACCACACATAAATGTATTGTTCTCTAAAAGTTCTTCACCCAAAGGGACACTTGTATAATAACTATCAATAAATAGTGTGCGGGCCTCAAATAATAAACCATTTAGTAATCTCATTACTACATCATGAGAATGTGATTTTTCAATGATCGTTGCATTTTTCCTGGCATAAATTTCGATATTATAAGTGTAGCCTTCAGGCAAACACGATTTGTATACTTTTATGCCATACTTATGTCGCTTGCCTTTCATGTACTGACGAAAACATAGACGTCCTCTCCACGGAACCATACTTTCATCGATAACGATATTTTTGCCAGGTTTAACAGAACTCTTGAAGGTATCCACAATTGCTTCAATAATGTTTCGAATTTTGTACAACCGATCTTCAGTTCTGGCTGTGGTATTGTCCGAAAAATGTAAAAACTTAAGAATAGATAAAAAAACGATCACGTCTCATTGCGTTTTTTATGCGTGCGTTCGCATACATGTCATTGTTAGACCAATACAATCTAATTTCTGGTAATTGCACTACACCCATAATAAGCAATATGCCAATAAAAGTACTCACTTCATCTCTTGTAACAGACTGTCAGGCCTGTTTGTGCTTCCTACTGCTAGATGAAGAATTCTTTATACATTGTGTAGCATATTTATTTGTTTCTTCAACTATCAAATCTAGTATGTAATCCGTGAAGAATAGTTTGTATAAAGCAAAAGGGTCACTACAGTCAGTGTTTTCATGTAAAAATTCCACTTCTTCCGAATACTCATTTATTACTGAAGTTCTTTCTTTTACTTCCTGCCATTCTTCATCGTTATCCTCGTTCTCTGATTTAGACACCAAATCTTCTTCTTCCGTGAAACATTCGTTCACTTCACTGTTTACATTAACAAAATCCTCGTCTGAAGAGGAAGAAAGTATCCGTAATCTTGACGCCTTTCTCCTGCTTCTATTTATAGATTCATCAGAATCACTTATTTCCATATCCATGTTACCTATTTTTATAAGGGCAAAAACTAAAAACAAATCTAACCGCCTTTTGAGTTATACTTACTGGCACAAATCTGTGGCCAGGATGAAAAAACGGCACGAATACACAACTTGCACAATAGGCACTCGCTTTACTACTGAGCAAACATAAAGCGCATGTGCAGGTGTGAACAGGCAAAAATCGCGCGCCGCCAGATGAAGCGCGGCATTCATTTGAGCGCCGCCTCACAGAAAAACAAATTAAAATCGGCCCCGAAGCGAACGTGAAATCTCCGTGAAAAATCGCGCGCCGCCAGATGAAGCGCGGCATTCATTTGAGCGCCGCCTCACAGAAAAACAAATTAAAATCGGCCCCGGAGCGAACGTGTTAACTAATTTTAAAAGCATTTTATTGGGTTAAAATTTAATAAATAACTTATTTCTCAATAATGTAAACAATAATATTGGAATACTTGCTAGTGATTTGTTGGTTGCAAAAAAGCCAGCTAAATTTTAAAAAGCGATACCAACTGCTTTACTTGGTTTACATTCATTCGCCTTTAACACATTTTTTTTAAAAATGTTATTATTTTAAATAATGAAATATTTTATTTTAGGACAATAGTTGCTTAGTGATATATTTTATTAGTTAACTAATTTTAAGGACTTTATTGATATGTAACAGTCTTATTTTTACTCATAAATATTTAAAATCATGCATAAAGTCATTTAATAAAAAATACTATTGAAAAGAGTATTGGGAATAACATATGCATGAACAATTCTTTTGAATAGCATCAAGCTTTTCAAAAATTTATTTTAACAAGTTTTAATTTGAGAACAATTTTTAACCTGTTTTGATTGCTTACTCTTTTGTTCTGAACTTAGATGCACCAAAATTTCATGCAATAAATTAATTTGCTGTAATATATATTAGCAGAGTGTAAAAAAATGTTTTTCCTTTTTGAAGTAAAATTGATTTTTTTCCTTTTTGATGTGTGGTGATTTGTCTGTTTAATTAATTATAGTCTTTAAAATTTGTAGTATATGTAATGTAGAGCTATGCATTATGTAACAGAGGCTTTCAAAACACCATCTTGGTGTCTAATTTAATGCATTCTCCTCAATGTATATATATTTTTTCTTTTAGACATATTACCTTCATAGTATTTTTCTAGTGGTCATAAAATCTTGTGTACTAGGTAATATTTAATAGAAGTTTATAAACATTTTAGTAAAAAACATTTAGGAGTGCATCAAAGATAAAGTAATGCAAATTTAATGTGAATTGGCTGTAAATCACCTTTTTTAAATAAAACCCGGCTTTTTTTAAGCTGTTAAAACCAGAAACAGCCGGCCGGCTTTTTTTGGCCTGACTAAAATCCAGCAACTTTGTAAAATATTGATTTGACAATTTAAATTTATGTATAAACTGCATTGAATTTTATACAATCAGTTTCGAAATGACAATTTGCATCAAAGGTGCACTAAAATTAGTTTTGGGTATTTTTAACATGAATGTACCTTGGGGAACTAACCCTCTTGTATATTATGTTACAGACTGCCCAGAAACACAGAGTGAAAATGTAGGAAAAGCAGAAGCTTGTGCTGAATTTCCCAACCTAAATATTTGTGCATCAACATCAAGTAAAGATCCTGAACTAGGTATGCTACTTCTGTTTCAAACTTTTCTATGTATATAAAGTTCTATTGCTAATAGCATTTTAATACATTTAAACATTAAGTAAGCATTTGTAACTAGATATATGTAATATTATTTAATCAGAATAAAATTGATTTTAACTCAATTTTGAATAAAATAGTATGGATACACTTCAACTAATTAAACTTATTACATTATAACTATAAAGTTAACTATATAACATTTTACTAACACTTTAAAATCTTTAAAATCAAAGACAATTAAAAATAGGTTTAAAAGTTTTTTAATAAAATCTCCTGTCCTCGATGTACAAAAGTGAAAATTTTGCCACTGATGAAGGGCATAGTGATGCCCGAAAGTGCTTTGGCCATGTAATTTTGTACGTCGAGGAAAGGAGATTCTATTAAAGGACTTTTAAATCTATTTTTAGTTGTTTTTGTTAAAGTTCAATTTTGAATACTCGGTGTAAGTGTGCAATTATACATGATATAGTTGTTTCTTCATTCCTTATTGTTATAAATGGTGTCGATTTTATTTAATCATTTTTATCAGTTCTACTCAATTCCAGTATCAATTTTATTACAATAATTTTGAATGGCATTCATTTGAATTTTTTAGGGAAGGACAAAATTTATATTTGATACAAACTCTTTCCAGAACTTATACTCAGCTGCTTACATATGTTGTATAAACTTCATTGGATCAACAAATCCACTGTCTTCTCATTATCTAAACAATGTCACTTACTAGGTAACCATTTCCACCCACATTTTGTGCAGGCGAAATGGTTGGTGGGCACTCAATACGACACCTACACACTTGATAAAGTTTTGAATATCATAAACAGTTTTAAATTTAAACATAAAAATGGTGCATATTGTAGAGTTCTGTTAACATGTAAATGGCAGTATGCAAAAGAATATTTCATCTCCAATCCCTGTACATTGCTTTACTTTCAATGCTTTCAGACATTTTAAGCTAAAAATCAATTCATTATGGCATTATGTTTCAAATAACAGAGCAACCACTCCTAGAAAGGCATAAAATGCCTTTCAATAGAAAAATTTCTGCTATGTCAATTGGAGCGTGTGTGTGTGTGTGTGTGTGTGTGGGGGGGGTTCTTATTGTTTTATAAATATTTTCTTGTAAACTGTTACTTAGATGTAACATTAGTGATAGTAACATGTTGAGAGAAAACAGTTATATTCCCCATCTCTAGTCTGAAAGGGCAAAGCCGGTTTAAGAATGATAAAGATAATTCTAGATGCTCATTATTGGGAATTCCATCAAGCTTTTAGTGTTGAACCATCACAATTGGAATCTTGTGCTATTGTACACTTTTGTTATTCTCGTCATATTTATCTGCTGTTTTTTTTTTTTTAATTTAAAAAAAAAAACTCTCAAAACTACTAGGTAGTCATTCCTGTGGAATATCCTAAACTGTGATCGAAAAACTGCTTGTGTAGTGGAAAAGGGACAGTATGTGGTATAAAAGATTTTTGAAATTCCGCTATGTATACTATCGATTTATTTAAAATATTGGCTCCAGTCCAATGGAGCTGAAATAGTTTTAAGTGTATAATGTCTTGGTGTCTAATGTAATAACTCCAATAAAGTTCAATAAATTTATTTATTGTTTCAATATCACTTATTTTGTTTACAAGAGTTTATATGGGCCTATAGCAACTACAACAAGATACACAATTGAAAAGTACATTGATGCATATTTTGAAATTCTACTAGGTTCACTGTCAATTTATTTAAAACATCAGTGTTGACTCCAACCCAATGGAGCTCAAATGGAATCCAGCACGGCTAATGGTCAAAACAAGCACTTACATAAGTAAGTGCTTGTTTCTAAGTCTAAGCATCCCAAGGTTGAAGGAAGCATTCGTGAATGGTTTACATAAGCTCACAGCAGTAATGTAGTAATGTTTGTTGTAAGAAAATTTGTAGAAGCCCAATAGAACATTGATGCAAAATATTTTGATTATGTTGACAAATGTGCAAATGGAAGTTAGATCGATTAATGCAAAGTAACTATCAAGTTATTTCAATAATGTTCATTGAATGTGAGGAAAATTGGAATTTTGGGATTACTCAAACTTATGCTTAATTAACATTTTTTTAATATTCTCTTTAATTTAGAATTTTCCAAATTTTATGTAGAATAATGCAGTTTTTAACAATTTACAACATAGTTAAAAAGTGTTTGACTTTGTTCATTCTGTCTTCTCTGTCCGTTCGCACTATAACTGCCGTAAAAATTGCTATCAAAATGAAATTTTAGTAAGTTGTTCAGACAGTCTGTGGGATATACAGAAATATAAATGAATAATATCACCCAATTAGTTTTGGATTGAACTCAGGTTGAAAAAATGAAATACATTGAACCCTTTGGAACCTGATTTTTCAAATATTTTTTAAGCAAATTTAAAATTCACAAATTGCTTCAAAAGTTTTAGGAAATACTCAAATTATCCCATAAAAAATATGAAAAAAATTTCAGCAAAATATATTCGGTAATTTTTTAAATAAAAATTGAATTAATAAGTATACCCATATTAAATAAAGAGATCATGTAACCCACTTAAATAAAATATGGCATCCATCTCGTGTCAAAATTGTGATTTTTAAAGTTCTTTTTAATTTATATTTAGTGTTGTATCTGTCCTAAAACTGCTTTATTTTTGCTTAATTTCTGTTCATCTATATTCTGAAACAACGCAGTTACAATATATTTGAGTTTAAATGTTCAATGTCATCCATCTTGTTTTAAAATCGTGATTTTTAAAGTTCTTTTTAATTTATATTTAGTACTGTATCCGTCCTAAAACTGCTTTATTTTTGCTTAATTTCTGTGTATCTATATTCTGAAACAACGTAATTACAATATATTTAAATTTAAATGATCATCAAACTTTGATTATTTCTACAATGAAGCCTAATTTTCACTTATGGAGAATGTAAACAGATCAAGCTGTAAAATAAGTTGTATAAAAATTGTTGAATTTCTTTAATGCAACATTATTTAGTTCTGGAGTCTGCAATATAGCTGATATGAATGAAACATTCATTGATTTTACATAGAGAAACAGATGATTTTATAGCAGACTTTCTTGATGAAGTTTTAAGCACAGAATTAAATTACTTTTACCTCCATGATTTTAAGTTTTTAAGTAAAATAAATTATTGTGGTATTGTGATGACTGAAAGGAATGGAATAAAAGTGTATGAATGAAATATCTACTGCTTTTACATAGAGAGCCAGGCGATTTATATTTCCATGACGTCATTTGAATAAAGTTCATTTGTTTTCGATGAAGTTTTAAGTTTTCAAATATAATAAATTAATGTAATATTGTGATAATTTTTTAAATATTACCGCTGAATATATGGCATTTTAGATGTGTTTAAATGAAATTGTGTTGCAATTGGAAAATGCTCAATGCTTTATGCATGCTTGATCATTATTAGGCATCTTTCTTGTTCAATATTAGGCCAGTTGGGAAGAGAGTTAGCAATTAGGAGCAGAAAGTCAAACGTCAATGGCATCTAATAATTTTTCCTCCCTTGCTAAAATGTTTTACTTGAGTGCAATTTCAAAATTATTTCTTTTATGTTACACATCTCTTAAAATAAATCGCCTTTTATTAGACCTGCCTTTGACTCACTGCGCAGGGGCACATACAATTAAATTCTTGAAAGGAATGATGGAAAAATTTAAAATTCGATTCGGAAATTTGACTTTCTGATGGTATGATATTAATTTGAACGAGATAGTTAAGTTTTGTTCAGCAGATACACGCAGTAAAACCTCAAGTGAAAAATGTTCATTTGTAAATTGAAGACAGATGAAGCATGTTAAGTAGAAATTCAATTCACTTTACTTGTGAAATAAAGCATATTCAGGCAATTTACATCACTTAGTAAAATCCATGTCAAAACATAAGCAAGGCTATATACAGAAAGCTTGTAAAGATTGAGTTGGGTTCTAGAACTTTCTTGAAGCATCTTTTTGTAGTATATAAGAAGACTTATACTACCTTGATAACGTGTGTATTTGTTCGAAGCCACCACCGCTGGTATCACACTTGGCAGGAAATATTCAATAACTTGAAGCACCGATACACTATGACTTCATACTATTCACTGTTAATGAACCCAGATAATTAACGTCGTGAACAACTGCATGTAACTTTATCAAAATGCCGTCACTTAGCAGAACTTACAAGTCTGTGTTATAAGTAGAACACATCCGACTTAAACTCGCGTATCAAACATGTCGACTAAGAACTAAGTCCGTCTTATTGCCGTAATATGTTAGCGATAGCCTGCTAACTCAGTCCTAACAGATCGTTGTAACAGTTGACGGAAGAACAGATCGAATCGGAATGAATGGAATCTTCAAGAAAGTTCTATCTTATATACCCGATAATGGACCGTTCCGGAAACGCCCCCGGATATGCAAATGAGATGCATACGCATTGGGAATCTGATTTGCATGACTCCTCATGATGGAAAAACGTCACGGTTTACACCGGTGAACGGAAAGAGTCGTTCACAAGAAATTTGCATGAATGTCCATTCACTGGAAACGTGAATCGCGATGTTTATATTCGATTTTTCCAACAAGGAAGAATCAGCATTTGATTGGTCAGAATTTGTGTTATACAAGCATAAAAGTTAGATGTCAAAAATGTTGACAGAGTTTAAAATATTGGTCATCAAAAAGAAATCTATAGGTGCAAAATATAATTAATGAGCTCTAATTTTGAACCTTGGTCGAGAAACATGTTTTTAAAGCAACTGAAGCATTTAAGTCTTTACTAGTTTTTCTGTTCATCCTGTGTTGATGTTCAATATTCTCTATCTACATATTGATTGTTTTTTTATATTGTCTCCTATGTGCACTCTTGTAGAATTGAAACCTGAGATGAAAGAAGTGGTGGAGAATGCACTAAATACTGGCACACAAGAGGATCGCCTGGTCAAAACAGCTACAGAGTATCTACTGAGGAAGGACATTCTGACGTTAGATGGATTAAATTGGTTGAATGATAAAGTGAGTGCCATGCGTTTACGGAATATTTTAAATTAAAATTTTCCTTTTATTTTAATTCACCTATAGTTTTTTCAAACATTTAGAAATTATGCCTCTTTTAGTTTGTTTTGTTGTTATATTTGTTGAAGAAAAATGTTATTTGTATTTTAATTCATTTTTAAGCATCCTAAGATGTAAATTGTTGTAAAGCTTTTAATGCATTGCAATAGATTTGCTCTATTGGAGAACGGGACACCCTGAAACACTTTAAATTTTGAGAATTGTTCAGAAGCGAAACACTCCATCCTTTAAGCCACAGCAGTTCTGGAATGCCGCCTTCCGCAAAGGATTACTAAATGCAATTTTAATTTCTTTTATGTACATAGTGCAGTCCAAACTTCCATTTTCCTGTATGAACTGTCTACTATTGTTTCTAGAATGAAATTACTAAAATCTTAATAACATGCATTCTAATTTCAAAATCTCACCGAGTTCTAACTATTTGCATGCAGTTTTAAAATATAAAATGTAAACTGTAATACAGTACAACCTTGAAAATATGGACATTTAAAATCCAAACTTTTTTTTTAATCATATTTTCAATGAAAAGTCGCTAATTCCTAAACTTAAATAAAAATAATTTAAGTTTGTGTATGTAAACAATGAATCAACGGTAAAACTTTGGTTCACAAATATTGTTAAGCCCAGTGATTAGCACATGGAGATTTCACTTGAACGACCTGAGTTCGATTCCTGACTCTGCCCACACTGTCCCCGTATTCATGGAGTATGGACACATTAAATATGTGGGTCCGTAAGTCCTTTCTAGAGGTTAATGGTAATGGGAAAAGGGTAGACCCCTGTGGATGCCACCCCCTACTGGAATCCAGTCTAAATTATGTGACACTATTCTAGCCATCTAAATAGATACCTTACACCTTCAGGTAGGTTGAACTGTCTGATCAAAGAAGAATATCTCTTCAGAGATCCCGAGCAATTCTTTTATAGTTGTCTACTAGGCAAAAACACTTCTCTCTTGCAGAGAAATGTTTACAAAAAGGAATGGGGGCACTTGGCTGAGTTGACAAAGATGCAGCTTTGCCAAATCATCTGCCATTCCATTTGCCATATATTCCACAGTGACTAAAGTAAATAGATACATATTATCTCTTAAACATAATATATGTAAGACATCTTATATGTAAGACATAATGAATTCATGACAACTGAGCAACATGAAAGGGGCATTTGTCCCTGAATGTCAATCAATAGATTTTAATAAATTAAAAGAAAAAAGAAATTCTCATATCATGTGGTGGGTATTTTCAATATTTTATACAGAATTGCCATTTTTTCAAAAAGTTCATATTTTTTGTGTGATCTATTTTCCACTAAATAATATTAAACACTATTACTAATAACAGTTAAATATTAAACACTGGCATGTAGAGCAGTGTTAAAATTCGTCATGCTATTGATTAGATTCTTATTTTCTAATGTTGACAAGTATGCTCTAGTTAATATGTAAGCAGTTATTCACTAAATCTAGATTTTGTTACAGCCCATGTTAGAAATAAGAAAGGAAATTTGGGTTTTGTGACATGCATATAAATACAGGGCTGTTCATAGGGGGATGGATAACACTCAAGTGGGGAAAAGAGAATTTTGTTGAGGGAGGGGGACATAAAAAGTTTGCAAAGTAGGAAAAATCAAACATTGAGGTATTATTCCATGATAAAAGTTTTTAGAGTTGCCCACAATTTGTATGGGTGACCCTTAAAATATAAAAATAGTAATTAAAATAAATTTTGTTTAGTAGCAAAAGTACCTGAAATCTGTTTACTGCATATCCATTACTGTTAAAGTACCTGAAACAGTGCTGTTAGCTCAAACACAACTATTTTCATATTTTGGGGGGTTTTATTAAATATATCATCAATATTTTGTAATATAGCAAACAAATAAAATACCCAGCTACTTCCAATTTAAGGGCATATTCAACTGTATGGCCCAGTTGATTACAAAGTCTAATAAAATATGACGATAAAATAGGGATTGGTTATGACTTTTTCGCTTGGATGCACTAATAACATATATATGCACTTTTCAAAACTTTTGCCTCCCAGAAATTCATACAACTTCATAATATTGAAGAAATGATGTCCTTGAGAAATAATTGCATGGTACTTGAAAGTCCTTGAAAAGTGCTTGAATTTTTTTTAAAGAAAGTGTACTCACCCTGATTCTACAAAGCATTCTTTTTGGATTTACGACAATTTAAACCAAAAATGTGTGTAAGTAAAAATTTGTAAGAGGACAGGTAAAAAGAGGTTTAGGATGTGTGAATAATCTCAATAGCGATCCGAATCCATTTTCAGATCTTTCTTGTTTCTTATGATCATAACTTCATTGATGTTTGCAGTGAACTTTCACTATGGATAAACAAATGCAATTTAAATCTTTTCATATTTCCTAGGTCATCAATTCTTACTTTGAATTAATAATGGAGCGAAGCAAGAAAGAGAACTACCCATCTGTCCATGCTTTCAATACTTTCTTCTATAAAACTTATGAAACAAAGGGATATTCAAAAGTGAAACGATGGACTGAAAAGTTGGATATTTTTCGTTTTGATCTGAATTTTGTGCCCATTCACTCGGACATTCATTGGAGCTTAGCGGTATGTACTCAATTTTACATTTTCTCTGTTTTCTGTTTTAAGTGTTTTAGGCAAGAATATATGCTGGGTGCAAAATAAGGGAATATTTTTTAGTAGCAAATTGCTAATCAAACTTTCATTTATGTAGCAGCTAGCAGCTTCAACATTTTGACTAGCAGTTCACAACTATATTACCGAGTTTTAAACCAGTTTGGAGATAAAGAGAAATATGCAAGCACAAGTGAGATGAAGCTTAAAATTCTAATCTATTTTAAATCTTTCCAATGGTTTTCATTACAGGTCTTTTCAGGTATTTTATAATATTTGTTTTCCAAAATATCATAAAAAATTCATTTACCATGAACCATTCAAGTACTTTTGGAGGCAATTTTAAATTCATTTTCCCCCATAATGTTTTAATTATTCAAGATTTTTTCAACTTTTAATTTTTTTGCCATAATTACAGATTATTTCCTAATACCTATTTCTCTCTTAAGTTTTTAAATTTTCTCTTCTGGATCTTTTTATTTCTTTACTTTTTCAAGCAGATGAAGCATTTACTATTATTTATTTTTTATTCCTCCCTATTTTTTAGAAGGCCGTCCAGTAATTTTTTTTTCACTGTCGTGATTTTTAAAATTAGATTGCAAAATGGGATACGAATTAATTTTTACATTGCAAAACATGCAATACTGATTATTTTGCACTCTGGTTCATTTTAGGATTTCAAAAGGGCATATGCTCTTTTCTAAAAGGGTGGACATATTGTAATTTTAAAATTCATCTTTCAATTTTTCTGTGGAAGAAAATTGTATATAGATTATAAAATTTTTTGATATTTATGTGAAAAATAATAAGTAATGCTACATTGATTGGGTTTCAAAGTGTATACTGTGAAGCGATTATTTTTCCTCTAGTAAAGAGAATCTGCTAATTTCTCATTAATCAAAAATACATCATATCAATTGTATTAAGTCAAGTGGTTGCTCCTGTGTTTATATATTTTGAACAGTTGCAAGTTATAAAATGACGTTTTATACATATTTTTAAATTATGTATTTACTCCATGTTTGTTTAATACTGGGTATTCTAATATATGTACATTTCTTATAGGTCATTGATCATCGTTCAAAGAAAATCTGTTTTTATGACTCAATGAATCGTCTGGGAAAAGAATTGGCTCTAATACTGTAAGATTTACTTTTCTGCTAAATGATTTAGTTTTTGTACACAGCTACTTCAGTAACCCATAAAATGGGTCTGTTACAAATCATCCATAGAAATTTGGGAGTATTTAAAAAATAATAATAATGGATAACAGTATAAATCATTTTCTTATATTTTTCTAAAAATGATAATATTTATTCCCATGTGTCTGCAGACATTTTCCTGCTTTTATGGAGTGACTGCTCTGTTTTTTCTTATTCGGAAGAATACTTGTTTTGTGTTTGAAACTAGTTCATATTTTAGTATTTTCCTAAGACATTTTTATTCACAAATATAGATACATTTTATTTATAAATAGTTAATTTTTATTACTATATTTATCATTAAGATATATTTATAAATATAACAGTAAAGATTAATTTTATATTGATAAATAATAATCTTGCATAAGCATTATTTAGTAACAAATTTTATCGCATATTGCTTGCTAAAGGAACTGAATGTTAGTATATTGAAACTTAAGAGGTTTATTGATGGATTAATGCAAATTTTGTTGTAGCAAACTTTTAACAATGGGATAGCATATAGAGTTAAAAATGATAAAAAAATAAATGTATATATATATACACTATAAATACTGGACACCTATAAATGCTGGGCAGTCATGGGACTAAAGGAGGTATTGAATATTAGGAGGTATTCACTATTGAATAAAATATTCACAAAAAATAAGGCTATAAAACAGGCCAGCCTCATCACATTAAATTCTTTTTTTTTCATCATATCTTTGGTATGCGAATTTCACTTTTTGAACCCAATCTATACCATCATTTGGATCTACTGCCTTTTCTTCGCCACGTATCATTTTAAGGAAATGTGACGTATCCTAAAGTTTACTAGCCATCCATTTAATGCCTTAAAGTTTTCCAATCCGAAACTTTCATCAACTATTCTTCGTGAAGCACAATATCAGTCACAGGAATGTTCTTTGCATGAGCAGAGTGGAACCATTTCATCACCACTTCTTCAATTTCACTTTTTCTGTTTTATGGATCTTCATGGTCTTGGAATTTTTTTTAGAATTCATCGTCCATATTTTTCGAATTCCATCTTTGTCCTTCAAAAGTTCACTTTGTGTTTCTCCATTGTGGAAACGCTTGGTAATGCTATGCACACTCAAGTTTTCCCTTTCAGTAACTTTCAAAACATCAATTTTATCTGCCAATGTCAATCTCTTCCTTTTTGATGCCATTTTACTTAATCTAAATGAACATGCACTGAACTCAAATGATTTCTCATACTAAACTCAAATCCCCTTGCACTAAATTAAATATGACACATTTTTAACTTTATAGTGCTTTTCAATTTCAGCTACATCTGTGAATATGTAAACTTTTCCCCTCTTGAAACTAAGAAACGGGTATTTCATTGCCTGTACCTATTATGTAATTGTGTGTGTGTATGTGGAGGAGGTAAATTCCACTTTGAGGCTAGAAATAAGCCATTGTAAGGTCAGAAAGGATGAACTTCTGAAGCTCTTTGGAGATAAGGAAGGGTGAAGTTCCTTGTAAATCAGACTGCATATCAGAACAAAATCTGTTGAATGTTTTGAAATTTTTTTTAGCAAAGAACTGTTTTCCATACAGAGTGGATAACATGGAATGTCCTATATTAAGGAACTGGGGATTAAGAAAATGTCTGCTAATTAGATGTTTTCATTATTTGGAAGTGTCCCCATAAAAGGAGGTACCACTGTGTGTGTGTGTGTACACTGTACACACACACAAGAATGCAAAAAACTCGCAAAAACATCATTTTATTGCAAAAGTATTATGCATATTTTTATGCTCTAGTAAAATTTTGAAGAGTAAACAAGTATTTTGCTGCATACTACACGTATAATTATGCATTTTGGTACGACGATTGGTGTATTTAACACCTCATTAGTATTTCAACAAATTTTTTTGAAATTGAATTGCTGCATTTGCGTATTTCAGAAAGTCGGATATTTATTGTTATCAATATTTAAGATATTGAAACTAGACTCTTTGAAAATATAATAATAATCATCCATGCTTCTAATTTTTTACGGTTTTTAGATTACTATTTTATATTTTTAAAATGTGAGATTGTTTTCTTCATTCCATGTGAATTTTTTCGATCAGAAAATTTTCATATCTATATAAATAAAATTAAAAATCTGTCTGTCCCGTCATCGCAGAGGAACGGCTGAACCGAATTTAATGAAAGTTTGTGGGTAGCCTTAAAATAGTCCCACTTAAAATTTAGTCCATGTTTTGAGTTTCTACGACCAGTGGTTCTCGAGAGATATTAGTGAAAAACAAAACTTTTGTTTGTCTCATTATCACGAGAGAACGGCTGAACCGAATTTAATGAAATTTTGTGGGTAGCCTTGAAATAGCCCCTCTTAAATTTAGTTCGAGTTTCTAAGACCAGGGGTTGTCGAGATATTAATTGAAAACGAAACTTTTTCCTAGGAGTTCTACTCTCAAACTCCCTGTTTCCTCTAAATGAAAAGGTTGAAAACAATTTGTTTAAAACGCGAAAATGAATTAAAATTTTATCTCCGAGTTTGGTGGCAAATTTTTGCTTTAAATAGTCACTTTCTGAAATTATGAATTGTTTGAAAACATGAATTTAAATGGAAAATCTATCACCATGGTTTATTTTTCACAAGCTTTTACTCAACGATGAAAGTATTAAGAAATCAAAATGGTTAATTAATTTTTAGAATTTTATGAGGATATATCATGTTGCTCGACAGTGCAATTAAATTAAATGTGTTTGTTAATGTTTATTATTATTTTTTAAATTTGAATAATAAATAAATGGATATAAAAATATACTATCTTATAAATGAACAGTTTGATTTTTCCTTTAATTATATTAATTGCGGACTGCGTAGATCACTTTCATTTATTTTGACAAAGAGTGTTGATTAGTTTGGCCAAGCTTATATATTGTGTTTATCTAATAAGCTCATTGTGTTTAGTCAATAAATTCATTTAGCCGATTGTTGAAACTGAAAAAGTGTAGAACGGGTATATTTTTTAATACAATTTTAGTGTTTTTATTTAGTATATACAAATGGGATCTGGATGTTTTATTCAGATCTGAAAATTCAGAGCTACATATTTGGCGGGATATTGCTAACTTGACAACTTTTCTTTTTTGCTAAATTGACGGAAATGTCGCCAATTGTTAAAAACGACGCAATTCAATGAAATGTATTTTGCTTTATTAGAAGAAAGTACTGAAATGATGTTTCATTAGAATTTGTCTGTTAGTCCAACCATCCTACTTAGTAACAAAATTTGCGATTTGAATAATAAAAATATGTATATAAAATAAATTTCATTGCCATTGCATTTTTGACTGGATAATATCAGTTATGGTCTTCAGGTTTAAACATTATTATTATTGATATTTTTAGGGATTATGGATTCAGAGATTATTGATATTTCAAGTTATTATGTCATTGTTTTATTGCTGCAAAAATTATTGAAACTCATATATTGTGCGTTGTACGAGAAATCTTCTACAAATGCATGGGTATATCTTCTAATCTACGAGAATATAAGTAGTACAGGTATATTAGCATATATATTGGCATATATTGGAATCAAGTATGGCCTTCTGGTATGAAGATTACGGGGATTATTGATATTTTCAATTTAAAATGTCGTCTGTTTTATTTTGGCAAAGATTTTTGAGACTCATATTGTAATAAGGGTAATCTTCTACTATCACTCCGACATATCTTCTACTCTACAACATTATAAGTAGTATGGGTATATCTTCACATATAATTTTAGCACTTTCATTTTGGAAATTTTGGAATCAATTACTGCTTTCAGGTTTAAAGATTACGGGTTTATTGAAATTTTCAATTTATACATGTAATCTACTAATACAGGTTATATCTTCTAATATTCACGTATATAAGTACTACGGGTGCCATACAATTTTAACGCTTTTATTTTGCACATATTGATTGAATTCCATATTTTTTGTAAATTTGCTTACAAAATAGGCCAGGATGTTTTATTATTCAGATCTGCTCATGAGGATAATTTTGTATAGCGAGAACAGAGGTTCTTAAACTTCTTTTTAGGAGCATTACATGACATATTTTAACGGAATATTTTGATTAAAAATGTCATTTTGTATACTATAGGAATTTGCACATGATTGTGAATTTAAAGTTTCTTTATATTATATACTCTGCACAAAAAACGAGTATGCTGCTAGTATATATATATATGCTAAATATATAAATCCACACTTGGGGCATATCGTTACAGGAGAGTTAGCAATAGTTAAAGACGAAACATTAAAAACCATTATATCATTTGGTACAAAATTCAGGTTACCATCTTGTGATAACTCATTTAAAGTTTTAAAGTCAATAGATCTTGATAAATATATTTATAAATTAGCTTCTGTATATGCTCTGCCTTTAGAGGCATTTAATATGTGGAAATTTACTTTATTAAAATTTATTAAAAATACTCTATGTAGTATTAAATTCTCTAGATCTATATATAATATTGATAATTTAAACACTTCATTAATGATTTACAAAGTTCTTTTGTTATTACTTATGTTGATAAAGCCTCTAATAATTATACTATTATCTGTAAAAAATTCTATATACAATTTCTGTTAGATTAATTTAAGAACAATAGTCTATTTAAACTAGATTCACACTCCATTAATAGTATCAAACTGAAAATTATCAATATATATAGTGATTTAAATATTAATTATAAATTTCTTAAATTTCCATATATAATTTATAATATAGTGCTTATTCCTAAATTTCATAAAAATCCTATTAAATTTAGAACAGTAACTAGTGGTCATAATACTTACTCTACTACTGTGATTAAATTACTACTAAATTATTTAAATGTAATAAATGATAGTTTACATTTTTCTAGCAATAACTATCTTATTCTAAATAATAGTAAAGAATTAAAAGAATAAATTAACATCACTAGGTAAACTAAATGGATTTCAAACTTTTGATTTCAAAGATTTTTTTAATAATATTAAGATCTCTGATCTTTATGTAGTAATTTTAGCTCAAATGCTTATATTACTCATCAATCTACTCATACTATATTTATCAATTTTCCTAAACTTCTTAACTTTGTTCTTTTCAATTATATATTTCAAGGTAATTAAATTATACTTAGGGATTCCACAAGGTGGCTGTAGTAGCAGTATATTAGCTAATTTATACCTTTATCATTACGAAAAATCTTTTACTTCGACAGATTATAAAATTTGCATATATGTTTATGATCTGATTTATTTGGTTTTTACAGACTACTGTGTCATAGATATAGATTTCTAGATAATTTGGAACTAATTCCTAATGAAGTCACTATTAGTAATAACATTAATTTTTTGGATTTAAATCTAATTATTAAACCTACTAATAGGATAGTAATTAATTTATATAATATAAAACACTTTTTTAATTTTAACATTATTAATAAAATATTTCCATTTAATTCCTGTAACTTGATTCAATTGTTTATAAATATTATACTTAATCAACAGTTTTAGAATTTATAGATTATCAGATAAAAAATTTCGTGCTATGCGTATTAATAATCTAAAACTTACCAGCAAATTATATAAATATCCAGAATATTTAGTGAATGGTATAATTAAAAAATTTGGAATGGTTGAATATACTTAAATTCTCTCCTTAGTATCTTATATTAGTCAGACATCCACTTTCTCTTGAATAAGCATTACCTTGTATTTACATCCCCTTATAATTTAGCCTCTATGTTTTCTATTATCATCTGCCCCATTATTTTGTAGTTCTTACTGTAGAATATCTCCTTTTATAGCCTTTTCGCATTACTGTTATTTATTTCTCACAATTGGCAACAGCAGTTCTCAACTTTTATTTTTTTGCGATTCGCAACATTGGTCTCTTTATTCAAGGCTCCAATGGATCAGACATATTGCAGTGTTGTTTCAGGTATTCTTGTTTCCTATAATTTTTCAATCTCTATGCATGTAGTCTAATTTATCAGTGTTTATAGATATAATCTATCACTGATATCAGAAATGTGCATTTTGTGTTCATTTTGATAAAATACTTAGACTTGAAGAGTTTTATCGAAATGAACAATTCATTTATTTAGACCTAGGGCTTATCCACGTGTAAAGCTTTAATGCTTGGATTTTATTTTATTTTCTATTATCAATTCCTTTCCATTGATATTTGTTGTTTATCTTCAGCTTGATGACTAGAAATTTGCATTTTATTTTCCACTTGATTGATGATTCTCTATTTAATATTTTTTTTGTTAGGCATTATATAATAGGCATATTGTTAGGCATTTTTTAATGTTAGGGTTTTTTAAGTTACAACTTCTCTCTATTCTATCATTGGATTTTCAAACTAATATATATATATATATAAAATAGATAATATATATATAATAGATAAATTTCATAATCCAAACATGTTTAGCAAAATGGGAGCATTTCTGCTTTACAACAAACAACAAAATAAAATATATAAATATATCGAGCAAGACTTTATTGTTTGTTATTAAAAAGTAGCTTGCGTAGACTTACTGTGTTATAAGTAAGTGCTTAGTTATATATAATCTATGCAAAAATGTGTGCTTGCAATAGTGATAGCAATTTTCTAGAAAGTTAACAAAACAGTTTTATTTATATCTTATTTTTATTCTGTTTTTATGATGATAAATTCTATGTATATACATTAAAAATCACTCTTTTTATAGTGAATATATCTCTCAGGAATATAAAGAGAAGAAATGCACCAGTCTTGGTAATTATACAATTGAAGTTATGGAGGTGTGTTTGCATTTTATTACATATATATCAAGTGTCTTATTTTATAAAAAAAAATGTAACTTAAATGTTAGTTAATTAGGTTAGTGCATTAAATCTATAATAATAAAAGAAGATGCCTGCGTCATCTGAAGCAAAAATCTTAATGTCGTACACACATAAAATTTTGTACACAGGTATTTCAGGACCCGAGATGATACACCTTGGCATGAATTTTTTAAAATTCGAATTATACGTTTAGTTATTTTATGTTTAAGCGCTATTTTTACACAAATACGTTCCTTAGCAACTGAAAATAATTTTTCATAGTTTCCACCATAACGTCATTGGAAAGATAAAAATATACTCTTTCAAAAAAATTTTGAACAGAATTCATACAATAAAGAGTTGAATTTTCATGAATTAAAAAAATATACTATATACTTTTCGCTTGTTGAACATATCTAATCCACAGAGCCAGGATATTCTTGCAAAGTTTCTGGCTTAACACCATAGGTGTAGCGTTTTTTTTTAATATTATTATTATTAAAAGCGGGCATATTGCTAAAACATTCATTTTTTGGTTTTGTAGAATTCTTTGTGGGTTCTAATGTGGTTGTAATCAAAGGTTTGCATCTTAAATTCTGGGCAACGTTGAGTACATTTTCTAGAACTTTCCTGCATTTCCAGAAATTTGAGATGCAAATGTTTGATTTAAAAAACTTCACAAAAACTCACAGTGAATTCCAAAAACTAAAGGATGTTTTAACTATATGTTCACTTATAACGAAAATAAAATAACTCTTTAATATAATAACTGTAAAGTAAAATAACCGGTTCACACATGGCTATGACACAACTGTTTATCTTAAATTTCAGGCAACGCCGGATATATTTTGTAGTTCTTCATAATTAAGATCTTGGTACTTCAGGGTGACTACAGACCTAGAAAACCTGAAATTATCAGGGAATTTTATGCTTCTGGAAATATCGGGGAAAGATCAGGGAATTCCGTTAAAAGTCAAGGGGAAATGCGAATTTCTGCAATTTTTTTTTTTTGTTTGTTTTCATTTTCTGGCTTTATTTATTTTATTTTTTTTAACTGAATAAATAATGCTTGTTCATTCCATGATGTCACATTTTTCATTTTGCATTACAAGACCCACCGTTCATCTCCTTTAAATATGCTTCTGAACAAGTGACTGGTGGGAGAGTTTTCATTAATAGGCAATGTGACCTTTACTAAATATCTTTCTAGGGGGAATGTTTCAGGGAATTATCAGGGAATTTCAAAATGAATTTCTTGTGACCACCTTGTACTTCTAAAAGTTGCCATGAAAGTTAAATAAATGTTAATCAGAATTTAGCCACACCGGGTGACATCTTGCATCCAGGCCAGAGGTGGACTAACTCCTTATTGACTTCCTCCCTTTGTATACAGTCAAACTCTAAATCATTAAATTGTTCTGAAATTTTAATCGTTTCTTTTTCTATATATGTTCTTCATATCCACCAATTTTTATCACAATCGGACAACTCCTTCTTGGTGTGTCAATTTTTTTGTTATAGAGTATATTTCTAATGATCAGACAAAATACTAGTCACATATACCATTAGAAGTATTTAAGGTCCTTGAGCATTATACCTACCACCACTGTTGGTGTTCTTTAGATATTAAAGTAATAACTGAATAATTGAACAGTTGAAAAACATTTAATAACATGGAAAAGTACTTTATTGTGTACTAATGCAAAAATCTCAGAATATGCACAATTTGTATTTGTTTTTAAACCAACAAATGCATCATTGAAGTTGCCAGTTCTGATCTAGTTATTGACCATACAATTGAGAAACTTGTGGGTTATGCCTCATTATCAATTTTGACTATTCCCGAGAGTAATACAAAGTATGAAAAAATGTTCAGCCAAGTGGGAAAAAATGAGGATAGAATTTAGATCATCTCTGTTGAATGCAGCTCCAGCAAAATTGTTGATTACTAAATATTGACATAAAACAAAAGAAAATGTCTCAATGTTTCAAGTAAACTTGAATTGTACAAATTTCAATTTTTTTATTATTTTCATTTTTTATTGTGTTTGTTTTGGGTAATTTAATCAGTGCCATCTCACCTGAACTACTTTAATCTATGTAGCATATTTTCATTTTTTTTTGCTTTAGAATACTCTTAATACCTCAATAGATATGTTTAATATGAAAATAGTATTTTAAATCTGTTAATTATAATCATGGGGTGTCCATAATTTAGTTTCATTTGCAGGAAAGTTATACTTACTATATTTAAATTCAGTATAGCTGCCAGAGATATACTTCTCATCGTTGTGCAAAAGTCTCCCTGTTTTTCATATTTGAAGGTTGGCAGCTATTCATATTTAATTTACCAATTGTCCAAGGAGGAGAATAAGAAGACGTAATAAAATGATGTTCAATATACAGAGACTTGGGCTATGCTTTTTGTATACTCTGTGCTAAATTTAAACTATTTACTTGATCAACATTCAAGTTTAATATTTTCTTTATATTATTACAGTTTTCTTATTTCTTATGAAAGGCTTCAAATTTGGGTAATTTACAAAAGTTTAGCTATCTTAGCTATGCATTTGTAACTTAAATTATGATTTTACAGTTTACTATCCACTCGCTAATAAACTCCATATTTTAACTACCCACTTTGACTAATTATTAGCCAAAGCCTTAAGCACAAGTTGCTATAAATGCAGCAATGTAATTTATAAAGTTATACTCACTAATTGCAATAATTAAAAAAAAATTTTTAGTATAGAAATAATTTCATTATTTTAAATGTAAGTTATGTTTTATTAACATTAACCCTTTCGCGACGGTTGGCACGCCCGCATGCCGGCTGCGAACTTGCATTCAAGGACGTACGGCACGCACTCGTGCCAGAGATAACTTTACCCTAAACGGCGAGTGGCACGTATCGGTGTTTCTACGTGGAACGTTTTCATTTGAATTTATTTGTCTACTAGATGGCGTTAAATGCCCGTGGAAGCAACTTAAATGTATTTTGTAGGTGCTTGACCTTGGCAGAAAGAGAATCCAATGAATTATTTCTCCATTTGGAGCGGGGGGGGGGGGGGGGACATGGTTCTGTTAAGTAAACAGACAGCTCACTTCTCGCAGCATAAACAATTTTATAATTGAGTTCCGGGTCTCGTTCTGATTTTAGCTTTTACTGATTTCGTTGCTGAATTAGAGGAATATAAGAGAGTATTTTTTTGGGGGGGGGGTAAAGGAATCTGCGGCAGTGAAATGATTAGGTTATTTCGGATAAAAGTATGGCTGGTTTAAAACGTTTTCTTTCTGTGGAAGAATACACGCGTATGGTAAACGAACCAGACAGTAATGAAAGCGATGCATATAGTGAAGATTCGTGGAAAAGTGTTATTTCTGATGATGAATCTAAAAATGCAATTGATTCTTCAGATTCTGAGCGTACTATTATTACAACGCCGTCAGCTTCAGTTGCTGTTTTTTCGAATGATGTTTGGAGATGTGATTTGAAAGATCTGAATTCTTTGGAGTTTTTCAACATACCTGGAATAAATCACAATATCATGCCGCCTAATTTAGATAAGGAACTTGATTTTTTTTAGCATATTTTTTGATGAACTAGTAGAATTTATCGTAAAAGCAACTAATGAGTTTGCAAAGAAAAAATGGGAGAAAAGTCTCCTCTCTCCTTCCACATCGAAGACTCCACCTATTCCAAATGTATTTACACCTGTGACAGGAAACGAATTTCGTGTGTTTCTCGCACTAGTAGTTTTGACGAGCATTGTCAGAAAACCAAATCTTAAAATGTATTTTTCTAAGAATCCAATTATCAGTACTCCTTTTTTCAATTTAGTTATGAGTCGCGATCGATTTATAGGAATATTACGTTACCTTCATTTTACTCTTGATAGTAATGCCCCAAAACTAGATGAATTGAAACCCATGTTAGATGCATTAGTTTCAAAATTTAAATCTGTATACACTCCTAGAAGAAATGTGTGCATTGATGAATCTTTGTTCTCATGGAAAGGAAGGCTGGGATTTCGTCAATATATCCCCTCGAAAAGGTCCAGATATGGAATAAAAATATATAAATTGTCAGAATCGGAATCAGGATATATATGGAATTTCCTTGTGTATACTGGAAAGGACACGGAATTATTAAGTTCTGATGGTGGGTATGGAGAACGTGTTGTGAAAACACTTCTAAGTGAACTTTTAGGAAAAGGATATACTTTGTATTTGGATAGATTTTTTACCTCTCCTGTACTCACAAAGTATTTGTTGTCTAACAATACGCATGTATGTGGTACAGTTTTAAAAAATCGGAAGGACATGCCAAAGAATTTTCCATCTGTACCTCTACGCAAAGGAGAAATTGCAGCAGTGCAAAAGGATGGTGTGAATGTCATTTTATTCAAAGATAAAAAGAAGGATATCTTAATTTTAGCAACTCTTCATACTGACAAAATGAAAAATTCTGGAAAGAAAGACTGGAAAACATCCGATGACATTTTAAAACCAAATTGTATTTTGGAATATAACAAATATATGGGAGGTGTGGATATTGGGGATGCGTCTCTAACGCATTATCCAGCTTATAGAAAAACTATCAAATGGTACAGAAAATTATTTTTTGGCTTTCTAGATATTGTAGTATTGAATGCTCATAGTCTTTTTGACAATAAGAAAGGGAAAAAATCCCCAATCTTGCAATTTCGTCTTCATCTCATAGAGCAACTTATTGAAATGTTCTTTACCCCTGAACAGTCCAGTAGAAGTGGTTATCTCATCCCCTCTCCTCTCCGTCTAACTGGAAGACATTTTCCAAAATTGTGCTCTGATACAGGTAAAAAAGACCTCCGAAGAAGATGTATAGTTTTCTCGCAAACTACAAAAGGCAAAAGAAAGCGCATAACGACTTATGAATGCAAAGATTGCAATGTTGGTCTGTGCGTGGGTACTTGCTTTGAAATATACCATACGCAAAAGGTGTATTAATTAATGAAAATAGCTACGCAATTTTCTTGTGTATATATGTACATAATTTCTATTAGCTATATAAATATTTCATTACCATCATTTCAATATTTTTCTGATTAACTGATAACTATTTTAATTAAGGTAAGTAATCATTTTAAATACACTAAAATTTTTAATATTTTGATAAAAGAAAATTTGTATGAAAAATATACAGCAAATAGAAAATAAGAATTTCCTTTATTCATGAAAATAATAGAATGCTGTGTTGAATGGGTGATTTTTAGTGAATTTTTTCTAGAGTTAGGCTTAGCGCAAAAAAATAGCCATCTTTTGGGCACATTTCGGAAACGAAGCGCTCCGTCCTTTGGGCCACGGTAGTTTCGGAATGCCACCGTCACGAAAGGGTTAGCATAAAAAAAGGATATTTGGACAATACATTTATTCTATTTTCTACTCATTTGGCCAGGCTCTACAGATATATTGACTGCTCTTTGACATCTTAGAATTGCTGGCAGAAAGTTACTAGTTACTGTGGCTACTGGTGCATAGAGGTTTACTAGCCAAATTTAATAGTTACTAACCAGCTGGTTGGTGGCTAACACATAATTTAAGCTTTATATAAATTGTTTCGGTTTTGTATCTTGGACTTCTCATTTTCCTATACTATACTTACAGAACTAAACTTGCAGAACTGACTAATCCTTATAGACACAGAATAAAAATGCAAACACAAACTTGAAACTATTAATATTTCAGAGCCAAAAAACCAGTGTCTATTTATTATTTTATTTTTTTCTGGTTTAAATGTATTTTACTGAATGTTTTGTAATTACTCTAGAATATCCCTTTGCAAGATAATGGCAGTGATTGTGGAATGTTCATGCTAAAATATGCAGAATTTATATCCAGAGATGCAAAGGTTACATTTAACCAAGTAAGAAAATTTTGGATTTTTGTCATTTCATCAATATGTATGTATATATAATTGAATATATTTACTGTAAAAGTAGATTTTTATTAACTGATAGTGTTTAACTTTAGTTGATCTGAGATAATCTTCATAAGCTGCTATATACCAGGTGTTGTGTGTATCCTTCATATATATATATATATATATATATACATATGCTTTTGCAGGGTACCCAGAAAATTGTTTTATTTTTTAAACCTCGTTAAATATGAAAGCATTGCTTTCCTGCTCTAATTTAGTTGCAAAATACATTATGTAATGTTTGGAATCATTTAGAAATTGGGATTTCAATTGCTACTTGATGGTATTTTACTATTCTTTGCTTTGTTTTTGCAACAAGCTTGCAATCCCTAAATGTTGCTAAGAAACTCTTTAATTCCTAATTTCAGTTTTTAAGGACCATAAAACTGATTTAGCATGTACCAAAGTGCTTAATTTTCTTAGTGATGTAACACTCAAGTACAGTTCAAAAAGTGCAAAAGAAATAGAAAAATTTATTAAGAGGGAGGTTCATTTCTCCTGCATAAAGCAGCAATACTAAGAATAAATGTGAGTAATTTATAGAAGTAACATTTCTCGAATGGGGAAAATTTTCAAAATGAATTTGTGTTTAACATATAGGATTTTGTTTCACATTTTACAAACGTGCGGAATCCTGTCCCAACACCTGGAAGAAACCAGACTCTAATTCCTTGTGTCTGATTATGGATATCTGCAGCCTCCATAATCAAAGCCTCCCAGAAAAATCACTGCATCATTTTGTGTACATTTTAACATATTATATCATACATAACTGCATGATCTTCTGATCAGACATACTTTCTTCCAATTTTAAAATTCACTTGTAAAAAATCCCTTATATACTTCGAAAAATGCGTGCCTCTCCTTACTTGTGATCATCCATGTCAAGTATCATCGAAATTTTGCCAAACAGTTTCACATTGTTGATGAAAAATATTCAAATTCAGTAAATTTTGCTGAAATTTGGGAACATTTTTATTGTAATGAATATTTCTAAGTTTTATGTGCTGAACAGATATTCTGCAACCATTCTATAAATTCAGCAACATATATCTACTTTCTGTTCCATTTTTTTAAAAAAAGAAACTTAGAACATCGTTACAGCAAAAAAGGTTGATATATGAAACTTGATCTGTCTTGTATTTTTACTATATAAGTCCCCCCCCCCCTCCAATTTGAAGCAGTTTATGATTTTGGTGGTCTTAAAGTATTTGTTCTAAAATATTTTATAAGCATTCCTTGAAAATTTCTGGTAGTGTTGAGATCAAATGTTTCTGGAACACTACATGTGCACAAGATGTTTCAGTATAGTTGAACTTGCTTTTCAAGCTATGGAAATTGGTTTTAGACACATACTTCTAATTTGAAAGTTTGTTAAAATTAAATGTGAAATTCTTTCATATAATATTTCTTCCAGTAAAAGGTATACTCATGATAAAAGTGGGTTTTAATTTTTATAGTGTCCCTTGAGCAAAAGAATTCAAATTTTAAAATTTGTACTGGACAATATCTAACCTACATAAATAATTTAATATTTTAATAAAATTAATATGGGAGTGTATAATCCACATTTTTTTGTAGTTCTTAATTTTTTTTTTTTCCTATAGTTAGTTCTTAAATGCCGCTTAATTTATTGATTGTATATGTTCTTATAATATATTATATAATATATTGATATATATATATATTGTATAATATATTGATATATATATATTGTATAATATATTGATATATATATATTGTATAATATATTGATATACATATATATATTGTATAATATATTGATTGTATATTATTGATTATCTATGCTCAAAATACTGGTTCTTCTAATATCACCAAAGTTAAGCACCATTGGATGTGGTTATCTGAGTATGCCACAAGGTTTTAAGAAGATACTGAGTAGCCAAGTGTATGGATGCTTGCTTTTAAAGCTCATAGCTACCAACATTTCTGGATTTCCAGAAAGTTTAATTTTTATACAATTTTTTGGTTTTCTATTAAATTTTCTATCTACAATTTCATCCATTTTAAAATCTATAAAATCTAATTTTCTATCTATTTTAAAATCTAATTTTCTATCTACAATTTCATCCATTTGAAATTATTTTCATCCAGATTTTAAAATTTTCAATATTTTTTGCTGAAAATAAGACTGTTGTTAAGTCACAAAATATATTCTCTCAGAATCCAGAATTGAATAGAATTACAATTCCGACATGATTTTCTTTTCATTGCTAAAGTTTAATATCTAGTCTCACTTACATGTTTAATAACGTCAACTGTATTTTTAACATTCATGTTTAAGAACTATCATGTTTTGAATCTATATTTTATGCTGGATGCTAAAAAAAAAAAAAAAATTAACATTTCCAGCATTTGCTAGATGCAAATTCAATCTTAAAATTAAGTTTCCAAATGTTGAAAATAGCATTTATCGATTCTTTAAAGTAATTTGATATATTCTTTGATGAAAAAAAAAATTAGTGACTATAAAATGCAACACTCTTGGTTGACTTTAAATATTACAGCTTAGATACCAACTAATTATGTGCATTTTCTTTAAAAACTATGATTTTTGAATTTCCTGTTGATATCTGAAAAAATATGCAATTATCCTTTTTTTTTTCCTTTTAAATATTTTTAAAAAAATCCCATTCTGTAAGATCTTGAAAACTTATTTCTTTACTTTAGCAAAAATCACTATTTTCAGGCGAAAACTTCACCAATAATTGTCTAAAACTTTTTTTAGTTTCTATAAGTTTTTGATGTTATGTTTTATATATTGGTTTATAATTTGAAAGGCATTTCACACATTAAAGACGCAGAATGCACTGTGTCTCATATATTGCTCAAATATGCACTGAAAATCAGGTGAAAAAAAATTTTTTTTGCATCTGTTATACAGTGTGCAGTTATGTGTCTTCTGTATGTGGACAGTAAGTAACAATCACTGTTCAAACCAAATCACATTCTGCACCGATGCAGTATGTGTCCTCATTGTGTGGTCTGCCTAAAAGACGATTTTGCAGTATCATGAAAATCTATATTTGGACATGATCTTTGTATTTTGTTTAATTCTGAAAATAGTTTTCAGTTTTGTAATATGTTTGCATCCACATGTTATTAATGAAAGGATGAGATCTTCTCAGCAATATTATTAAAATGACGATTTAGGCTCTTACATTATTTTATCATATCACAAACTGATGTAAGAAAACTGTCTGGAGTTTTATATAATACTCTGGATATTTCATAGAAATCATCCAGATTTCCTTTACATTTAGTGTTAGAGATATGAAAGCTTGAGGTGCTGCGATTTATCCATGCCAATGTTGATTGATCTCCAATCTGCCCACTTGTAACAGGTACTTTACCTGACCATTTTCCCTTTTATGGAGGAAACTGTGAAATGACTGTACAAACCCTGTGCTATAGCTCAGGGTTTGTACCATTTTCCCTTTCATGGAGGAAACCGTAAAATGACTGTCATTAAAAACTCCTTAAAACTTCTTATTTTTGCCAGAATCTCCTTAAAATCTCCATATTTTTGCTAGAATCCCTAAAAAGAAGCTTTTTGATTCCTAAAAAGTTTTGCCGTTCCAATTTCAAAATGCAAAAGGAAACTAGGCAGACTGTCTAAAATATTAAAATAAAATAAAAATAAATCGAATGTTCAAATGAAATAAAATTAAATCGAATGTTCAAATGAAATAAAAATAAATTGAATTACCTTGGGAAAAAAAAAAAGCAATATTTTTATTAATGCTTTGACATTTGATCTATCCTTCTGAACCTTAGCGATGGCATAATTGTATTTTAAAATATTCAAATAATATGTAATTTTTTAATAGAATTTTATGATTTTCTTCAGAATCTTAATATAAAATAGGATGCTTGAAAATACAAAAGAAAACTGGATTTACTTGCATTGCGGAAGTTCAAGCATTTGCATTTAACTGTGCTGTTCAATAATTTTCACATAATTCTAAATTTTTTCTGTTATTTAGTAGTGCTCTTCAATATTTCAACACACACAAAATAATTTTTCAATACATTTTCCCGAATGTATCTCTCCTACCCTATATTTTTTTAATTAAATGTCGATCAATATTTTGTATAATATATTCACAAATGAAAATTTACATTGGCATGTCCATGGGTTTTTAAGTTATCTTATCCAAAGAGACAAATACGCAGACATATATGCACACACACAGACAAACATCTTGAATAAAGGGTTTAAATCGTGTTCAGGAAATCCTGAAATATATTTTACTAACAAAATCTTGATTTTGCAAATTTTTGGGATACTATTTGTATTCAATAGTATTAGAAATAAATAAAATTTATTTTCTATTTCAATATCGTTTATCGCATTTTTACTACTATACAAAACTTAATAGGACTAAATTGCATTGACTCTACATTTCCTACATTTTATACACATAAAAGGATTTTTCAAACCCTTAATATCATATTAAATAATTCGACTGGTAATATAGTACACTAGAAAATAACAATATAATGTACCTAATGACAAAACATCTTTAACAATAAAATTCTCGACAATGTTTAAAATACGTTTTAATTTTAAAATGATGTTTGGCACTTTACTACAAATTAAATAAAAAATATTTAGGCGTTAGGTTAATAATTAGTAAAAATTATAAAATTTTTCAAAATATTTTTCCAATCTAAATTTTTAGTCGAAAATTCTTCCAATTAAAATGTCGTCCTCTTACGGGATTGCAAAAATTCATATTAAATTTTGAAATAAAATTAAAAATTTTAATGACCCTGAAATAAAGTAGTTTTATTATTAATGCTTCTGCATTTGTTTTTCTGAAGTTCTTCGGTATAAACTTTAGCGACATGACATAATCGAATTCTGAAATATTCAAATAATATAGATTTCACAATAATAAAATTTTGTGTCTACAGGGTCCTAACATAAAATATGATAATTTAAAGTAGGAAAAATACCAGATTCTATTTATATCAGCGAATGTGTAATCAGCATTTACATACAGTTATGCATTTTTAATTTTTCAGCATGCTGAAAAATTCTAAAAAAAAATTTCTGCTACTTTGCATAGTTTTTCAGTATCTTTTCCCGGGTATATCAATCCCCCCCTCTATTTTTTTGTTTTATTAAATCTGTTATTCTAACCTCAAAAGTTAAAGCAGATACTTGTTAAAGCGCATACTTCTTGTTTCATAATAAGCTGTACAGTATGCAAAATGACTTTATTAATTTATGCCTTTAGTTACCAATTATCAGTAATACCATTATTTCAACCATAGTTCAATCAATCATTTTCCCGCTTAAATTCAACTATCACACCATTGCTTACCAAAATAAATAATGCTACAAAAATTTAAAACTCCTAATATTTTGTGTTAATCTTGGAATTTATACGAAACAAATACAAACTCCTTCAATTATTTTACATAATGTATCCACATATGAAATATCATGCCGATAACTTATGAACGCATGTAGGTACTACATGCGTTCATAAGTTATCTTACCCAAATTTTACATGCAAATACATATACAAATATGCACTTACACAAACAAACACATATGCATACATGCATACACACAAGAACACATACACATTAAATATGAATAACTAATTCCTTATCATTTAAAATTTTTAATACAGAAAATGTCACTTTTCTTTTGACTTTTATAAACAGAAAGGAAGAAATACACAAAATTTGATAATACATATGATCATCCGTATGTATTTGTGCCTTCTTTGAAACAGTTTTTATATTTTTAACTTCTGAACTGTTCTTTCTTCTTGGAGGGGGGGGCTTAAAATTGGTACATTTCATATCAGTTGAAGATAATGCAAATTTAGAACATTGAAAGAACTTTTTGCTTGAGGTAACATGGTACAAATAATATTTTGATATGACTTTTTTTTAACGCAGACAACTTCTCTTCCTCCCCCCCAATCATAAGCAAGAATATATGAAATCGCCTTTAAATTAATGTTAATGATAATAAAGAAAGAAATTCACAAGCAAACCAACATATTTTTAAATAGACATTTAAGTATTAATAAGTAACGTCCTGTTTTGAAAATTTTTCATCTGTTAAAAATGTCACTTTTCTTTTCAATTTTAAATATAGAAAGGATAAAATATACAAAAAAGGACCTTTCACCTGACTATCTGTATGGAGTTGTTGTTTTATTGAACCAATTTTTAAAATTTTAAATTATGCCCCACATTGGATTTTGGGGGATATTAAAAGTATTTTGAAATTTTAGAAGTTTGGCAACCCTAAAATCCAAGTAAAAAGTGGAGTAGAGACTAAATTTTTTCCAGTCTAAGACTATGGGGGTAGGGTAAAATGTGGCGAAAATTTGAAGATTCAGATTAATTTCTTTTATTTATTTTAAGAGGCCTAAAAACTGCATTTTTAGTAAAATTGATGCTAAATTTCAATGCTGAATTTCAGCCCTTCAGATTGCAGTTAACCAAACATTACAATGAAACTTACTGGTCCACTTTAAGACCAGTAAAATAGTTTTTATCCCAAGTCTCTATCTTTTTTCAGTTCCAAGATATTTAAGTTTATGTGAGCATCAAAATTGGCCAAGTTTATAGTCCGCCATGTTGGAAAAATGGCCATACCTAAAAAACAAACAATAAGAAAAAAAATGTAAAAGTTTTTTATCTATTGGAATATGTAGGAACATATGTGCAAAATATAAAAAATTTTTAAAATGATCACGCAACCAAATATTTCTCTTTTTTGTTGATTTCACACAGAACCCAACTGTGTATTATCAAAATATTAGAGATTGATATTGTTTCTGTTTTTTGTTTTTTTGTTTGCTCGTTTTTTTACCCCAAAATCTGAACTTCATTAGTAGGATCAAAAGTAAAAGTGAAAGAAGCAAAACGCCTCCTTTCATCTGTCATGGGGAGGAAAAAAAAGCAGGAAAAGACTGGAAGTTTGTTAATATTATTATAGTATGCTCTCCTTTTCACCCTATAAATTACTCAAGCTTATTTTTCTATACAAGGTTAAAATTTTACTCAATTATTCTTTGTTTGGTGACAATTTGGGGTAAAAAGTTAGGAAAATTTGAACTCTAAGAATTTAAAACATGGAAAGGGAGTGAGAATTATGTCTATGGTTAGTGGTCTCCACAAAAAATTAATGAGATTAAGAGGGTCAAGCATATTAATGAGAGTGAAATATATAGATATTTTTGAAACATAATGTTTATTTTTAAACATTTGCCTGATATTGTTTACATTTTAATTACAGCTTTCAATATAACATACAAAACTTCCTTGAAGAAAGCAGACGTATGTCATTTAGATGCTGACAAATTTTTCGAGGGCATTTTATTAAGCTTTCTTATTCAGGCCAGAATTCCTTCCAGCCCTTAACCACTGAAAACAGACTTCTTATAATATACTCCCTTTTCCATGCTATAATTCTTAGGTAGTTCATTCTCAGAAGTTATTAAGGGAGTATACAGTTCTTTTAGCAGGAAGTAAGGGGGCTTATAACACCCTCAAAATAATTGTCATCTAACTGACATGCATGCTTTCTTCAAGGACGTTTTGCATGTTATTTTCTTAAGAGCAACAGTTTCATTTATCGCAAAACAACTTTTAATCGTGATCTCTTTTCACCCAGTTTAATTTTTCTCTACGTATGTCAGAATCATTAAAAGTTGATTCAAAACAGATTTAACTTTAAAGATAAGTCGTAGCATTATATTTTTTCTTTATATGCAGTTTGTGATTTTGACATAATTGAAATTCAACATTTATAAGATTATTGAAACAAAATTTTGAGCAAGCTTCAAATCTAACAATGAAATCTCCTTCATTTATTACTGTGTTTATATTAACAAGTAAATTTTAATCCATTGTGATTTTTACATGTGAGAAGCTTCTGTTCTTGCAATTTAATATTTTATTGGAGAGAATTGTATGAATTGTGCAAGAAGGTAAAATCTATATCAATAATGATTTTTAAAATCTTAAAAATATGAAGAAAGAATTGTTATTTTTATCACAGATAAAAAAATTGATCTTTTTTTAACACTTTACAACAAAGTTGAAAAGTGTTTATGACTTTGTTCATTCTGTCTGTCTGTCTGTCTGTCTGTCTGTTAGCACGATAACTGCCGTAAAAGTGACTTAATCAAAATGAAATTTTAGTATGTTGTTCAGACGGTCTGTAGGACCTATGGGAATATAAATGAATAATATCATGCAATTAGTTTTGGATTGAACCCGGGTTGAAAAAATGAAATACATTGAGCCCTATGGGACCTAATTTTTAAAACATTTTTTAAGCGGATTTAAAATTCACAAATTGCTTTGAAAATTTTAGGTAATACTCAAATTGTTCCATAAAATATATAAAAAAAAATTCAGCGAAATATATTCAGTAGTTTTTTAAATAAAAATTAAAATAATAATTACACATCTTATATGAAACGATCACGTGACCATGATATGAAACGATCACATGATCCACTTCAAAATGATATATGGCATCCATCTTGTTTCAAAATCGTGAATTTTTAAAGTTCTTTTTAATTCATATTGAGTGTTGTATCCGTCCTAAAACTACTTTATTTTTGCTTAAATTCTGTGCATCTACATACTAAAACAACACAATGACAATATATTTGAGTTTAAATTCTCATTCAAATTTGATTATTTCTACAACTAAGCCTATTTTTCACCTATGTAAAATGTAAACAGCAAAATATGTAGAATGAGTTGTATTAGAATTACTGTATTTCTTTAACACAAAATAATTCAGTCCATGGAGTCTGCATGGCTGATATGAATGAAATATTAATTGATTTTATAAACGGAAGGACAATTTTTTTTATGAAGTTTTAAGCATAAAGTTTATGAATTGTAGCTCCATGGTCTTAATTTTTAAATAAAATAAATTATTATAGTATTGTGATGAATGAAATGGAGAAAGTTATGAATGAAATCTTGCTTTTATAGAGAGATCCAGGCGTGTTATTTTTTCTATGACGTCATTTGAATTTATTTCAGTTGTTTCCGATGAAGTTTTCAAATATAATAAATTATCGTAGTATTATGATAGTTTTAAAAATATTACCGTGGAATGTATTGCATTTTAGAGATATTTAAACCAGGCAATTTATATTTCAATGCCGTCATTTGAATGAAGTTAATTTTTTTCAATGAAGGTTTAAGTTTTCAAATATAATAAATCAATGTAGTATTGTGATAAGTTTTAAAATATTACCGAGGAATGTGTTGTATTTTAGACTTGTTTAAATAAAATTGCATTGAAGTTGGAAAGTGTTTTATAATCAATGCTTTAAGCATGATTGATCTTTCTTGTTTTCTTTTGCATCAGTGTTTGTGATCTAATATGAATTGTTTCCCTAAGGGGATTTTAGATATTCTGCTATTAATGAGATGAATTCAGCATAATTGTTTCTGTCTTGCATATACATATAATTACATTTTATTAAAGAACATAAATGAAGAACATTTTATAATCTATGGTGTAATAAACATTTTACTTTAAAACATCTTGGATCTTTGGGTTTCACAGACTGATTTTAGTGACCACAAAACTGCTGCTGATAACATAATAAGACTATTATAATGATATTATTTTGATTGCTTTTTTTTTAATATTGATTTTCAGGTTCAAGGCCAAGGTATGTAAATAAACCTATAAGATGTTAACATGTATTTAAAGCCTCTTATGTACCAGTCATTTTTTTAGGCGCTCACATGCACAAAGATGGTTTAAATTTCATTAATAAAATTACACAACACAATTTTACTTTTATTCAAAATTATTTTCCCATTATACGGTCCCATTTCATTGAAGTCATTAACTATTAATTAAATAATTTACCCTTTTAATTGCATGTGAGTGTCCTACCCGTAGCCCCCGTCACTACATGCCCGCCGTATTCTGCGATTACCAGGCAACACTTGCTGCTTAGTTTCCTCGCTAGGGGGCAACCCAAGCGGGCCACGGTTAATAGCACAGTAATGGGGTTTAACGTCTTTTACTTAAGTTTTTTTTTTTTAAATTTTCGTGATTTGTTTAAATTTCGATTGTTTACTGCGTAATTCCTGGTTGTAAATCGTCAAATAAATCTACTGGCACTGCATTTCATGAAATACCTAACAGAAAACCACAACGACAAATCTGGATTAAAGCTATATCAAGAGACGGTAAGTTTAGATTATTATTTGGAGAGCTGGAGAGTATGCATTTTTAGTTAATATCTTGGCCACTTTTAAAATTTTTATTATAGTATAGAAAATATAGCGGTAAGATGAGGAGAAGGGGATTTTTCATATGAAATTGATAAAGGCAGTTTTATATGTATATTATGCAATATTCCCAAAGGCAGTTAATCATGAACTGAAAAACTGAAATTGTGATTTAAAACTTTAAAAAACTTTGAATTCTGCCCCCCCCCCCCTTCCCCAGCAGATGGGCTGCTCACACAATATAATGGGGAAAATTTTACCAGTTGTATATATATTTTACTCTCTGGCAGTGTTTCTCATGAAATGCAATAAAAATATTATGTATTTTCCTATTATGAAAGTATTTTTCGTAGGGTTGTTTAACCATGGCTGATTGATTTTACTAACAAATTTATGCAATGCAACTGAAACACCTCTACATTAAAACTTCAAAAGTGTAAAGGAATTAATTATTTTTATGATCATTTAATAGAAGATTAACATAGTTAAAGTTTGAAGAAAAAGTGCGTGTATTTATATATACAGGGCTGTAACAGGAGGAGAATAATATTACCCATAGACTTAGCATTAGAGGGGGGCGGGAGGCGGAGTCAGAACGAATTTATATACTCCACCAAATACTTTGGGTCGTAAAAAATTTGTTATATATATATATATATATATATGTGGCAATTGTGCGTCGCCGTGGTCCCGAACCAGGGACATGATGCTTCGTAGACCGACATTATAATCACTGAGCAAAAGCTAGCTCCTCCTCTGTTCTTATAATTCGGTTACTGGCTCGTGTGGCATCTTTGATAGATGTCTTTGCTGCCGCACACTCCCCTCGCTGATGCGGAAGGTGCCGAGAGGCGTGTCGCCTCGGCGTGACGGTCAGGGCCGGGAGGCGTGTTGCCTCGGCGTGACGGACAGTTGTGGTCAACCAGGAAGGGAGTGTCAAGGCTTCTGACTCCTTGTGGTGCTGCCATCTCGTGCTGAGAGGCGAAGTCGTTGGAAAGGAAGGTTGCGTTTTTCAAACGTCCAGTCATCATTGTGTCACGAAGGAACTCAGTTGCTTTGCGAAGTCGTCATCAGCTGTTGGGTAGCACTGTTTGCGTCTGCGAGCATGCTTGTCTCTGAGAGAGCAGTCTTATATGAGCAGTAATTTATTGCTGTTGGCAGAGTATTGCTCCATTGTTGGCATTCGTGGAGAATTGTATATATGCTCGGGCGTTCAAGTCCATAGGGTCACCATTGCGGGGTTTATTGTTTTTGTTTGTGTGGGCTGAACCTGACATGCGGTATTAATGCCCAGCACAAATCTCCGACATTTGTTGTTGTTGTTTTGTTCTCTAGACAGAACGTTAACTTGCGTAAAATAACATTTATTTACATTAAATTTTACAAATATATATACAGCATACTAATACTTTGCAGAGAGATTCTGCGGCAAGCGGAACAATTGCCACATATATATATATATATATATATATATATATATATATATATATGTACGCGTAAGTAGCTCTTAATTTTTTTTCCTGTAAAGTGTATGGTGTACATATCGTTCTTTAGGTTAAATAATTATTAGGTAAAAAGAAAACAAGCGAAAAAATAGCAATAAATGAATGAAAATACGTCAATGAAAAAGCAAGAAACGTCTAAAATATTTAATGAGAAAAGTAACGGCAGCAGCTTGAATCGTACTAATACATACACTGGTGCTCTTTTATTTACCCTTTTTCGCGGAAGAGTGGCCTGCTATCCCTGACCTATAGTGGTAGCGTCCCTCATTGCTATGTTGCCGTTTAAATAAAGGAAACGGTGAAAATCGGAGGGCATATAGTAACAAAGGCTACGGATAAGTATTTGTAGTGATTGTATACATATCACATGTAGTATTGTTTATTCCAATTTTTAAAGATTGGAAAGTGTGTAAATAAACTGCGAAATTTATTAAAAGTTAAATCAGAAAAATTGTGTGTTTATGGTTTCTGCTTATCATTACACCTATAGGAGGTAGTATTTAACCATTTTCTTCAATCCAGAACTTCTCATTAAAAGATAATGCTTTGTAATGATTTATTAGAAAGACTACTTATGCTAACATTGTTTGTAATGCATTTCGCCAATAACTTAATATGCATTTTTATTTTTGTATTGTAGGAACATATGCAGTACTTCCGAAAAAGAATGATATATGAACTGCTAACCAAGCAACTTCTGTAATATCCTGTGCATTTTGAAGCTCTTGGTAGATATAGAAGGGTTTATACCAAGTAAAAATAATTGTTAGAGATTTTAATATATACCAAGAAAAGGTCAACAAAACAGAACTTTTTAATAAATAAAGCATTTATAATTATGTTAAAGGGAACAAAGATTTAAATTAAACTACCAGTTGTATTACATTTTGTTTCTGCATTTTGTAATTGGTAATTCTGTATGAACTTGACACACAAAATTTATTTTATCACTAATCTGTCATAAATACAAGTGTGGGTCCAGTTAGTTCACATTGTGATTATCAACTTCAAAAAGAACTTTCAGCTTCATAATCCAATCAAACCAAAATTGAGTTTCTAGTTTATCCTGTCCTGGTGTAATTTTTATAATTCTCTCTCTCTGTCTTTCTTAATTGATGAAACTTTAAATCACAGAATTTGTGTCCATGTTATGCAAAAAAGTATGTGCAGATACTGAGAAATAATTAGCATTATCTACAAATAAATTTATAGGACAGACAATTTTGATAAATAATCAATAAGTAAAATACACTTTGTACAAAGGATAAGAAACTTGAACAGGGTATATAATCACAAATAACACAATGCAGTGCACAGCTCTTTCGAGGATACACTGCATCCCCTTTATTAGTGCAAGAGAACCAACAAACCCGAAGTCCAAAACAGGAATGGGAGCAAATAAAAGAAGCAGAGGGGATTACAGTGTTTTTTTCAGGCATACCTCCGGGGAGGGGGGTAAGACGAGTATTTGTCCCCCCTCCTCGGAGACATTTTGTTAACCTAGTTTCTATTTATGTGACACATCATTTATATATTATATAGGGAAAATAGAAAGCTTGCCCTCCTAAAATTTTATTTGTCCCCGTGGATAAAAAGTCCTGAAAGAAACACTAGAGGATTATATACCCAAGACTTGGATTGGGTATATGGAATCCAGGTCTTGGGCATATAATCCCCTCTGTTTCTTTTATTTGTGCCCATTTCTCTTTTTATTTGTTAGTCCTCTTGCACTGATGAAGGAAATCCAGCATATCTTCAAAACAGCTGTATGCTGTATCATTGTGTTATTTGTGCTTATATATGTCGCTCAAGTCTTTCAGACAATTTTAGTTTAGGATAAATTTATTGCCATATTTTTATTTTTGTTTTGTTATATGAATTACTTTGTTTAATTTCATTTTTTGTTTCATGTTCTTGTTTTTTTCTGTTGAAATTTTGGTATTTTTTTTCAGCATTTGAATATTTTTTATGTCTTTGATGATATTTTGCATTTTTTAAGTTTATTTCCTTTTATGTCAATAAGTTTTCAGCATTTTAACTTTTAAGTTGGAAGGTCATTACATCTAAACTTCCTTTAAAAGCGGGGGTGATTCGTATGAATACCCCCTCTTGCCATTCGCAGCAAAGAAAGACAGATCATTGTCTACACGGACTTGTGAATTGGACGAAACATATAATCTTCTCTATAAAATCTCTTTCATCTGTGAGAAATGTAAAAGAAGAGATTCTTGTAGTTTTCACAAAAAATTATATTTGATGCTCCCATTGCTGAAAACATAGACTATTTATGTATTTTTGTAAAAAGTATGCACTGACTTTATTGTATATATTTTTTTTCTTGTTATATATTACTGGTATACTAAATTAATTATGATTTTATGCCACATTGAAATCATATTATTATTGTAATGAAACATTGGATGCATGCAGTTCAACTTTTACATTTTATGGTTATTAGTAGAATATTTAAACTTTTAGTACATATTTTTTATCAAGTTAAAATGATATGTATGGACATTTTTTTTTTTTATAATAATGGATATTTGTATGGTGTATGTTTAACAGAAATGTAAGGGCTCTTTAATATAAGAATTAATAATCATGAGCTTTAGACCAACCAGCCAATATGTAATGTATTTAGTATTTTTTTTTTTTTTATATTTACTGGTTCTAAGGTAGATTTCTGTGTAATCCAATTTTTTAGAAAGGAATCACAATAAGTGAAAGATATAAATATTTGACATTGAAAAGCTTTCGGAGGTTGTCAAGAAGTAATGAACACAATGTGTCGCTGTGAACATTATCCTCATTTTCATTTTAAGAAAAATCTATACTAGAATTGTCAAAATTTAAATTACCAAACTGCACAGCATGACTATGAATTGTTGAATTGTTCGATGGTTACTTAAGTAGAAAAATATATAAATTCATTATTTACGAAATAAATAAAGAAGTATAACAGAAATATCTGGTAAACTTTAAGAATAAATACAAAAATTCTCCTTTTTTACTACAAACATGAATGATCTTTATAATGATTTGAGCAAACAATAATGTTTTTCTACTGTACTACTTTAAAAGTGTAGTCATGGATTCTTTAAATCTGTTGGGAAATTGAGAAATATGTCTATATGAGGGTGTCAAAGTGTAGTCATGGATTCTTTAAATCTGTTGGGAAATTGAGAAATATGTCTATATGAGGGTGTCAAAGTGTAGTCATGGATTCTTTAAATCTGTTGGGAAATTGAGAAATATGTCTATATGAGGGTGTCAAAGTGTAGTCATGGATTCTTTAAATCTGTTGGGAAATTGAGAAATATGTCTATATGAGGGTGTCAAAGTATGTGCATTGAGCTAGGAATAAGTGGTAGGAGAATTTTGCCGATTCTGATTGTGCAATAAGTAGAATATTTTATTTTGAGATCGAAAATTCTCAGACTTTATTTGTGGATTTAATTTTGTGTCCCAGAATTCTGAGAACTTGAAAATTGTATAAGGATGGAAGGTGCAAATATATGAATCAAATATGTTAATCTCAGAATCTTGGCAAAAAGAAATTTTGATCCTGACATCCCGAAATTAGAAATCCCAAAATCCTGGAAATTTAGGATTATTTTAGTTATTTTATGAAATGTAATACTTTCTCAATACTTCCATACTTCTGCAATTGTGTTAAAATGTTATCATTTTAATGGAGCAAAACGTCCTCAGGACAGAATTTACATTTATAAAAAATTAGTAGATTACATTTAAATTATTTCTAATTCTAATGAGTTTAACTTCATTCAAAATTAAATTTAAAAGTATTTTAAAATTCTGATGATGTTTTTCTTTCTTACTGTATGTAATACTATAGTTACTATGTTCTGTCTAACTTATTAAAGAAATTGTGTAATCAATAGATAGAGTTTTAATGTTGAATGTTGTCTGATTACATAATAATATAATCTAGAAAATAGCTGTAAAAACTGATGAAGCAGTACTCTATTGCTGCAGAAATGTTTTTATCAGTTAACTTTCCTTGAATCATTTTCTCAAGTTAAAAGCAATATTTGGTTTTGTTGAATATACATTTCTTTATAAAAAAAAAAACTTGATATGCTTTGTATTTAAAACATAAATTATAATTATTTATGGATGTTACTAGATTAAAAGTGTTAATTAATTTATTTTCATTGCATTTGAAAAAAGAAAGGTTGCACATATCTGATTCTGTAAGAGGTTTGATTCTGTAAGAGCTTTGTTTGATTTATAGCTACAGTCGAACTCGAACAGGACCAGAGGATTTTCTTCACTATAGCCATTATTCGTTACAATCATTATTCGATATAATCATTTCTCAAGCATTGTACCTTGGTATAACCATTAATATAGTTAATATGCATAAATTATAAATCAGTATTCTCAATCAACCCCTATTATTTTTCAACCCCTATTATTTTGAAGGTTTTAAAATAAATTTTTATTTAATATATAGGATATTAATATTTAATTACTTTTTGTAATTAATGTCATCCATAACATAAAAATATTGCATGATTTTAAAAATAATAGAATACATTTTATACCAACATTTATCCTTGTACGTAGTTAGAGATACATGTCTGCTTAAGACTCAGTTTTATATATCTAAGATTATGTGGCATTGAAAACACTGTCATTTGTATCATTGCTTTCAAATAAATCCATTTGTGTGTCGACAGCATCTCACATTAAAATAAGATAGTATTAAAAAAGTAATATTATAGTAAATAGTAAAACGTTTTATTTTTTAGGTAAACAAAAATCCTACAATTTTTAAATATAAGATTTAAAATGTAATAACAGAAAATAATAAACTCCTTCATTATATCCATGAAGTGATTCATTATATATGGGATATTGCATATGCATTAATACATTAAAATTAAACTAAACAAAATCATTTGTTTGATATAGACATGAATTTGTTATGTCCATGTTCATTATAGACGAGTTTGACTGTACTTAAAAATTGTAATGGATTTCTAAGCTAAAGTAAAAGTGACACATTAAAATCAAAGACAGCCAAAAATAGGTTTAAAAGTTTTTTATTAAAATCCCCTTTTTATGGCGTATAAAATCACACAGCCATAGTGCTTTCGGGGCAAATTTATTCCCTTCATCAGTAGTGAAGTGAAAACAAGGTGTGAACACGCACCTTGTTTTTTACTTCGCCACTGATGAAGGGCATAAATTTGCCCCGAAAGCACTACAGCCATGTGATTTTATATGTCTTAAAGAAAGGAGGTGTAAACCTATTTTTGGTTGTCTTTGATTTTAATGTATTAATTACTTGATGCGTTTTCATACTATTTTAGTAAAAGTGACAGTATGTGTTTACATGAACCTTTTTATTCAATTTTATTCCATTGTACATTATAAGTTTATAATTGTTTTTCTGTATAAAATGTTATGATTTAAAATCTATCTGAATGAGGCATAAAGGAAGAGGGTGGGGAGGCCTCAGCTATGTTTGAAAAATAAGTAACAATTATTATAAATTTGCCACCTCAAACAAATGTATGATTATGAAGAAGAAAAAAGTGCTCTACGCTTCTCTAAAGAGTCCTTGTTATAAACAAATTAAAATTATATACTTTGTAAACATGGTTTACCATATTGTCATTGGAATAATGTAATATTTGTTTAAAAAAATGTATAAAGTTTTATTCAAGAAGATTCAATGCATTTATCCCAAATATGACAAGCACACAAGTAAATCAGTATCAGAACTATACTGAAAATGTGTGTGATAATATAGTGGAATGTAATATCTATGTAGCCACCAATTTAAAGGCATTTAAACAATTTTACTTTATGATTGTGTGTGTGAATGATTGTGTTTACTATTTGTTAAATTGCATCATGCATCTGGAACTGGGTATTTTCACTACCTTAATAACTACTCCAATTTTGTTTTTAGTATAAATTGACAGCAGAAAGTATGATACTCAATTGTTATATCTCACAGTTTACATATTTAATTTTAATATATGTACATCAAAATAATGTAATTAATAATATACATCAAAAATTTATGCACAGTTTAGAAATTCCTAAAATTTATGCATTTTTTCATTTTGCTTTTGAAATGGTGTCAAAGTTTACTCATTACATTAAAAAATATGCTAATTTGAGAATAATCAACTATATGTCAAAGTAATTTTAAATGTTGAGCAAATCATAGTTTAAAATTAGAATCAAGTAATATAATTTCCCCTGTGAGTAAGAAAAGAACTCAAGAGGTCAATGTTATTAGTCTCCCATCATGTGGAGACTAAGAAACTCCCCCAATTCATGTGTTTAACACCTCCTAATCCCTCCTCTATGGTTTAGGGAGAAACCGTTGAGGAATTAGCAACCAGGTACTATTAATACTCCCTCCCCCCCCCCCCCCCCCCTGAATGTTTTCTGAGGTGTGATTTCAGTCTCCTTGGAATATAACTCATAACAATTTTTCCATGATTTTTTCATGGGTACTTATTAGTGTTTAAATATTTATCAATAGTTAAACATATGTAAACTTTTTTCCCCTGTTTATTACTGTGTTCCTAGTTAGAGAAGTCTGCATTCTCTCCCAGAGAGGGAGAAACCATTGGAGTTAGTAACCAGGCAAGGTTCGTAAAATAATATTAGACAAGGTTATCCATTCCCGCTGAAATCGGGTTCCACGTTTTCCCTTCCCATGATGCCACTGACCGACCCAAGACAGAAAGGGGAGTTTCTTTAACATGAGAAAGTGAGGATTTATATGGAGCTTTAGAGGCAAAATGCTAATTAATAATATAATATCTCAGACCTTTTAATATATTTATTTGAATAAGTTTTCAAAGAAGACCTTTAAGCATTTCAAATACAGTATTTTCTGTAGATAAATTTTATATTTTACATTTAAAACACTATTCCCGGCCATCCAAATTGCTGCTCATGTCCAAGGACGAGTCGGACGGTCTGAACTTTCGACTTAAAGCATTATATAAAACAAATAATAAACATTTAGGTACTTAGGTGAGAGACCAAATGTTCCCTAAGTGCAGATTTTCATAAGTTTCCTTTTTTTTTTCTTCTATTTTTGTTCATTGTGGTATATTTAAATCCTTCCATCTTTATTCAGATGCCGTATGCGAATAATTGTCCTTAGTTTTATATATCTTTTAAGAATGTCTGTTGGAACGAATGGATGCAGCTTTGATGTTTTATTCACTAAATCTACAGCAATTCCTTTGTTTTTATCTATACTATTTGGGGGATGGTGCGAAAAAAATTCTTTTTCTATAGATTTACGGATGGTCAGCCATTCGTTTGAAGGGACTGTTAATCTTCCTACTGACAGCTGATTAATCCATGGTGACTTTTCATCAGCATTCTCCAAAAGTGGCGGAGAGAGGTACATCAACTTGCTCCGCAGATGTGCTTGAAGTTTCATTATTAAAACATATTACATTTTTATTAGAAGTTTCTTCAATTATTGGGGGTTGCGGCCTTGTATTTCCATCTGTAGTTTTTGCTATCACTTTAGCAACAATGAAAGTTTCTTCTTCAGATGCCATATTGACGGTATTTAGTTTATTTTGTATAATACCAGGATTTTTTCCCATAATCACCATTTGAAATCTATGAAGAGCCTTCAGAGGCGTTGGGTGATCATTTAGACCTCCTCTCTTTCTTAATTGTGAAAAAAAGTTTTCCAAACAATCTTGATTTAGACGGTGAGTAAGAATATAGGAAATACCAGCATTGTTATGGACTTCGTTGAATAAAAATTTTAACTCATTTATTTACATTAAAATGCCTTTTTGAAACAGTTTCCTGGAGTATCTCGTGATCTTGACTGTATCGTACATATTTTCCAGGATTTGGGTCTGTTATTTATGAAATAAACCATAACCACTTTTGGTTGGGAATCCAAATTTGTCTGGAATAAAACTATTCATCATATCAAACCAGTCATTCCTTATTTTAAAAAATTCGCTAGATGTTGAGCTTCTTTATCAGATGGCATAAAATGTTTTAATGCAGTAAATGTGGTGTTTGAAAAACCTCAGCCGCTAAACGAACATTCTGGCTGAGGGCTCCTTCACAATTTATATGTGCATATGTCAATTTATGACAGACTTTCAATTCGTTGTTATTTAATTGTAACAAGGATTTAAGAGGAGGACTCTTTCCAATTTTTGGATCATTTGCATCATAACTGGTATCAACCCACCAGTTTCTCAATAGCTTGAGAAGACGTGGAGTGTCAGTAAAAAAAAATATTTTTTTTTGTTGTGTCAATAGGGTTTGCACACCATGGTTTATTCACTGTTATATTTAGCGCTTTCCAGAGACCCAAGTTGCTTCCGCCAATATCAGATGCACAACTAACAGTTATTATTCCAACACTGAAAAGTGCTTTGATGATAGAATTAAAAATGTCTGTTGTAATCTTTTGATCAAAATCTATCAAAAATTGTTTGCTTCCATTTCGAAAATAAACCTCTAACTATAATGACTTGCATTTGAGAATAGGGTCCAAGACTTGGTCAAACATTTCATCATATTCATATGTTTTCTTGATTTTTATTTCATCAAACATTATAACCGCAATTTTTTCCAAAGGGGTCATATCAGCAGATGCTATACCAATCATTTTTAATACGTCAATTATTATACCTTGATGCACAACAATATTTGAAGCCCACTGATGAAGAGTTGAAAGTGATGGAAGGGGAAATCTCACAACATTTCTCAAATAAATGTAGGCACATTTGCTAAAGTAGCGTAAAGTTAGAACATTCATAATATCTTCATCGTTCCAATGAAGTCTTTTTGTTAGATAAAATAATTTCTACTTAATTTTTCGTAAAAATTTGCATGAGTTTTTCTTTTATGTTGTTATAAGTATGAAATTTCTGTTGAACATTTTCAATTTCTTTATTTTTTATTCGAATTTGGCGCAACTGCTTTTTATATTGCTTTTGCAGTTTATTATATTTTTCTTCCAGACTTTTATAATTCTTTAATAATTCATTGAATTCTACCTTAGGAACACTTAAGTCCGTATATGAAGTATCTTTATCATCTTCAGTATTTGCAGTACTCTATAATTTTTTCTACACATTTTTTTTGCTCTCTCCGTTCTTGTCTAATGTCTCGCTCTATTTTTAGTGGAATTTTGTTGGATGTTTTTATTTCGAGATTCAGGGAAGGGACAGCATTTTTCTTTAATTTTCGCTTGACTGGCAAATTTAGATTTCAGTCTTTAAATTCCTCTCATAATCATCCTCTATAAAATTCTCAGAACTCGCTGCACATGAATTAGCATTCCAGTGACAGCGACGAATCCATTGTTTTCTAATAGAATCCTCTTTAGGAATGGAATGGTACCTAATGCGACACGTGGCAGGATGTTTCTTCATTTTTGCTAAGCTATTATTGCATAATGCCATAGTACATCTTATTCCTGGCATGATTTGCAGAAATTATAGTACAAAAACAACTATACTGATGTTATGAACACAAAAACTAACAAGAACAATAACAATAAAGATTTTTAAAACAAGAAAAACAGAAATAAGAATGATAATTAACAAAGAACCTTTTCAAAATACTCCTTTTGAACAAAAAATGCCAAGGGACTTCCGATCCGCACTATGCTGGGTCACTCAATGACATCACAACTCGCCCTGGAGAGAAACCATGGGAGGCATAGGGGAATGGACAACCTGTTAATGTTCCATTAACCTTGGTAACCAGGTACTTATAATACCCGAATTCATTCATAGGTGTGATTTCAGTATGCTTAAACTCCTTGGGATGTAACACATAAAAGTTTTGCCATGATTTTTTCATGCATACTCGTTAATGTTTAAATATTTATCAATAGTTAATTATATGTAAACTGTTTTAATGTGTAAATGTTTTCCTGCTTATTACTGTGTTCCTGGTTTGAGAAGTCTACATTCCAAGAAGATTCCCCGGGTTATCTCGGCAATAAATTGCTTACAAATGGAAGTAAAATCTTAGATTTCAAGTTATTAGAAGGTATTAATTAAGCTATTTTTTTTTTCAATTTGAAGTTTTAAGTGCTGAGATTCCTTGATTTTCATTGGAATTATGTTGAGAAAATTTTGCACGGTACAACCTACAAATCTGTGCAAAGCAAAACATCGATATGCAATAGTAAGAATTCAGCTCTTGTACTTCAAAAATATTATAGAAGAATTGAGTTGCAAGTACTATTGAATATCCTAAATAAACTGATAAGCAGACAAATATAAAATTAAGCAATATTTTTTTATATATAATTGTGTATGTAATATCACAAAAATGTTCTGCAGTTGTTATTGTACAGTGTACAGTACTGTAGCTTACAATTGTTATTGTACATTATAAATACTCGTTGGCTATAAATAAAAATATGAAATACAAAGCTTACCAATAAAAGCATTTTACACTGCCAAAAACAATAAAAGACTTCCTACAAAATAAGTAATGTAAAATAAAATGACGAAGGGGATTTCAAAAGAGAAATACTCAGAAATCTAAGCATTTTAAAATTGTGGCACAAAACATTTAACCATACATGAGCAAAGTCATGTATTGCTAATTATTAAAACATTCGAAAAGTAAGATTTTATATAAAAATATTTGTAGGGAGGGACTTCAAAAGTGACTAATATCGTAAGAAAGTAAGCCCACATTATCCTGTAGCTATTTGCCATTTGGCTTGGTTCTTCCTGTTTCAAGTTACTAATGTCATGTTGTAAAGTGATTAACATTGTAAGTAAATACTATTTATTATCATGTAGCTATTTATCATCTAGTTTAGTTCATGTTTCAAGTTGTTGCAACTTTTTTCCAGTGGATTTGTTATGTATGTTTTTTTTATTATTATTATTATCTTGTGAGGTAAACATCAATGTTTGATGTGGAATAAATATTGTTTCGTTTCTGTGAGGGTTTTTTTTACTGTGAATTTAAGATATAGGTTAATATATTGGTATTTGATGTGTAATAAATATATGTTCCATTTCTGTAACCTTTTTTTTAATGTGAATTTGGGATCTAGGTTAATACATCTGTATTTGATGTGAAATAAATATGTTTCATTTCTGTAAGCTTTTTTTTTTTTTTATTGTGAATTTGAGATCTAGGTTAATACATCTGTATTTAATGTGAAATAAATATATGTTCCATTTCTGTAAACTTTATTTACTGTGAATTTGAAATTTAGATTAATACATCTGTATTTCATGTGAAATAAATATATGTTTCATTTCTGTAAACTTTATTTACTGTGAATTTGAGATTTAGGTTAATACATCTGTATTTAATGTGAAATAAAAATGTTTTGTTTCTGTATGCTTTTTTACTATGCATTTGGGATCTAGATTAATACTTGTAGATGCTCGTTTTTAGCTAAACAAGTATATAAATGTTTTTGTTGTTTTCTTCAAAGCAACACCACCAAAACACAAATCACATATCAAATTACAAAAGAGATGGGGGGGGGGGGGTCTTTAGATTTGCACGTTATATTATTCTAATTGGACCATGAGTTATTTTTTGTGAATTTTTGCAACATATTTTTCTGAATAGAAACTTTTTGTATAAGAATTTCTGCATGTTGTACAACATGCATGCAAAGCTAATGTATCAGAATGAGGATGATATAAGTTTTTTTTAAATAATAAGCTTTTTTTTTTGTGTGGCCATGTAATAACATCTAAAAGTCAACAAAGTTACCCAATTTTGAGCCAGGTATCTATGTATTATTTCTGTAAGAATTTTTTTTTTTTTACTGTGCATTAAAATACAATGGTTGTAAATATGATAAAATACATAAAATATACTACATATACAGGGAATCAAACAATGTCATGCATGGATCAGGCCAATAACTCGAAGTATTAGGGTTATCTTATTTTTTTATGCAAGTGAAGGAACTAGAGAAGTTTTAAGGTTATAATATTTTTTTTATGCAAGTGGAGGAACTAGAGAAGTATTACGGTTATCATATATTTTTTATGCAAGTGGAGGAACTCGAGAAGTATTAGGGTTATCGTATATTTTTTAAGCAAGTGGAGGAACTCGAGAAGTATTAGGGTTATATATTTTTTAAGCAAGTGGAGGAACTCGAGAAGCATTAGGGTTATCGTATATTTTTTATGCAAGTGGAGGAATTCGAGAAGTATTGGGATTATATATTTTTTTATGCAAGTATATAGGAAACTCCTGTTGCGCTACATGATGTAATAACTTTAGGGAAGCTCGCCACTTTTCTTAGGGAGTATGGGGGGGGGGTATCTTGCTTCCTGTTAGAAATAGGGGGAAAAGTCATACTATACAATGATGTGGAGTATTACAAAATGAGTACTAGACATTTTTGTTACCCAACGAAAGTTGCAAAAAAAACTCAATGATTTCAAAAAAGGCTATTTGATTAATCTACGTGTAACAGTGTAAATGTAGAGACTTTAAAAAATACACAGAGACATCTTACATGTGTACAAGCATGCAATTGGTGGTGAACAATTTATATTTTGTGTATAAAGTCTGTATTTTTCTGCTGCATTGTTTACATGTCATTTTTTTAGGGATGGGGACTTATTGTTGTATAGACTAGTCTTCTGGGTTCCTTTCCATATTTTGCAAGAGGATAAAAATGCTTAGTGCCAATTTTACAACTTAGTATTAGGGTTATTGTATTTTTTTTATGCAAGTGGAGGAACTAGAGAAGTATTAGGGTTGTCGTATATTTTTTATGTTGGTGGAGGAACTTGAGAAGTATTAGGGTTATCGTATATTTTTTTATGCAAGTGGAGGAATTCGAGAAGTGTTGGGATTATATATTTTTTTAGGCAAGTATATAGGAAACTCCTGTTGCGCTACATGATGTAATAACTTTAGGGAAGCTTGCCACTTTTCTTAGGGAGTATGGGGGGGGGGTTCTTGCTTCCTGTTAGAAATAGGGGGAAAAGTTATACTATACAATGATGTGGAGTATTACAAAATGAGTACTACATATACAGGGTTGTTACTCAACGAAAGTTGCAGAAAAACTCAGATTTCAAAAATTTGATTCATCTACGTGTAACAGTGTAAATGTAGAGACTTTAAAAAATACACAGACATCTTACATGTGTACAAGCATGCAATTGAAAGTGAACAATTTGTATTTTGTATATAAAGTCTATTTTTCTGCTGCATTGTTTACATGTCATTTTTTAGGGATGGGGAGTTATTGTTGTATAGACTGGTCTTCTGGGTTCCTTTCCATATTTTGCAAGAGGATAAAAATGCTTAGTGCCAATTTTATAACTTTGTAGATTTTTTTTCTGCTCTAACAGAAAGTGAAATAGCCCCCCATACATCCCTAAAAATGGGGGCACAGCTACTTATCTCATCTTGTAGCCTCATTAGGGTTTACTAATTTTTCATAAAAATCTAATAAAAATATATGTGCACTACTAAGAATTTATCAAAATTCATCACATGGTTTTGGAGATATTGAAAAAGCGTGTTTTGGAATTTTCTCTTCTGTATTAAATAGAACGCGATAGCAGAAGAAGATTGGAGTGTAACTCAACTCGATTTTCTCATACCAGAATCCATTTTTAGTAGCGCTTTTTTTATTAAAATTTTACAAGCGAAATTTTGTAAAATCTGTATCATGGGGCCAAATGATTTTAATTGTAGCGTGTTGTGCTTCACTTTAAAGGTCTTAAAAAATCTTTCGATTGATACCATATTTGACAATGTAACCCTCCGGAGGACCATAATGATGTCACGAACACAATTGTATCGTGGTTTTTTTTACAACTATGATTGAAAGCATACGGTCTCGTGATCCTTGAACCATCAATAAACCCTTTTATGAAGGATCATGTCCAATTTTGTCCTGTGCTGCCATGTTAAAAAAGTATAAAATTTCAAATGAATTCCGAAGTTTTTACTTAAATACAAAAAATTCTATCCAAGTTCTAGATTTTTTTATAACACAGCCGGATGTAAAGATTCGTTAAAATCTATTAATATTTATGGTCGCTATCGTGTACACAAGAAATCGACCACAGACAGACATCGCTCTAGAAATACTTAAAAAGTGTTCAGAAGATCTTAAAACATATTGCCATCAAAATTTCGAAATCGAAAATTTTAGTGAAAACAATGTTTCCTCAATACTGCTTAAGAGAGAGTCAAAAATTTTAAATTGAAAGAAATAAACAAAAATACGTACAAATCAACATTTTCTTTCTTCTCAACTCTTAAGCCCCTATTATACGATAGTCATTTGGGACAACAAATCGTTCGCAAAACAGCTTTGGGACGTTTGTGACGTCACTCCTCGCAGCACAGAACGAAAGTGACATCACTTCATGCAGCAAATGGGGAAGCTGGAAGTTTAGTTCCCCCTTTGCTGCTTGGAGTGATGTCACTTTCGTTCTGTGCTGTGTGGAGTAACGTCCCAAAGCTGTTTTGCGAATGGGTTGTTGTCCCAAATGGCTTTCGTAGAATAGGGGCTTAACTCTTGCAATACTTCCATGCTTCAGTATCCATTTCTTTTCTGAAAAATCGGTCTTGGCTTGGGTATGAACTCCGCTGCAATCGGCCGCTCCCTAACTCGAGCCGAACGAACAAAACAGCAAAGTGAGTTTTGTACGGACAGCTCAAGTCAGCCAGCGGTGTTAAACGCAAATCCAGGATGGAGAGACCGCACCTAAGTAGAAATTGTGAACATATATTAGATTCATTATTAAAATATAAATTATATTAAAAGTGATAGACATATTGGTAGTATATTTATGAATTGCGTTTTGCTGTGCTTTGGTTAGGTGCACATGTGAACGAAATTTACTCAAGGCCTCAGTTTGTAAGGTAATTCTCGACGCATGACCTGTTGTAGTGAGCATATTTGACCTTAATCAAAAAGTCGAAGAATTATTTTAATTTACAGTCAAAATATTGACACCTTTAAAATAAAAGTTCATTTTCAAATTGTAAGACATTTACAAAAATACAGAAATAGTCTTAGCGCTTTTGGGCGTATAACTCTTCATCAGAATCATAAAACATGTAACAGTACAACGGAGCAATAAATACAGCCCAACTCACAATTTTAAAATCTACATAAAATCAAGTGCTATGCGGCCACAAGAGAAAAAAAATCTGATGTGGGCAACAAATGACTTTACTTATATAATTCAATGAATTTACTACTTTTACAGTTTAAAAAAATGTTATTCTTATAGTAGATACTTATATTCTTTCCAAGATATTGAATTTTCTTCAATTAGTCGTCATTTTCATTGATTTAGCGTCATTTTTATCAATTTGGCAACAATTAAAAATGTCGCCAAGTTGGCGACATTCCGCCAAATTTGTCGCAAAAATCTCGCCAAGCGTTATGGATGGAGAAATAAGTTATTCTTACAGCAGATAAATGACTATTGGCGTTCAAATACAAAAGTATTACTCAAAGTATCTTTTTTCATGAATGGAACGCGCTAGATCCACGAAAATGATGTCACCAAATTTATCGCATAGTATTACATATGAAAAGTGAACATATTTCTCAATAGGAAATATTTTTTTTACTTTCCTTATATACATAATGTATAAGGAAAGTATTGTGACGGGGTCGAAAATTCGAATTCGAGTTTTCGGCGGGAGAGCACGTTTTAAGCATCCCTGATCACGAATCAAACATTTTTGAAGTGATGTATGTGTGTCTGTGTAGACGATAACTGATGAACGAATGGACCGATTCGAACGAAATTTGGTACAAAAATCACAATCCGTAAACACTGGAAGCCTATTGTTTTTAAACGTAATCGAATGTTTAGAACCCCCCTAAATTTTCGAGTGAAATTTTGAAAAATTGTCAAAAAATCAAAACCGCTAATAAAGTTACGCAAATAGACATTTCTTATGTAATTTTTCATTAGAAAACGATTAACATTAATTTTAGAACGCTAACATGACCCGTTCTCGAGATATTGCATATTTTTCAAAAAAAATATCAAAAAGTCATATAAAATAAAAAAAAAAATATTTCATATTGAGAAACATGTTCACTTTTCATATGTAATGCCATGCGATAAATTTGGTGACATCATTCTTGTGGATCTAGCTCGTTCCATTCATGAGAAAAGATACTTCGAGCAATACTTTTGTATTTGAACGCCAATAGTCATTTATCTGCTATAAGAATAACTTATTTCTCCGTCAGTAAAGCTTGGCGAAATTTTGGCGACGAATTTGGCGGAGTGTTGCCAACTTAGAGACGTTTTGAAATGTTGTCAAATTAACGAAAATCTCGCCAAATGGATTAAAATGACGCAAAATCAATGAAAATGACGACTGATTGTCGAAAATTCAATATCTTGGAAAGAATATAAGTATCTACTATAAGAAAAACCTATTTTTTTTATTGCAAAAGTAGTAAATCCATTGCATTATATAAGGAAAGTTATGTGTTGCCCACATCAGATTTTTTTATTTTATATAACTTTTGATAATTTTTTTGAAAAATGTGCAATATCTGGAGAACGGTTCGTGTTAACGTTCTAAAATTTATGTCAATCGTTTTCTAATGAAAAATTACATAAGAAATATCTATTTGCTTAACTTTATTAGCGGTTTTGATTTTTTGACGATTTTTTCAAAATTTCATTCGAAAATTTAGGGGGGTTCAGAACATTCGATTGCGTATAAAAACAATAGGTTTCCAGTGTTTACGGATCGTGATTTTTGTACCAAATTTCGTTCGAATCGGTCCATTCGTTCGTCAGTTATCGTCTTCACAGACTCACTGACACACACACACACAGACATCACTTCAAAAATGTTTGATTCGTGATCAGGGATGCTTGAAACGTGCTCTCCCGTCGAAAACTCGAATTCGAATTTTCAACCCCGTCACAATACTTTCCTTATACATTATGTGTATAAAGAAAGTAAAAAAATAGGTTATTCTTATAGTAGATACTTGTATTCTTTCCAAGATATTGAATTTTCGTCAATGAGTTGTCATTTTCATTGATTGAGCGTCATTTTTATCCATTTGGCAAGATTTTCATTAATTCGGCAACATTTAAAAAGTCGTCAAGTTGGCGGCACTCCCCCAAATTCGTCGCCAAAACCTCGCCAAGCGTTATGGTCGACAGAGGCGTCTAAGGAGCCAAGCAATCCATGCGACTGCTTGGGGCCTTACGTTTGGAAAGGGCCTCACAATTGAAAAGGATAATTTTTATTATCCTAAGAATTTCTTAACTGTTGTTTGGAGCTGATGATTTCAACGTAGCATCTTACCACTCATTAGCCCCTTCTACGTTTCCCTTTATTATTTTGTGTTATTCTAGAATTTATCTTCAGTCATTCAGTTTTCAGTAGTTTCAATCTGAATAGGGGTTAAAGCTGGTAAGGCAGAATCAGTAGAATCTTTTATTAGTTTTAGTCTATTTGCTTTTGTATATTTTGTGGCGTAGGGGCCCTTTTGAGTCTGCGAAGTCTCGGCCTAAAAACTTTTGCCTAATCTGTATTCCTTCTTCATCCTGCCTAAACTATAACTATAAGCCTTCTAGTAATAGAAGGTGAAGTAGCAAAGTTATAGCTATTACCATTATCGAACAGTAACGTAGTTAGAATTTTAGGATCCAAAAGCAACATGAGCGATACTTTCCCTTTTGATATGAGGCCCCCTACGCTATATTTGAAATTCGGTGTAAGGGGGCCCCTATTTGATATTTGCCATTCGATGCGAGGGTCTCGTATAGCCATAGAACTCTGGACATGAACATTTTTTTCAAAGGGTCCTAAGCTTTGAGGTTCCAAAGTATCTGTTTTATTAGCAATATGTCACTTTAAATGCATGTTTATGTTACCATTGAAAGCGGATCTTGAAAAGAAAACGTTTGACTATGGGCCATCAAAAATAATACATGCCTTAAATAAATAGATTTAATTTATTGCCGGATTTCCAGATCATGTCCACAGGACATCTGAGTTCTAAGGCGGGCTTCATAATGCCTATAGCTAATTAGAATTGTATATGTTATGTAAACCTGCTGGGAAGAGGCCTATCAAAATAAACTTCCCAAGACTCGCATTTCTTTAAGTCATCGTATAATGTATTCCAGTTAAACTTATAGGCTATGTAATGACTGATATATAATGCCCTAGGCCGTTGATACCCTTTAAAATGACGTGTAGCATTCTATAATTGTGATCATTTGGAACAATGATAGAGATTTTTCAAATTTTTTCTTGTGAAACTTGAAAAAAATAAAAAGAAATCACAAGCTGCTTAAAAAGGTATTCTGGTAGAAAGTCGCCCAATTAATTTTAAATTTCTCATACTGCGAAATATTGTAATAAAGTTTTGTTTTCACGAGCATTTCCGAATTCGAGATGTGATGCTAATATGTTTTAAGACCTTCTGAACACATTTTGACTATTTTTGGAGTGCCTGTCTGTATGTATGTTTGTGGTCGATTTCTTGGGTGCACGATAGCAACTACAGATATGAATGGTTCTCATGAAATTTTATATCCGGCTGTGTTATAAAAATATCTAGAACTAGATAGAATTTTTTAAAATTCGAGTGAAATGTCGAAATATTACATTTGTTTGACATGATGGAAGAGGACAAAATTTGACTTAATCGTGCACAAAAGAAGTTATTAAGCTCAATGATCACGGCCTCAATAGTTTCAATCATTGTTGTGAAAAATAGCCACGTGCATATTTTGTGTTACTGATGTCATCAACCTCCTCGGCACAGGCGCTCTCTTAAGATAGGGCAAGAGGAGGGGCACTTGCCCCACCTGGACATTTTGTCACAAAGGTAGGCATCATGCTAGTCGATGTTGTACGTCTTATCCTTGAGTTTTCGCCCTCTTAAAAAAGTTTTATAAGTGCCCATACCTCTTGGGTCAAGTTACATTTTCAAGTTTGGTGTCAATCGAAAGATATTTTTAAACCCTTTAAAGTGGAGAGTTACACGCTATAATTGTAATCATTTGGACAACGATACCGATTTTTTAAAAATTTTCTTGTAAAATTGATAAAAGAAAAAATCACAAACTAATTAAAAATAGATTCCGGTATGAGAAAGTCGAGTGGAGCCACACTCTAGTTAATTTTATTTCAATAGGAAACACAAATTTAATATTTTCATTATTATCCAATGTTAACACTTTGTAATTACATTTTACAAGAAATGAATAAACACCGTTGTTGTCGAATATTTAGAACTGTTCTCGAGATATTAGAAAATTCATTTTTCCACACAGTTTAATATTTCTAGAAGTAATAAAGTGATTTACATGAAATTTTGTAAGCTTAATGCAACATCATCATATTATACAGCATGTAACTTGTTGTGTGATTCATAAATGTAACAGAACTGTAATGCGATTTAAGAGTCAATTAAACTGCTGAGTGTACAGAAAAATGTGATTATGTTACACATGAAAGATGGATTTGAAAAATAGTTGATCTTCTTTCTACAAATGTTTTATATTGATTTCTTTTCTTATATACGAAGTACGAAAATCTCGGCTTAAACAAGCCATAAAATTTCAAAAGAGACCGATTTTTCATTTTTACCCCTTGAACAAAATAATTAATAAAACAAATATAACCGTAGTTGGGATTGCAGAAAATTCGGATTAATGGGGTTCGGATTAGCGAATCGTTACTGTTTTTTATAAAATTTAGATTGAAATAAGGAATTATGATGGGGAATATACTTGGCAACGCACCTGAGTGGAGCCTCTCAAAAAAGCTCGCTTGGTGCCTCAAGAAACATCGGGACGCAACTGATGGTCGGAGAAGTAAGTTATTCTTATATCAGATAAATGACTATTGGCGTTCAAATACAAAAGTATTACTCAAAGTATCTTTTCTCATGAATGGAACGAGCTAAATCCACGAGAAGATCCCCGATTTATCGCATGATATTACATATGAAAAGTGAACATGTTTCTCAACAGTTACTATTTTTTTTTTAATTTATGGGATTTTTTGACAAATTTATGAAAAATGTGCAATATCTCAAGAACGGTTCATACTAGAATTCTAAAGTTTATGTTAATCATTTTCTAATGAAAAATTACATAAGAAATGTCTATTTACGCAACCTTATTAAGGGTTTTGATTTTTTAATAATTTTTTCAATATTTCACTCGAAAATATAGAAGGGTTCTGAACATTCGATTGTGTTTAAAAACAATAGGCTTCCAGTATTCACAAATTGTAAGTTTTGTTGTAGGTTTCATTCGAATCGCTTTATTCGTTCGTGAGATATCGTCTCTACAGACTCACTGACACACACACAGACACCACCTCAAAAATGTTCGATTCGTGATCAGGTATGCTTGAAATGTGCTCTCCCATCGAGAATTAGAATTATATTCCTTATATATAGAAATACTATATATAAGGAAAATAACAAAAACATAGATTCACGTAGAAAAGAAATTAAAATACCATGCAGGTAGTTAGTAATTTGATTTACTGTTCTGGTGATTGAGTTTAAAGGTATAAAACGAGCACATTCGTGAGTAAGAATTGGAGATGAGTTCTCAATTTTACCCCCTGAGCTCATGCGAGTCTGGTGTATTAGTTTCCCCGTGGTGCCCATAGGAGCAGACCTACGAGAAACACTCAAGCTCTTTGGGGGTGATTCTACTTCTTTGGGGGAGACACACATAACACATTACCATGTGTTGTAGGGAAAGTAAAAATCTGATGTGAGCAGTACGTGACTTTCCCTGCAGACTCATATTCACGTTCTCTATTTTTTTTCTTCGATATTATTTCTTCGATAATTCATTGAGTTTAATAGCACAAAATAACATTCATAATTATTTAAAATGACACTAAATTTGCACTTTTAATTCAAGTTTCGTTCTTATTTGGTAACCGGGCTTATTTTCAAAGGTGGCGTAGCAAAAATGCGAAAAACTAAAATATCTCGAGAACGGCTAGTTCTAGTATAATGGGGATGGTCTTATTCGTTTCATCGTCAAAAATTACGTATAAGTCAAGTATTTAATTAATATCTTTGAGTATACGTAGTTTTTATTTTAGATTTTGGCAATTTTTGCGGGCCATTTCGAAAAAAAATGGCAGGTTAATTTTTCTGAATCATACCAAAATCTAATCAGCACCAGGATAACCCACAAGTGACTTATCTACCAAATTATGTAAAATTTAATCTATTAGTTTTTCAGCTAGAGTGAATACAAGCAATTTTTACGGGTCATTTCGCAAAAAAGGCGGGTTATTTTATCCCGAATCGTACTAAAAACTAATCAGCACCAGGGTCACACACAAGTGACTTACCTATCAAATTTTATGAAATTTGGTCCATTAGTTTTTGAGTTAGAGTGGATACATACATTGCACAGACAAACACACACACAGACTCCACGCTAAATATAGTTTTTCAGTGTTCCAGAGATCCCAAAACGCTTAGATCCGTCGAGTCGCGATTTTCAGCACGTTTCCAATATTTTCCCTATACATTACCATGTATTGCAGGGAAAGTAAAAATCTGATGTGGGCAGCACATGACTTTCCCTGCAGACTCATATACATGTTCTCTTCATTTCTTTTATAATTCATTAAATTGAGTGTAATTGCACCAAATAACACTAAATTTGCATTTCTAATTCATTTTCTGCTTTTATTAAGTAATTGGACATTTTTCCAAAATCGGTGTAACAAAATGCAAGAAATCTAAAATATCTTGAGAACGGTTAGTCCTAAAGTATAATGGAGTGTGTTATGTTCTTTTCCTCGTCAAAAATTGCGTATAAAACAAGAATTTAATTGATACATTTGAGCATACACTACTCAGTCTTTTTTTTTTTTTAGATTTTGGCGATTTTGGCGGGCCATTTCGTAAAAAAAGGCAGATTGTTCTTTTCCGAATTCTACCAAAATCTAATCAAGACCAGAGTATCCCACAAGTAATTTATCTACCAAATTTTGTGAAATTTGGTTAATTAGTATTTTAGCTAGAGTGGATACATGAAATTTTTACGGGCCATTCCGCAAAAAAAGGCGGGTTCTGATTTTATGAATCCTAGCGAAAACTAATCAGCACCAGGGTCTCACCCAAGTGACTTAAATACCAAATTTTATGAAATTCGGTACAGTAGTTTTTTAGTTAGAGTGGATACATACATTGCACAGACAGACAGACACACACACAGACGTCACGCTAAAAATAGTTTTTTCGTATTCTAGATGTCTCGAAACGTGTAGATCCGTCGAAAACTCGAGTTGCGATTTTCGACATGATTCCAATATTTTCCCTATACATTACCATGTATTGCAGGGAAAGTAATAAATGGAAAGGTAAAATAATTTTGAATAAGTTAGGAATATTCATTATTGTTTCAGTTCTACTTTTCATTGCGCTCATAATTTATTTTTGCAAAATTGACAGTTTAAATAAATATTTTAGAACTTTTACCATAGAAATGTATACAACATAGATTTATTTATCGAACCCCAGCGCCACCTGAATGATTGCCTCAAACGATATTGGCGTTTTCTTGATATGACGTTTTAACTCTACTTTTACCTCCATGGTTGTTTAAATTGTTCCACATTGTTTAAATTTAAGAAAGGGTTATAAAATTGAGAACTATTTATTGCTCGACATCGTCGATCAGTTAGTTTGATAAAAAAGGCCTCTGGCGATCGCTGAACCTGTTATTGTTGGAAAAATCGCCACTGGGTGACATTTCGTTGAGCATGACAAAATCTAAAGTGAATACTCATCTTCAAACGGTTGCTCTGTGAACAGGAAAATCATTCAACCTACTGGGGGTATTTTTGCTTCAGCCACCGTCATGGGCTGTTGGTAAGCTATTGTGAGGAGGCATCCGTGCAGTTCCGGACGTTATTCACTGCTAGCACGAAAAGAAATGTAATTTGTTCACATACCACTTGTACGGAGAGAAAAAATCTGATGTGGGCAGCACATGACTTTCCTTGCAGATTCAAATTAATTTTCTCTTTATTTCTTTAATAATTCATTGAGTTTAATGGCATAAAATAGGACGCATGAGTATTTGAAATTTCACTGAATTGGCACTTTTAATTCAATTTTTGCTTTCATTTTGTGACTGAACGTATTTTCAAAAGCGGCGTATCGTAGCATAAATGCAAAAAACTAAAATATCTCGAGAACGGCTAGACCTAGGATAATGGGGTTGGTCTTATTCTTTTCGGTGTCAAAAATTACGTATAAAACTAGCATTTAATGGATACATTTGAGCATAGGTAATATTTTATTTTATTTTTTCATGATTTTTGAGGGCCATTTTGCGGGGATAAAAAAGGTTCCGTTTTCTCGAATCATACCAAAATCTAATAAGCACCAGGGTAACGTACAAGTGACTTATCTTCCAAATTGTGTAAAATTGGATCAATTAGTTTTTTAGTTAGAGTGGATACATGCGATTTTTGCGGGCCCATTCACAAAAAAAAGGCGGATTCTTTTTTATCTCGAATCGTACCAAAATCCAATGAACACCAGGGTCACCCACAAATAATTGACCTACCAATTTTTTTGAAATTCGGTCCATTAGTATTTGAGTTAAAGTGGATATATACATTGCACAGACAGACACACAATCAGACGTCGCGCTAAAAACAACTTTTTCGCATTCTAGCGGTCCCAAAACGTGTAGATCCGTCGAAAACTCGAGTTACGATTTTCGGCACGACTCCAATACTTTCCCTATACGTTACCATGTATTACAGGAAAAGTAATAAAATTGTTATTTGACGCCATCTTGAATTCCGTAAATACCGCGCAAATTTAAAAAATGGCGACATGTTGTTCCTCACTCTCTGACAGATAGTTCATCTTGCAAAACAAACTGATTGCTTTTAATACGCCGGCTGAGCGGGAGTACAGTGTTTAACATATCAGTCCACACTAATAATTAAGTTGGAGTTGAAGATTCAATACGATGTATACAGGAAAATAAAGACAAGAGCTCGATGTGGCCATACTGCCGAGGAGGATGCGTTTTATAAAGGAATTTATAAGGGGAAAATTGCACCGTAATTATATGTATTAAATGAACAAAGAAGAAACATCGTCATCAAGGTAACTAAATTATATATGATACAGAAATTTTAAGATCCCCCAAAGAACGTACCCCTTTCTTTCGTAAATATTATTCCAAATTCCTATCTCATGTTACTCGCTTCTTGCGATTATGCATTAAATTCTATCCCATGCCATTGATATTACCCCTTTTCATCTGCAAAAGCCTATTTGGCCTCTAATCAAAACCGCAACGTAAACTTTCTCGTTTGAATTTCTCTTTTCTCTCAGCCTCGAATAACCTATAATCATAACTACACGACTAAAAAATTTTTCCGTTCGTAACTGCATCTCTATCCCATTTTTGAAGTATAGAAACCGCAAGGACGGCATATTTCCCATGTCGTCAGCGATATTCCTCTCTCCGAAATAAGTGTAAAATTCATGTAAAGGCAGACTGCTCTGAGACTCCGTACGAGAGAGAGGGCCGATGTGAGGTCCGACCAATCTATAAAATTTATTCAAATAGTACCATGTAATAAATCAGGTTTTATAGAGCTTGTCTGTTTCCCTTCTAAAAGTCCACGATAATCACCATTACATATATCTTTTTCAAATTTCGTACTCGAATTATTTCTTTAAAATATTTCATGAAATGAATTAAAATATTTTTTTTCTATTTCACAACTGCTTAAAGAGGGATTTTTAGTTCGAAGGTGCTGAATCCCGTCAGTTCTTACACTTTTAGTTGCAATATATAAAACAAATATAAATTCGAAAAATTGCTGGGGGTGGGGGGTATTAAAACTTTAGGGAGTGCTTAGCATCTCCAAACCCCTCCCTAGCTTCGCCTATGTTAAAGACTTTGATGAATCGGCTGCATTTGGCTTATCTGTATCAGTATGATATACAGGGTGATTAAAAAAATATGAGCCAAACTTTACGAGGTGGTAGTATACACCAAACCAAGCATTTTCCGCAATAATTTACCAGGTCGGAAATGAAGCGTAAAGGAGTTACAGGGCGCTTACTCGTTGGGAAGGGACCGCTCCGCAAACTTAAAAGCGTCATTCTGGTTGTTATTTAATGATTCAAGAAGAAAACTACGTATGCTAATTTCTTCTGGGGAAGAAGAAGAAGAAGAAATCTTATGCAAATTTTCGTAACACCGAATGCATAGTGTTACCAGTTTGAAGCAGTTACTCGCAGCTCTAATTCTTGAGAGGCCCATCGCCAGATCTGTCGTGTCTTGACTTCTTTTGTGGGGATATCTCAAGAGTCTCGTTTATGATAATCCCCTTGAATCTGAAGAGGAACTCGTAGCCAGAATTTCGGTCACTGCTGCCGAAGTGCGCGATATGGCTGGTCTGTTCGAGAGAGTTCCTCAATTCCTTCATCGTCGCTGTGAGACGTGCATTCAGGTTGTCTGTCTCTCTTTTGGGCCATTACTGTAATTATTGTTTATTAAATGTCATTTTATAACTTCTAAGTGATTATGTTTTCGCCTCACCTCATCGGTTTCACCATGAAGCGCTCACTGGCACCTTTACGTTTCATTTCCGATCCAGTAAACTATGATGAAAAATGCTTGGTTTGGTGTATACTACCACCACGTAAAGTTTGGCCCATCTTCTTTTAATCAACCTGTATTCTAATGCAATTAAGATCCGTAACGTAGTTCAAATTATCGATTTCTTCCAAAACCAATGTATTATTGTCATTGTTTTGGAAATAATCATGGTTCTGCCAAGGAAATAATGCTAAGAAAATCATAAAATTCGAATAATTTGAGTTGTAATGATGAGAGTTTCTGAAAATTCCATCTAGTTCAGATTTTTCACCATATCTACAAACAAAATTTTCCACGCTTCACAGACGGCCACCTTTCCCACAGGGGACATTTTCAGGAAAACAATACAATAATAGTTGAAAGAAAAAATCCTTAATATTCAGTTTTTTAGATGAATTTAAAATTTTTCTTTTCAAGGGAAACTAAAATTATATTTAGGACGAACAAATATATTTTTAAAAAGAACAAATATAAGTTTGAAAAATTGAAAAAAATTCCATGTGCCATTTGGGAGTAAACAAGTATCATGAGTGAGTTAATGATTTGCATCCCACAAAATTATGATTTGGAGCCTCTATAGAATCATCCGATTCTGAAAATAGCATCTGCTTTAACTATTTATTAATTTATTTTCATACAATTTGACAGGTATAGTTTTGATGCGAATAATACTTATGGTTGGGCTATCTCTGGCTGAAATGAGAGCGGTATGAAAACTGTAAACACTTTGGCCGCTTATATCTCCGAACGTAATAGGTAAAAATGGAAACAATTTCTACTTGTTTTGGCGGATATAGAGTTTTATTTATAAATATATAAAATAGTTTTATTTCTTTTTCCGGAAAAATAATAAAAAGTTTTTGTCCAAGCAAGTCTATGCATACTTTGCATACTATCACTCAAAATATTCTTTAAAATATAAAAGATGGATATAAAAAGTAAGCGACAAAAATGTTCAGTAGAAAATCCAGTTTTTGGATTAATAATTTATTTTTACAAAATTATTATAATTTTCTAGGAATTTAATTGTCTTGTCAAATTCAAGAAGATTGATGATTCTCTACTTTGCAAATATGTAATGATTATATCTCGAAAACTAAAAGTGAACTATAAGAAGTCATTTGTAATCCTTCGAAAGCCTTAAAACGGATGTATAATTTGATTTCGAATCAGGTTCTTAGTTTTTGAAATAAAGTGGCTCTAATTTCGATATTGTAATATTTTGTTCTGATGATGTCTAAGGACGACAAACTGCCCGCAAAGAAAGATGTTATTTACTACAAGACCATTTCCGTTCCATCGGAATGTAGTCACTGCCAATTTATGTATTTAATCTATCTTCAAATTCCTCGAGATTTCCTTGTTTGCAGATGATAGTAGCGTAGTAATTGTCTGCTGTGATCAATACTTTCCCTGCGGAATAACAACTTGTTTATTATTCCGAAATACTTATTTATTATTCTATGGGAGTGTCTTCTATATTTTGGGGAACGCCCCTTATAGGCGAGTTTTGTGTTTTTAACATTTACAACATAGTTGAAAAGTGTTTATGACTTTGGTCATTCTGTCTGTCTGTCTGTCCGTTCGCATGATAACTGGAGTAAAAATGACTTTATCAAAATGAAATTGTAGTATGTTGTTGAGACGGTCTGTGGGACCTATGAGAATGTAAATAAGTAATATCATCCAATAAGTTTTGGATTGAACCCGGGTTGAAAAAATGAAATACTTTGAACCCTATGAGACCTAGTGTTTCAAACATTTTTTAAGCAAATTTAAAATTCATAAATTACTTCGAAAGTTTTAAGAAATATTCAAATTATCCCATAAAATATATAAAAAAAATTTCAGCAAAATATGTTTGATATTTTTTTAAAATAAAAATTAAAATAATAATTACACCTATATAATATGAAGAGATCACGTGATCCACTTCAATATAAAATATGGCACCCATCTTTTTTTTCCCAGAGTAAAAATCGTGATTTTTAAAGTTCTTTTAAATTTATATTTATTGCTGCATCCGTCCTAAAACAGCTTTATTTTTGCGTATTGTCTGTGCATCTATATTCTGCGCCACCGCAATTGCAATATTTTTGAGTTTAAATGATTTTTCAAATTTTGATTATTTCTACAACGAAACCTAATTTTAAGGGATGCAGAATGTAAACAAGTGATTATAAGATGAGTTGTATAAGAATTGCTGAAATTTTTCCACGCAAAATTATTTAATTCTGGAGTCTGGAAAAAAGTGTATCAATGAAATATTCACTGCTTTTGTAGAGAGCCAGACGATTTATATTTCTATAATGTCATTTGAATAAAGTTCATTTTTTTCGATGAAGTTTTCAAGTAAAATAAATTATTGTAATTCTGAGATAATTAAAAAAATATCACCGCTGAATGTATCGCATTTTAGAGATGTTTAAACAAAATTGCATTTAAGTTGGAAAGTGTTTCATAATCATAGCTTTATACATGATTGATCTTTCTTGTTTTTTTTAACTTTAATTTTGTAATTTATATTCAGTAAAATGAATTGTTTTAAATAAAAAAAAATAAAAAAAATAAAAAATAAATTTAAAAAAAATGTAATAAATAAAAATAAATTGAAAACAACAAATATTTCGAAGTTCCAGAAGTTCGAAAGCATAGCATGTAAACAGATTTCACACACGGCCGTAGCACTCAAGAGAATCCATTTTTACTTTCCTTCCAATACATGATAATGTATAGAGAAAGTATTGGAATCGGGCCGAAATTTGCAACTCGAGTTTTCGACGGATCTACACGTTTTGGGACCTCTAGAATACGAAAAATATATTTTTAGCATGATGTCTGTGTGTGTGTGTCTGTCTGTGCAATGAATGTATCTGCTCTAACTCAGAAACTAATGGACCCAATTTCACGAAATTTTATAAATAAGTCACTTGTGTGTGACCCTGATGCTGATTAGATTTTGGTACGATTCGGGATAAAGAAATACGCCTTTCTTTTTGCGAAATGGCCCGCAAAAATATCATGCAATCACTCTATCTGACAAACTTATTGACCCAATTTCACAAAATTTGGTAAACAAGTCACTTGTGAGATACCCTGGTGCTGATTAGATTTTAGTACGATTTAGAAAAAAACAGCCTGCTCTTTTTTACGAAATGGTCCGCAAAAATCACAAAAATCTAAAATAAAAGACTACGTATTCTCAAATGTATCCATTAAATGCTTGTTTTATATGTATTTTTAACGAAGAAAAATAATAAGAGCAACCCATTACTATTGTTCTAACCGTTCTTGAAACATTTGAGTTTTTTTTTTTTTTTTTTTGCATTTTTGCATTTTTGTTTCACAGCCTTTAAAAAAATTATCTAATTACCAAATAAAAACCAATATTGAATTAAAAGTGAAAATTCAGTATTCTTTTGTGCCATTAAACTCAGTTTAATGAATTACTAAAGAAATAAAGAGAAAATGAATTTGAGTCTGCAGAGAAAGTCATGTGTTGCCCACATACGTTTTACTTTTATTGACGTCTGTGCTTCTGTGCAATGTATGTATCCACTCTATCTCAAAATCTATTCAACGAAATTTCACAAAATTCGGTAGGTAAGTTACCCATGGCATGATTTCTAGCCGGGTGCTGATTAGATTTTGCCATGATTCGGAAGACAGAACCTGCTTTGATTTGCGAAATAGCCCGAAAAAATCGTCAAAATCTGACATATAAGACGAAATATGTCAAAAATTATTCAGTAAAAGATTGATTTAAACGTACTTTTTAACGACAAAACTAATAAGACCACCTTCATTACTATGGAATGGGCCATTCTCCAGATATTAAGGTTTTAGGAATTTTGAGGCTCTAACGATGTTTTTTACTGTAGTGAGAAAATATTCGATTACATTTCTTGAAATTTGTTAGGTAAGTCGCTTGTGGGTAAAATCTGGTGCTGATTAGATTTTGGTACGATTCGAAATAACAGAACTAGTTTTATATATTTGCAAAATAGCCCGTAAAACCGTCCGAATCTGAAATAATAGATTAAATATGCTTAAAAGTATTTATCAAATGCTTTTTTTATACTTAATTTTTACAACGGTACGAATAAGATCAACTCTAGGAAGAATCGATATTAAAGTTTTTTGGAATTTTGAGGAAATAGTGACATTTTAGAAAGCATTAAGTTTCCTAATAAAAAAAAACGTATTAAAACTGTATGCTAGATATAATATCAAGTAAGGTTCAACGTGAATTTGAGCGATTAAACTCAATTTCATTGATTATGAAATTGAATATGTAGGGAAAGTCATCTGCTGCTCACGTCAGATTTTTTGAGTCAAGCACAATCCGTCCCTCGATGGGGTGGGGGAATTTTTTTTTTCAATTGCAAATAGTAATGAATGGCAAAATGCATTGTAGGTGTAGGTACTTACGTGGAAGATCAGAACTTGATAGAATGTTTATAATCATTTTCATGATTTGAAAATTAAAATTGTGGTAGCATTAGTTTTTTTGGGAAACAATCATAATTCTCGGAAAATTAATTGTAGCATACAATAGAGGAGGAGGGGACGGAAAGAAAATGGATCATGTGAGCTACATTATGTATGTTAATGATATCGAAACAGTTTATATTAAAAAAACGAAAACGCTAAATGCATCCATCGGTGTCACTAAGATGTTGCCAACTTAAAAAAATAAATTTTTGACGAGGAAAAGAATACGACCAACCCCTTTATTCTAGGACTAATCGTTCTAAAGATAGTTTAGCTTTTTCGCAGTTTTGTTACGCCGCATTTGAAAAAATGTCCAGTTACCAAATTAAAACAAAATTTGAATTAAAAGTGCAATTTCAGTGTTAGCTTATGCAATTAAACCCACTTGAACGAATTATTAAAGAAATAAAGAGAAAATGATTTCAAATCCTCAGGGAAAGTCACATGCTACGTACATCTGCTTTCTTCACTCTGGTAATGATTGAGAAGAACGTTTAGGAAAAGCGAGTAAACTTTATTTTACAAATAGAATCTAAAATATTTCAGGAGTGTGAGTTGTCACTTTTGGTCTTTCATTTCGCACTCTGTTCACATTTCTATTTTTTTTTCTTTTCTTTTTGTATCTGTATCACAATCAGCATTCAGAGTGGAAACAAATGTATGTTTCCGAAAGCTTTTGTTTAAGTTGTTTTAAAAACTTCCCCAAATCCTTGAAAATATATAAATGGGCAACTTTTCGGTCAAGTCATTGCATTGGACATATTTAACTGATTTGTGTTTATACATACTATTATAATACCTTCTTACAAACATAATAAAACTACCAGTTTTCTTGCATTTTCTGTACTACCATAGGAACAGCTAGGGTTTCGAAAAATGGGACGAGGGTAGACGATCGAATGGGGGGATTTACAATGCTAGAATTCATTTGTGTTTTTCATGGGGAACCAATAAAAATGTTCTAATAATGGGGGATATTATGACCTCTACCACCCCTTCTGCCTCCGGCCGTCCATTAAGCTGCTCTATGTCTCCGGATGAGTCGGTCGGTCTGGGCTTTCGGCCCCTTCTGCCTACTCCACTGCATTTACTGTTACCATTGTTCGGAGAATAAAGTTGCTGCTAAGAAAAGCCCTTCTGTCCTTTTGTCTCACTTGACGACAAAATTTTCGAAATATTGCCAACTTGGCGACTTTTGTAAAAGATCGCCAAGTTAACGAAATAGTCAACGGCAAATATATTTCGGGAAATTAAATGTAATTTCTTAATGTCTTTGATAGACCCTGCCGCTATGTGGGAGTTATTAATTTAATATTTTTGATTGAAAAATATCGAGTTTTACAGTTCGTGGGATAAAGTACACTTTGTTAGAGTCGTAAACGGATGGCGTTTTTTATAGGGGGATGGTATGGTAATTAAGTTTCGTTAGAGGGTAGTACAGCAATTATGGCTCTTTAGGCGGATATATATTAATTTATGAATAATAATGATCGGGAGAGTTTCTTTGTTCGCATGTGTTTGAAGCATGGAGGCAAAAGTAAAGAATTAAAACTTCATATTAAGAGAACGCCAATATCGTTTGAAACAACCATTCAGGTGACGCTGGGGTAAGATAAGTAGTCGTGTATTGTATGTATTTCTATGGCGAAAGGCCTAAAATATTTATTTAAACTGTCCATTTTGTAAAAATAAATTATTAGCGTAATGCAATTTAGAACTGAAACACTAAAGGATATTCCTACGTATTAAAAATTATTTTACCTTTCCATTTATTTTTATTTCCCTATATTCTGTATTCTGTCCTACAACTACGAAAAAATACTGGTTAATTATACTCATAATGTGTAAACCCTTAATTTAAAAATAATCAAAAATACATGTACTAAATACTACGCCTTTCTGCTGTGTCAACTAACAATAGCGACTACTTTACTAACAATACTAGCGACACCTAGATATAATTCTCAAAGCATTATGGCATTCTCAAGTATTTCATCCATAGGAGTTTTATCTCCTTCTTTCTAACTCCATGGTTTGGAAATATTAGGAGTGCAATGCTGCAGATAGGGGGGATTCTTTTACATACGTCTAAAACGTACAGTTATGGGCCTCTCCTTAGAAAGTTATTAGGTGGGGGGGGGGGGGAGGGGTGCTTAAAGATTTTTCAGTGAACCCTGTAGATATTCAACGACAGGAAACATAATGACACAATTAGCCTTTATATGTATATTAATATTTCTGTTCAATAGCATAGTGGCTACGTCACTTGAATACCATCTATATATGACCAGATTGGATCTTTTAATCCTTTATATGTATATCCTTTAGATTCGATCTTTTTTGCCCTTGAAACCGGTCGATACTTTAATGAGCCTTTATATGCTGTCAGACTAGTATTTATTTCTCATTAGTCTGAGCGAAGAAAATCTGATGTGCACAGACTTTACCTGAAGACTCATATTATTAAAATGAACCATTAAATTGAGAATAAATTGCTCAAACTGACATTGATACTTACTTGATATTAGATATCCAGTTTGTAGCTTTAATATGTCTTCTTTTTCATTGGGTAATTTAGTGCATTTTGAAACGTCCCCATCTCTCGAAATTAAAAAAAAAAAAAAATTGGTCTTGAATCTTGAAAATAGTTTGTCCTACAGTTGTGAAGTTGGCCTTATTCCTTTCATCGTCAAACATTAGATATTTAACAAGCATTCAATAAAAACTTTTAAGCATACTCATTCTTTTATTTCAGATTTTGACGGTTTTGCTGTCCATTTCGCAAAAAGAAAAAAAAATTCAGAATAGTGCCAAAATCTAATCTGCACCAGGGTAAATCACAAGTGGACTTATCTATCATATTTAAAAAAAAAATCATCGAATTAACTATAGCGAAAAACTCCTCAAAATTCCAAAAACCTTAACCCTTCGCATTGGCCAATTCACTGCAAAGAGGGATCGAACTGTTTGGGATAGAGTATGTCAAATACCTGTCTTTTTGAGAGGTTCTTCGTTTGGGATGGACGCTGACTCGTAAGCAAAAGATTAATATATTGAGAATGGTCTATCTATCTTAAAGTAATGAGGTTGATTTTATTCGTTTTGTTTTGCTAACATCCACGTATAAAACAAGCATTTAATTAATACATTTGGGCATACTTTATATCTTAGGTTTTGACGTTCTTTTTTCTTTTCTTTTTTTATTTCGAGACATTTTGCAAAAAATTCAGGTTCTTTTCCAAATCGTATCTTAAAATTATCAGCACCAGGGCAAAGACTTATCTACTAAATTTTGTAAAATTTAGTGGATACAAACATTGTATAAGCACAAACATGGACATATAATCACACACACACACATTGCGTCTGAAATGTGTGATCTTTCGAAAATCCAATTTTCTATTCTGGAAGCAATTGCACTACTTTCCCTACAATACATGGTAATGTATTGTAGGGAAAGTAAAAATTGCTTACAGGAACGGATTATATAGGGCTGACATGAGAAGAAGAAGGCAAAGAATAATTCTGGTAGGAAATACGAAAAAAAAAATGAAAATAACTACAATAATTTGTCAGGACATCGCCAGTCTATAAACGATTTTCGAAGTTTATAAGAAATGGTCAGTTAATAAAATAACTAAATTAAATAGTCTTATATAAGAACTGAAATATTAAAATTTTACCTGGGGTCACTATTCTCATTCTACTTCGGACTTATAAAGAAGTGTTTGGCCAGTATACTCATACTCTGATGAAATTTCAAATGCAGAAGATGACTCTAAGCTACTCTTTGCTGGATGAGGAAGCTTTGCTGTTTGAGAAATCTTTAGTTGAAGCACGCATAGCTACAGATGTTTAGTTCTGATGTTTTATTATGAAGTTTTACCTGGATTAGGAGTTGAACCTATGGCCGCTTGAGCGTCAGACAACAGTTCAGTCTACTGTGTTTTCCAGGCACCCCACATTCTCTTCCTAATGTGTAGTCGTGGCCATCAAAGATTTCTTTTTCTGACTCCTATAGTCAACGAACATCTAACCTGTAACACTGTGGAAGCTACAGGGGACTTTTTATTCAGTAGTCTGTGGTTGGGTTGCCTGATAAAGCATCAATAGTACCTAACTACCCGTTAGGTATTCGTCAAGTATAGGGTGTACATTGACTGTGGATAAATAGCAGATATACCAGAAGCTCAATGAATAAAGCGTTGACTGAAGGAAAAGAGATGTCTGGTTCGAATCCCGGCTAGGACATGAGTCTTTTACAACCGAGAAAATCTCCTGTAGGTGACGTGCAATGGATTACTGGGGTTTTAAAAATATCGATTTTTGATTTTCATAGAGTCCTACGATTTGTTGCAGTCATTTTCAATTCATAAGTAATACGACGAACATGATACTATTCTGTATTTAAAAAAAATAGAAGAATTAGAAAGCCGTGTAGCTATGCAGTTTCATTTAGATCTGAAATCTGTAAGTGGAGAATACAGTGCACATTTCAACTAAGATGAAATGGCTATCGTTTGAGTGTCTCAATAGATAGAGTGTCAATATCGGTCAGGCGGACGTCCGTGATTCGAATTACCGTGAATTTTTTTTTCAGATATTTCACTTTCTTTTTATTTCCATGAATTTTATAATTTCTGTGTGGCAGAAACATCAACGACAAAAATGGAGACCCATGGAAGGCAAGAAAGAATGAGTAGTGCGAAATTTAAACCACAGCTGGACTCGAACCCGTGATCTTTGGATCTCGAAATGGACGAGCTACTGGTTGAGTTATCCGGGTTGAATGAAAACCTCGAACATTGATCTTGACACACAATCTTTTCTGTTTGATGTTTTGAAATTTAATGCAGAACTTGAAGATATGTTCTAGTAGTAAGAATAACTCACTGAAATAATTTTTATAAAATTAGAGGTGATTAAGATACTTAGTATATACCTATACGTCTTGTAGATACCTAGCTTTACATGCTTAGCTTTTCAACTTCGATACTTACAATTCCAAAACAGCAAGGGTGGTGAAGGGAGCTGTAGCAAGATGGTTTCAGGCGCGAAATGAGAGGTGCATTCCTACAGGGTTAACAAACGTTTTTCATGGAAATAGGAATCCATGTTCCTTCAAGTAGCTCAACCAGACTTTTGGCTCCTTGGATCAAAAAATTTCAAAGTGCTCTTTCCTGTAATGCGCAAATCTTTGAACCTTAAACAAAAAGCATGTGCATCCGAAGAAGATCCCCCTTCTTGTTTAGCGCCCTGGAGCGATCGCTCCGTCACGTTTCATGATGGTACACCATCGGTTCCTCTTTCAACATTTAGTCGGTACTTCTTTTAGGTGTAGTACCGAAGATCCAATGACTTCGCGGATTACCAGCATGTCTTATTTCTTAGATAACACTTTTAAGTCTTAGCATAAACAAATATTAAAGCCACAATTTAAAGATGAACATTTAAAGATGATTACGGGACACGCTATATCTGTATGCACTTTCTTTTTTAACCAATACCAACTATAACTCCGGAGCCGACATCTCAGCCCCGTCTACAAAGACAGCACATTTCGTAAGTGAATTCTCACGCAAAGTGGAAGGAGTGAAAATATTCCCAGTCTAAATGGGGGGGGGGGAGGCATGTGAGCAGACGATTCCCAAAGGAAGGGCGTGCCCCCTTTGACGTCACAAAAGGCGCACGCCACTTCGGTTTCAAGTAAGGGTGTTGGCCCCTGTGCTTTAAGGACACACCCGCGGAATCTATCAGAACCCGGCAGTGATTCGGAAAAGAAGGGGAAAAAAAGAAAGTTAGAACAAAAGTTTGGAATTATTGGGTCAGTAGTTAATAATTTTTCATTCATATACTAACGCACTTGTAGAGCGTTGGCTGCTATTGTATTACCCAGGGCCGCCCATTCAAACATTTATCCCGGGTCCACCACCATATTTTAGTCTCTCTCTCTCTCTCTCTCAAAAAAAAAAAAAAAAAAAAAAAAAAGCTTCCCCCCCCCCCCCCCACACACACACACACCTGAGTGGTTCAACCCTGTGTTTCCTCTTCACAAACACTCTTGCGTTTTACTGATGCTTACTTTATTACATAACTAAATCACCAAACGTACACAAGTAAGGAAATAATCCCGAAAATATTTGAAACGTGTTGGGGGCTTATTTATTTCCGTCAAAATCTTGAAATACATTTTTGGGAGAAAAACTACCTTATATATACGATATGAGAAAATAATAACAACATATTTTCCTGTAACTAGATATTGATGAAAATCAATGGAAAATAGAGAAACATAACGCTCCCTGTTGAAAATTAATTTCTAGAACATTCAGAACGGCTCGATGATAATTTCTAAATAAAATAGGAGGCTTTCTTCAGGTTCGTTCATTCCGAAAATCGACAGGTTTCTCACGTTCGTTGGTTGAAATAAATTGGGACCTTTACTCCTTATTTTATTTATTTTATAGCCTTAAATTCCTGGGAATCAGAGAACAGTTCTGGAAAATCGCTAGTAGTAATTACATTGCGATTTATTATTATTATTATTATTATTACTTTCAAATAGAAGAATCGAGAATTTTAACTTTTTTCGTAAAAATCAGGAATTTTAATGTTGTTTTCGTAAGAAATGGAAAATTCTAGCACTCTTTTTGTGAAAATCTCGATTTCTAGCTTTCTTTCGTGAAATTTGCGAATTTCAACGTTCTTTTGTAAATTGCAAATTAAAATTCGAATAACGCTTTTTTGTAAAATTGCGAATGTTAAAGTGTAATAGCAAAATTTAACCTGTTTTAGTAAAAATTGTGAATTTTAGCATATTTTGTAAAATTTAAGAAATTTATTTTGTAAATATTGCGAATTTAAATGATCTTTCATAAAAATATTGCAAATTTTAACGCCTTTTTGTAACCCCCAGCCCCTACGCTTGTTCGTAAAAATCGTTCTTTTTAAAACTCTTTCGTGAAAATCAAGAAAATTACGCTTTTTCGTAAAAATCACAAATTTTAACTTGTTTTCGTAAAAATTACGAGTTTTAGCGCCTTTTGTAAAAATTATGAAATTAAGCGTTTTATTCTAAAAATCGTAAATTGAGATCTTTTGTGTTTAATAATAATTGCTTTATGCACAATTGATCTTTCTTGTTAGTATATAAACTAACTAGCAAAAGCCGAACTTTGAATGGCCTATGAAGTATGCGAGCTGTGAAAGATTTTAGCAAATAAATTATGAAGTTAGAAGTATGAAAACATATGTTCAATTTTTAAGAATTTTTATCCAAAAGAGCCTATAAGTTATTAGAATTTGAATTGGAAATTGAACAAATTAAAATACAGGAAAACAATGAAATCAAAGTAACACATTTAATTCCCCCAAACGTATTTACGTAGATGTACGTCTTCTTATTGTATGTATCATGGAAGTAAAGGATCACTCTCGAACTCCATGGTATGTATTTTATTTCGTCACGTTCTTCTAGCTACCGTGTTAAAAAAATAGTGAATCTTAATATTGGACTATTTTCTAACTTTTATACAGCTATGGATTTTTTTACTCGCTAATTGTAGGAAGCGTAGAGAGCATGCACACTTTAAAATTGGATGTTTCGCCTGCTACAGCTTGTTTTGATAATTGAAAATATGATTCTACAAATCTGTGGGAAACGTCACGTATCTGTGAAATATGCCATCTCCCTACCTATATTATAGTTTTCGAGTTTTAGGTATAACAAAATTCAGGCGAATGTTTAATTTGCTCGTCTATAATAATGGGTAGATTTCTTTTTACCCAATTTCCGCAGTTCCTTCTCCTTCCAAAGTTTTCCCTACTGTGATGGTATCCTCACTGAAAAAACCCTTTTACAGTAAGCGCGGACCTGTGGATACAAATCGGATGTGCCGTACAAGCGACTTTCTCTTGAAATTAATAACTTTCGATGCTGTAAGTAATTGTAACCGATGCATTGTAACCGATTAATATAAGCGTGCCAATTTTCACTTAAATTGCTTGATTCCGTTAAAAAATCAGAAAATGAGAACATCTAATGTCTTTAGAACGGTTAGTGACAACTATGAGCAATAGTTATCAAAAAATATTATGTATGTAATAAATATTATATAATGTCTTTAGAATGTAATAAATATTATGTAATAAATATATTAATATGTAATGTATTAAATATATATAAATATGTATTAAATAAATATGTAATATATATATTAAATGTAATAAATATAATGTAATAAATATATTAATATGTAATAAATATAATGTAATAAATATATTAATATGTAATAAATATTATATAATGTCTTTAGAACGGCTTGTGACAACTATGAGCAATAGTTATCAAAAGAGTTATATAACATTTTAAAAGTTAATATATAACATGCTAAAAGTTATTATATAACATTCTAAAAGTTATTATATAACATGCTGAAAGTTATTATATAACATTCTAAAAGTTATGATATAACATGCTAAAAGTTATTATATAACATTCTAAAAGTTATTATATAACATACTAAAAGTTATTATATAACATTCTAAAAGTTATTATATAACATGCTAAAAAGTTGCTGAAAGTTATTATATAACAATCAATTATTTAATTATAAAGAACCTATTTATTAAATTATGATTTTTCTATTTTAAATAAAAGCGTGTCATATCTTAAATATAAAGCATATTAACGTTTAGCTTTTTTAAAATGTCATAAAATGGTTATTTCTGTAAAAAATGTATCAACATAATTATTCTTTATAATACTTTTTTCATTAAAAATAGTGTTTGAAAACTAGAGAGAGCTTTGCCCTGGTCCTAGTTATATTCGAGTTATATTTGAGTTATATTCGAGTCCCAATTTATATTCGAGAGATATTGTGTCCATAGTCTGAGAGATAATCAGACATTTAAAGAACAAGAAAGATCAATCATGCATAAATCATTGATTATGAAACATTTTCTAACTGCAGTGCAATTTTATTTAAACATCTCAAATGCGATACATTCCGCGGTAATATTTTTAAAATTATCACAATGCTACATTAATTTATTATATTTGAAAACTTAAAACTTTATCGAAAAAAATGAATTTTATTCAAATGACGTCATTGAAATATAAATCGCCTGGTTCTCTGTGTAAAAGCTGTAAATATTTAATTCATACACTTTTATTCCGTTCCGTTCGTTCATCCCATTACTGCAATATTTTATTTTATTTAAAAACTTAAAACCATGGAGGTAAACGTAATTTAACTCTATGCTTAAAACTTCATCGAAAAAGTCTGCTATAAAATCGTCTGTTCTCTATGTGAAATCAATGAATGTTTCATTCATATCAGCTATATTTCAGACTCAAAGAGTTAAATAATTTTGTGTTAAAGAAATTCAGCAATTCTTATATAATTCATCCTACATCTTTATGTGTTTACTTTCTCCATAAGTAAAAATTAGGCTTCGTTGTAGAAATAATCAAAGTTTGATGATTATTTAAACTCAAATATATTGTAATTGCGTTGTTTCAGTATGTAGATGCACAGAAATTAAGCACAAATAAAGCGATTTCAGGACGCATACAACACAAAATATAAATTAAAAAGAACTTTAAAAATCACGATTTTGACACAAGATGGATGGCATTGATCATTTAAACTCAAATATATTGCAATTGCGTTATTTCATAATATAGATCCATAGAAATTAAGCAAAAATAAAACGGTTTTAAGTCGGATACAACACTAAATATAAATTGAAAAGAACTTTAAAAATCACAATTTTGACACAAGATAGATGCCACATTTTATTTTGAAGTGGATCACGTGATCTCTTCATATATAATTATTATTTTAATTTTTATTTAAAAAACTACCGAATATATTTTGCTGAAATTTTTTTCATATTTTTTATGGGATCATTTGAATATTTTCTAAAACTTTCGAAGCAATTTGTGAATTTTAAATGCGTTCAAAAAATGTTTCAAAAATTAGGTCACATAGGGTTTAATGTATTTCATTTTTTCAACCCGGGTTCAGTCTAAAACTAATTGGGTGATATTATTCATTTATATTCCCATAGGTCCCAAAGAGCGTCTGAACAACATACTAAAATTTCTTTTGATGAAGTCATTTTTACGGCGGTTATCGTGCTAACGGACAGACAGACAGACAGAATGAGCAAAGTCATAAACACTTTTCAACTATGTTATAAAGTGTTAAGAAATGGTCGATTCGTATTCAGAGATGCACAAAACGTGTATATCGTTCAAACTCGTCAGTCGGAGTTTAATGCGTTTATTTGCTGGAAGACTGACCGTCGCTCGAAAGGGATGCTGAGAGATAAACTTTGCATAAAAATGTTTGCTTTCTCATACTATGAAATATAGTACAGAGAAAGTATTGTTTTCATGAAAAGTTTTGAATTCGAGATTTTAATGGCAATATGTGATTTAGGACCTCTTGAGCACGTTTTGACTATTTTCGGAGTGATGCCCGTTTGTCTATCTGTCTGTATGTCTGTGTTCGATTTCTTGTGCGTGCGTCAACTGCCGTATGAATAGATTTTCACGAAATTTTATATCCGGCTTTGTTATGGGAAAAATCTAGAATTTTAGGTAGGAAAGGTAGAGTTTAGGTAGAATTTTTAGGCAGAAAAGTTATAATTTTTTTTATATGATAGCGAAAACTTTGAAATTTATTCGAAATTTTATATATATATATATTTTAACATGGCAGCATAGGACAAAAAATTTGACATGATAATACATAAAAGGGTTTATTGATGGCTCAATGATCACGACACTTAGAAGTTTCAATCATTGTTGCGAAAAATTGCTGTGATACAATTTTCGTGTTCGAGACGTCATTAGCACTTTCTCCGAGGGGGGGGGGGGAGTGCATCGTCAAGTATGGTATCACTCGAACGATTTTTTTCAAGCCCTTTAAAGTAAAGGGTAACACTTTACAGTTGTAATCATTTGGACCAACGACACTGATTTCTTAAAATTTTTATTTTAAAATTTAAAAAAATGAAAAAAAACTATTTACAAAGGAATTTTGGTATGAAAAAGTCGAGTGATTTCACATTCCAGTTAATTATAATTTGGTATGTTATTTCCAAAGATTGTAATACAAAGTCAAAATCATCAAAACTAATAATGTAAGACGAGTTATGAATCAACATCGAACTAATTAATCAAAATATATTTTTATGCTTGAAGTATATACTAGTTCTCAGGTATCATACATACATTACAGTTTCGGCTGAATGAATATGGCTTTATTTATGCATTCGAAATTCAATGAAATGTTTGAAAGAGCAAAAATATATTTGAAATAAGAGTTTTAATTATTTAAAGAAACTTCCTGGGTTTTGTTCAAGAACACTGATTTGAGTCACTGCTGTAATGGATATCATCCATAATTTGTTTATTGATAATGAAAGAAAAATGATAATGAAACGTTAGAAAAATGATAATAACACTCGCTCGGAGAGCTACATTTTGAATTTTTTTCGGAAAAAAAAAAGAAATATTAAAATATTGAAACAATTTTTATATATTCATAATTTGTTTCCTATTTCCGACAAAACAAGAAAAATTATTTACATTTTTAACTATTACGTTGGGCAGCATAAGCATTCAAGGCATTTTTTGTAACGCTCCGCTTTTCCGCCTAAGAAACCCCAACCATAGATGTTATTCGCATCAAAAGTAGAGGATGCCGCTGTCGCTGTTTGATAAATTTAGCATTATTCGAGTTTTTTGTCTCGTAGCGCAAAAATGATAGCATACAAAAATATGAAATTGTGTACATTTGCAGAGAAATATTAGGGAAACATCCTAAAATACCGTTTTCAATGTAAGCTTTAGTTTAAAAGATATTTAATATCGAAATCAAGTATTTGAGCTGCGAGTTCCGAGTCCTGGACAGACTAACAATAGCAATTTGTGAGACGTTACTTCTCATTTGGCATCATTTATATCAATTTGGCGACATTTTTGTCACTTTGACAACATTTAAAAAGTCGCCCAATTGGCGAGGTCTCGCTAAATTTCTCTCGAAGCGTTATGGACGGATGGAGAAATGAATTATTTTTGAGTTCTTTCCAATATATTGAATTTTCATCAATTAGTCATCATTTAATCTTATTTAAGATTTCGACTATATTTACGGGCCATTTTATTATTAAAAAAAAAATCAGGTTCTATTTTTCCCCGGTCGTTCATTCAACTGCTCCATACTCTCGAATGAGCTGGACGGTTTGGATTCTCAGGTTTTTATATTTCCGAATTGCACTAAAATCTTATTAGAACTAGGGTATCCCTTAAGTGACTTACCTATCAAATTTAGTAAAATTTCATCAAATAGTTTTCGAGTCCCAGCGAATATATACAGGGTGTCCCAAAAAGTTTGAAACGCTCTTTAATTCTTTACCTGTTGGAGATAAGTGGGTAATGTAAATTGCAAAAATGCTGAAAGTAAGGTAGGAAATAAGACCACGTTAATGAAATAGTCCTCCTATTATTTTTCAAAAAGTTATACTTTTAAAATTTTTATACAACCTCCTTAGTCAAATTGGGTCAATCAGAAATTTTTTATTTTTAATGCAACAAAATCATTAAAAAGACCCGCATATCTCTGTCTTTAAAATTGAGCGAGTAATATTTAATTGAAAATTGAATATTGTGGATGGGGATCCTATATCAAATTAGAAATGTAAATTTGTGACATATCACAAAAAAGGATAAAATTGGATGATAATGCATAGGATACCCAACCGTGTAGTGAGTACCACTGCTTTATATGGTCTCTGTTTGTGTAATGCTTTATTTAGATGCATTTGTGATAAAAAAATTTGACACATATTAACGTATTTTTGATCTAAACAATTTCCATCATCAATTTGTTTATGATTCCTATTTTCACTGATGAAACAGCCCTTTACATGGTACGGAAAAGTGGCATAAGTCAGATTTTTTCCTTTATCATAATTCAGTTGATTTTAAAGATACAGATATGCGGGTTTTTTTAATGATCTTGTTGCATTAAAAATAAAAATTTTCTGATTGACCCAATTTGTCTAAGCGGGTTGTATAAAAATTTAAAAAGTATAACTTTTTAAAAAATAATAGGAGGACTATTTCATTAACGTAGTCTTATTTCCTACCTTATTTTCAACAATTTTTGCAATTTACATTGCCCACTTATCTCCAACAGGTAACACGCGTTTTAATCTGTTTAGGACACTCTGTATCCTACACAAACAGACACTTACACGCACTGTCGTCACGCCAAAAATGGTGGGTTCTTGCTCTGGAATGCTCGAAACATGCAGATACTTTGAAAATTTGCGTTCCGATTTACTATATTATATTACGATTTACTATGTTATATTACGATTTACTATATATAGCATATATTTATCTAAAAATCGTTTTCACTATGAGCCCACGGTTTTCCCCAACTTGAAATTTTTGTATAATAGATTTTGTATAATAGCGTATTAACAAAATATACTTTCTTGAAAAAAAATTTAAAGATACACTACTTTTTTCGCAGTTCAAGATCAAAGAATAAATCAAGTAACCTTGAAATGAAAAATATCATTTATAGGGTCATGTTACATATCACAAGTAAGGTCATAACCTTAAGTTACAAAATAAGCCATATTTCAGCACAACCCATTGATTAAATCAAAATATACAGACATTTGAATATGTCAAGAATCACAAAAAATTACCAGATTTTCTAAACTTCAAATTTTTATAAATAAAAAACTAATGAGAATTGGGTGCTAAAATTTTGGTCTTATATATGAGTGTTCAACAAAATATCTAAGTTTTAAAAAAATCGGTGTCATCGGGTTGAAAATGTCACTTTTTGTGCTGATTTGATATGAAATGACCCTTGTCATTGCATATTTAATATTTCAATACGTCCTCTATGCTTTGTAGGTAAAATAAAAATATAAGTAATCAATAAAATCACGAAGTGGTCATATAAGAGTTTCAATTCATCTGATTGATCTACATAAAAAGGGAGACAATTTTTCATTACTTTAGGGAGATTATTCATGTATAGTTAGTTCATAGCACACTCCCACAACCAAGAGTCGTGAACTTCATATAACATTAACTAACGTTTTAACTCATTAGAGATTGCATTTAGAAAGAATCCGAAGCAACCTGATAGAAGGGTGATGGGTGTTGTCCCCGGTCCTTGGTGGACACGCCCTTAAAATCAATCGCCCTACCCAGAAGCGATTAAAAAATCGGATAGGAACATCACATGACTTTCACTAAACACCGTGATAAAATAGGACTCACATAGAAAACGTATATTTATTTTCATTTGTTATTTTCCCTATAATAGAATTTTCTCTACATGCTACATTTACTTAGAAAACGTATATTTTCATTTGTTATTTTCCCTACATACTAAATTCACTTAGAAAACGTATATTTTGATTTCTTATTTTCCCTACAATAGAATTTTCCCTACAACTTTCCCTACATAATACATTCACTTTAGAAAATGTAGATTTTCATTTGTTATTTTCCCTACAATGCATGTTAATGTATGGGGGGAAAGTATTGGGATAATGTCGAAAATTGGAACTCGATTTTTCGATGGTTCTACACGTTTTGTGCCTTCTGGAACAGGAATACACTGTTTTCGAGCATTGCGTCTGTGTGCGCGCGTGCAGTGATAAAGTGCGATAAGATAATTTGGGGAAACATAAAAACACACTAAGGACCAAAATGAGCAAATAAAAAATTCCATGCTGCATATTTTAACAAGACTACAAATAAAATAAAATATAATAATTAAATTACAAAGTTAATTAATGACATTTTGCAATTTTGTTATTACAGTGGGACCTCGTTCGTGCGTTTCTCTGAAACCGTTTTTATAAACGTTATATGCTGGAAAACACTATTCATCTATTTTAACAAGTCTTTAAAAATCAAGGGTAATAAGTAGAAAAATAAATATACCATTCACATAGGCGCCCAGAGAACTTTGTTCAGAGGAGGAGGATGGGGGGCAACCCACTGACGTCAGTGGTGACAAAATCAGGATAAGATACACAATATCGACTAGCTTAAAGAGGACACGTGTCCCTCCCCCTATGGACGTCCATGCCCATTCACCAAGCCATACTTTCAAGATCAATTTTCAAGTTTAATTTGTGATTCACATAGAAAACTTCAAAACATAGCAAAAATGTCAAAACCCCCCACAAATGACCGATTCTCTAAAATGACTTTTTAGTGTCCTCAAATGACAAATATTATATTTGCGGAAGCGAAATGATCAAGGAAAACAGTAAAATTTCGCAACCTAGACATGTTTATATGGTTAATGGCAGTTAACTGATAGAAGGTGTTGCGTATTCTTTTTCAGTTCTATTTCGAATGCAAAATTTCCTGACGCGGAGAGACATTTTGCGATATGTCTCTCCTGAGCGCTCAGGGGGGGGGGGGGGGGGGGTCAATCGCCAGTCGGGACAAACATCTGTCTACATCACTTTTCGTCTATTTTGCACAGAAAACATTTTATGCATCTATTTCAAGTAATATTTGATAAAAAATGAAACTTGCATGGTAATATATTATTTGGATAGACACTATCTACTTTGTGTTCCCTGACGCTTCGTCACTGTGCGTGTGTTTGTGCAATGCATCCACTTTAACTCGAATATTCGACGAAATTTCATGAAATGTGCCAGTTGATTAGGGATTACTCTGGTCCTGATTAGATTTTAGAATAATTTGATAAAATAAATAGAATCGGTATTTTTTTTTTAAATGACTCGCGAAATCTACAAAATATTACATAGACGATTCAATATGCTGGAATATATTCATTTAATTCCCGTTTCACATCTAATTTTTAATGTCCAAACGATATAAAACCAACCCCGCAAACTGCAAAGTTGTGAAAAGTCGCCACATGGAAAAGAATATATACTTCAAAAATACAAATTGGATACAATTTCAAATAAGTATCTACTTCATACGTTATTTGGTTCGATAAAACTTAAAAAAGTACTTAAATATCACCTAATAGGTGCACTTGCCACATTCAACTTAATGTGACAAATCTGATAACATCTTTCTCGTAGATCTAATTTGTTCTATTCACGGGAGAAGATACTTTTGTAATAGTTTTATATTTTAACTCCAAAGAATTCGCTATTAGGTCATTTGCTTAACGGGATATTAATTAAATGCCAATTGGAAAGTTGATAAGGTTTTTACACGTGAATATGAATTTCTATTCTGTTTGGCTTAATAAATCGCCAAAAGTGCCTAATTTTAATGTACGTTATAGGATACCAGCAACAGTGCGGTATGGCTTTATGTATTGATAGGCACATCTGGCGACTTTATGAATGATACTCATATAGTTGTTATAGTATTATAGTAACGATATTCGCATTTCCAAATTAAATAACGAAAAGTTAAATATATTATTGCCATATGAATAACTTAATTTGAATTTTACTTTTCAATTTTTAGAATCTATTGATTGGAACTCAAATCATGGGTTTTGTATAATGAAATGTTAGTTCTAATGATTTAAACCATTTAATAGACTTTATTGCTTAGCGAATCCTTGCCATTTTCCTTATCGTCAAGTTATATTTGCGTGAAGTGAAATATAAGTTAAATGGGTTCTTCGAAATAGTTTTGCACGTTGTCATGAAAAGCGCTCAATATTAATATACAATTCAATACCAAAAACATTGCGTCATGGATCTTGTACGCTATTTTGTCACTGAGAAATTAGTAAAGTCTATTATATTGGAAAAATCATGCGCTGCGTACGTCAGATTTTTTAAAGATAATAGGGTATTTTCGTACGTGGAATATTTGATCTTATTGTACAAAACTGAACATCTGTTCTTTATAATTTTCCTTTTTTTTTTTTTTTTTTTTTTATGAATTTTTCTCAAAAATTTTAGATTACTCTTTATTTTATTATCTAATCTTTAATTAATTTCGACAAACTAACAAAACCAATTCCATTTTAACCAATTTCGGAGCCGATTATTTTCCTTTTTAAAATTAATTTGAAAGTTGCTGCCAAGCAACAGAAACGAATTAATTCCATTCTGTAAATATTCTTTTCATAAAGCTGAAACAGCAGACGATTTTTTTTTCAGAATGTAAATGTTATCGAAAACATGGAGTTAGAAAGGAATGGAATGGAATTGCTTTTAAAAAATGCATACCGTATTATTTTTGTAATTTAATCAAAACCTCGGATATAAAATCTTTCATATAAGACACACAAAAATAAATAGGAAGAAAATTGATATCATAAGAACATTGCATGTCCTATATGAGAGATTGGTTTCACCTGTGCTTTAGATAATTTTTCCATTATCCTATTCACATAAACATATATATATAACCTATAGATTCACGAAATTTGCCGTGATTGTGCCTTAGACCATTATTCCACAAGCTTCCAACACGGTTTTACTCGTTCTACACGACATTACAATACCATTTAGAACCAGTCGCGTGGGCAGAAAAAAAATTAAGGAGAAGGGGAACCAAATATATTTTTTCCTATTTCCCGAAATATCATTTTTTCGAAGTTCAATGGGTTCCTGAAGGGGAGTGGGGAGTATGATCTTTAAAATATCCCCCTTGGCAACACCACTATACCAAATTAAAAGAAATACCACAAACACGTAACTCAGCTTTCAAGCTTTCACACAGGGAACTTAACTTTCAAGAAGCTCTCTTTTTTCGAGTTTTTGATTTGATAGTGCTTGGTTGTTTTAAAGGGATAAAATAGATTATGACAATTATTGAAAACTATTATTATTTTTATCTCAACTGTTCTATTTTGACGTTCAGAGGTTTTGTCAATATATTTCAAGTGAATAACAATTCTGATTGAATTCCAATTGAATAAAAATTCCAGCTATCCAAACACTTATCTTACAACTTCGGACGGTCTGGGTAGGAAGGCTTAGTTGGGGGGTTGCCCAGTGGTTAAGGTGGGAGAATTACAAGCGTTAGTAACATATTTGATCCTCAATACCACCCAAAACTACCCCCATATCTACGCGGAGTGTGGGCACGATAAATCTGTAGGTCCAAAAGTTTCGGTCTTTGGGGTTGCTACTCGCATTGGGTTCCTCTCTAAATTGGGTGGTAGATGGCAATTTCAGGCTGACAAAACGCATGCCTCACACCTTCGGGTAGGTCTGGGTAGAAACGAAAATATTTTCGATGTGTGCTTTTAGAATCAATTTCAATCACGTATTTATGTGTATTGACGGATATTTAATAGCAAATGAATTATTTAAAGTAATGAGAAACAACAACATATCCCCCTCAGACGTATCGTTTGGAACGAATTTTCATTTTTAAATTTTAAAACATCTCCATCCATATTTTGCGGTATAAAATATATATATACTCACATGGAGGAAAAAAAAAACTGTCGACACTTATGACTTCTGTTGAAATTTTCTGCTTTGCTGACGGACAAGCGGAGTAGTAAAACACTTGCTCGCATCCAGCGCATGCGCTCCGGGGTTCAGAGTTTGCACCTGCGATGTATGTCAATAGGCTGTTGAATCTGATGATACCTGTGACCGTTAACCGTTAGGCAGCTGGAGACAAAATTGCGGCTCGGAAATACCTTTCATCAGGAGAAATGGAACATAATGAGAAAAAAAAAAGTCATTGACTTTATAACTAATGAAGATTCGGAATTTTTATGCATTTCAATAAATAAATTAACCAGAGTGTGGCTGAATTCGATTTTGCCATACCAGAATCCATTTTTTGGTAACCCCCCCCCCCCCCGCCTCTTACTTTTACAAGAAATTTTTTTAAAAGTCTGTATTGTGGGTCCCAATGATTATAATTATAGTGTGTCACCCTTCACTTTATAGGGCTTGGGAAAAATCTTCCGATTGATGTCATTCTTGACAATGTATCCCCCGGAGGGGATAATTTGTCCCCCAAGGGGGTTAATGACGTTACAAAAAAAATTGTATCGCAGCTATTTTTCACAACAATGATTGAAACTATTAAGTCTCGTGATCATTGAGTTATAAAAAACCTCTTTTACCCATGATTAGGTCAAATTATGTCCTATGCCGTCATGTTAAAAAAAATATAAAATTTCGAGTTTTCGCTCGAATTAAAAAAAAATTCTATTTAGTTCTAATTTTTTTATAACAAAGCCGGATAAGTTTCGTAAAAATCCATTAATATGTGTGGCTGCTATCGTCTACACAAAAAAAATCGACTACAGGCATACAGACAGACGGACATTACTCTATAAATAGTCAAAACGCTTTCATCAGGCGGTCTTAAAGCATATATTGGCATTCATTAAAATCTCGAATTCGAAAACTTTACTTACGAAAAACAGTACTTTCTCTATATACTATATAACATAGTATGAGAAAATAAAACTGATTCTAAAGAATTACATGACATGATTTCCATTCGTTTCGGAAATGATGAAGAGAGTAGTTACTATAATTACTATAATATATATTCTATTAAAATTATCTAAAACTGATATTCCGTTCGAATTATGATACACGTTATGAATATAGGCACGGATAACAAGTCATTTGGTGTGACTATAACACATCACTAACGATAAGAGTAACAGCATCTATTTTGTTCATGTATATTAATTTATATTAATTAAATTAAATTATATTTACTTTGTGAGGCTATTGTATAGAGAAATAGTTGTTTATTTGAATAGTTTTCAATGGAAACATCACATTCGAAATTTTATATATAGTTACATTATGTTAAGTACTAGAGTTAGACACATTTTCATTTGTAAATCGCGCGGTTAAAAGTTAAGTATATCGAAATTAAACATATGAAGTGTGGATACGATCACTCAAGAACTAATGTATACCTTAGTACTTCTAATGTATACATGTAGATAAGTATACTTATTTTATGAAATTTTGTGCAGATACATTATGCAAACAAGTGGGTATGCAGTACATTGATGTTCTCTTAACTTCTTTTACATTGTGGTGTCTGAACGAAAAATGATTGTAGTTACATGACGTACTCGCGCTATACTAAGTATATTTCTCAATAGAACCTATCAAAGTATACTTCTATTAGTATGACTAAAATATAAACTTAGTATGTCTATTAGTAGACTGAAGTAGCTCCTATTACTATGCTTAATTTGATGTGAATCGGAAAAAAGTGAGAAAAAAAAAAATGATTTAATTTCAACGTTTTCAAACATTTTAAGCTAAACATCCATTAATTATAGCATTATTACTTTCCCTACACACATAGTATAATAGAGAAAGTATTTTGACTGAGTGTCTAAAAATCGAATTGGAGTTTTCGACAGAAAAGCACGCTTCAAGCATCCCCAACCCGAATTGAACGTTTTCGAGGTGATGTCTGTGAATGTATGTGTGTGCGTCGTGAGTCTGTAAATGCGATGTCACGAACGAATGAAGTATTTCAAAAATAATTTGGTACGATTATTGCAATTAGTGAATACGTGAGGGTATTAATTTAGAACATAATCGAATGTTCGAAAATCCCTCTCGTTTACGAATCAACTTTTAAAATAGTCATTAAATAAATCAGGATCTTTAGAACCCTAGTTGATATAAACTTCAGCATGAACCGTTCTGGAGATATTGCACAACTTTAGAATGAGTTTTTGAAAAACAATATCATTAAGAAATGAGAACCTGCATTAATGTTAAAGAAATAATAATTTCACGCTTAATTTTTCATTAGAAAATGAATAAAATAAACTTTAGAGCTCTAACATGAACAGTTTTCGAGATACAATTTTTGTATTCCTGACGTCATTAGTCCTAGTGAAGGGGTAATTCTAAAACTCAGTATCAATCGAAATATTTTTCAAGGCCCTTAAAATGAAGGGTAAGGTTGCCTTGCTGCCCCAACCGGGAATCGAACCCTGGATCTCCGAACTGGCCAGCCTACGCGCTACCGTTGAGTTACTGGGACGAAGTGGTTATTCTTATCGAAGTGGACTCAGCATTCTCCACACTCTAATGTCAGATTGGCGGCAACTGACAATTTGACTGACCACCTCCTGCTATTTTTACCTCAGATTAGCCTCTTGCTACTTTTACCTCAGGTTATCTCAGGTTAGCCTCCTGCTACTACTATTTTTACCCAGGTTAGTATCCTGCGGGGTCGTTATCCTCTCCATTTGAAATCGGCGGTCAATCTTCCAGAGTCCACTGAATCCTCTGACATATTAGTACTAGCATTGGGTTGATTTATTCGGACGCCATTGTAAAAAACCTTGCTGCGCCAACCGGGAATCGAACCTTGGATCTCTGAACAGGCCAGCTGAAGCTCTACCGTTGAGCTACGGGGATGGAATTACAAGCACTTATCGTCGAAGTAGACTTTGCAAGGTGCCATAATAATCATTTAGACCAACGATAGCGTTTTCAAAGTTTTTCTTGTAATATTTGCAAAACAAAAAAGTATCACAAGCTACTTGAAAATAGATTCTGGTATGAGAAAGTCAAGTGGAGCCACGCTTCAGTTAATTTGTTTTCCAATAGCTTGATTTAATAAATAGCCAACGAAACGATTTTGGTATTTGAAATGTAACACTGTTATCATTGTTACCACAATGGAATCAAAAACTACAAATAAAGTCATTTATAAAATATAATTTAACTTATAAAAACACTTAAGATATATTTTCTGTGCATGATGGAATAAAAAAAGAAGAAAAAAAAAAGAAACGAATTTTGTGTGTCTAACCGTTGTCGAGTTATAACTGAAAGAATGTTAGAATAAAAAATTACGCTTTTTTTTTCATTTTTTTGAACGAAATTCGAAGATTTAAGATTTTTTTTTCATGACTTTCAGATCAAATCCCACGTGTATACAAAGTCTCAAATTTTTACCTGTATCAGTTTGGACTGTGTCACTTAGTCAGTTAATCTCACTCAACTGTATGATATAGACGTTAAAGAGAGGACAAATTCATAATAGTCTTAATATAGAGGGTTAAACAAGAAGGTTCGCAATTGTATGAAACAAATTGTAAACTTACCTAGTTTTATTTCTCATTTACGACTTTGTTTGCCTCTTATCGCTTTCCTAACTACCAGTAAAAATAAAAAATAAATAAATAAATAAAAAAATTCAGTGCAAGATTAGCCCAACTGACATTTCGAAATGAAAAACTGTATGATATAGACGTTAAAGACAGGATAAATCCACAATAGTCTTAAAATACAGAGGGTTAAACAAGACGATTCGCAATTGTATGAGACAAATTATAAACTTACCTAGTTTTTTGTTCTCTCGTTTACGACTTTGTTTGCCATTTAAACTCCTTTCTTATCTCTTTCTTAACTACCAGCAAAAATAAAAAATAAAATAAACAAATCTTTCAGTACAGGATTGGCCGAACCGGCATTTCGAAATGAAAGAATTATTTTTGTAAATACCTGATTCTGCCGTTGTGGTTTCCATGCTGGGAGAACTGATAAAAGCCATAGTCTTGCTTCACCCGGTGCAGCAGCTGCTCTGTCACACAACAGAGCAACTACTTGATATCTCCTCCGTTATCTGTCAGCAGAAAATCTGCAGGTAGATAGCACGGGGCACTTTCGAACTTCGTTGGAATAAAAAAAAAATATCCTTAGTGTGAGGCCCCACTATATTTTCTCATATATCATTATGCCATTTTGTTTAGGCCTACTTGTATTATAACCAGTATCAGGAAAAACAAATCGGCAGAAGCTCCCTCTGGCGTAGCCAGAGGGGGCACACCGGACCCGTGCCCCCCCCCCCCCCCGAAGCCTTCATAATTGATACGAAAGTACTATATTACGAATATAGATACATGTATTTTTTTATTTTATTATATTTCATCAATTATGTATTTTTTTTTTTTTTTTTTGCATACAATGTGCCAATTAAAAGTGTTTTATGTGCCTCAAAATGCGATTTTTGGCGCCATCGATTCTGATTTTTTCGATTTCAAATTGAAATATTCCAAATCCACAAAATTTTCAATCACTTTTATCTTCTAAGGCTCTGGTAGCTTTCGTCTTTGTTTAAAACCGATAATGACCGGTTTTTCCAGGACTATCCTCTCGGGAAAGTGGAAATTGAAATCAGGTATGAGGGATGGGTGTTGAGACATCACACAATGATTTTCCTACGACTGTACCGTTGACCCCTCGGGTTTTAAAGTGGACTGACCCCCTTCTTGTTCTGCTTCGGTATCTTCAATTTGAGATATAGGTCTATATATAGAACTTAAACAGCGGCTAGACGACGACACCAAAGCCAATTTACTGGAAACCACCACGTGGCCTCCCGATTCTAAATACAAATTAAATCCTCAGTATATAGGAGAGAAAAATAAAAAATTTCAGCTATCGTGGCTTGTAAGGTTCCCATGGTTAGCCTTTTCCGATGCTTTTCAAAGCGCTTTCTATAAAATATGTGTCCTTTTCCTTACCGACCCAGATTCTGCCTCTGATAAAGGTTCCCACCAATGTTTAGGCTATTTGGTTAGGATGCTCTTCAAGAATGGGAAGAATGCTGCAGAACCATTTAGAGTTCATGCGAATTCAATCTATCATAAAAATGCCGCTGTATCAGCAAGTCATTTTTTGCATGTTCATCGAAATAATAAATCAAGTATTTGTAGTCTGTTGAAAACCAAACATGAAGAAGAAACCTAAAGAAATCGAGAGATATTGAAAAGAATTATTCAAATTATAAAGCTCTGTGGAAGGCAAGAGATGTCACTGCGTGTTCACAAAGACAGCGGCAAGCTTTCTATGGATGAGCCCGATCATAATGATGGTCACTTTCGAGCACTTCTTCTTCGATACAGTGTCAATTATAGCGATGATATTCTAAGGAAACATATGAGTGCCGGTGGAAATGCGCTGTACATTAACCTAACAATTCAAAACGAAATTGTTCAATTAATCGGGCAGAATATCCAGCTTCAAGCTATCAAGAAGATTCAGCATGCCAATTTTTTCACTGTTTTGGCAGACAAAATAACAGATATAAGTAGAATCGAACAGTTTTCTTTATGCGCTTGGTTCGTTGATGAAAATTGTATGCTTCGGGAAGATTTTCTTGGATTTGTACCTGTATACGATGGGACGGGAGAAAGACTGGCCACCATTATTAAGACGCAGCTACGGAATCTTGGGCTGGATTTATCCATCGAGGTGAAATACAGGTGATACCTATATCTCTGGTCGAAGGATTTATCCCACATGCGTGGATAAGGGTACGATGGAGCGGGATCAATGAAGGGATGTTTCTACTGTGTGCAGGCAGTAGTATCCCAAAGCGGTTTACACTCACTGCGTATCCCATACATTAAATTTGTGTTTGGTTGACTCTGCTAAAGTTTCACCCATAAGGAATGCGTTTGGGATGATCAAGGAATGTTGCGTATTTTTCAGGAGCTCAGCACGGCGAAGTGCGATCCTTAAAAGTAATTTGAAAATATCAGGAAATTCGTCTTTAGGTTTGAAAAAATATTGTGAAACGAGATGGGTCGAACGCCATGAGAGTGTTTCTATATTTTTTGAAGCTGTTTCTGAAGTGATATCATCACTGGAAGAAATCATAGAGGAAAATCGCGATGGCAGTTCCAAAGCAGAGCAGATACATTCTGCTTTATGCAAGTTTTTCCTTTCAGTGGCCTTGTGTGTCAGCGGCAGAATGTTGGGTTTAACGTACATTCTATCGCAGTACTTACAAGGCACACATGTTGATATAGCGATTACATTGGAGAAGATTTAGTTGTGAAGAAGTTACAAAAAATGAAGCAGGAAGCAGAAGAAGATTTTAAAGTCATTTTTGAAATAGCATCAGATTTGGCTCTTTCGTTTGGATAATCGCCAACTATTATCAAAATCCATCATCACTGCCAAGAATAGTAGGAACATAACGACACTGATCGAATGTACCAGCCACCACACCTGAAGAATTCTTCCGTCGTACCGTTTTCATTCCTTTTCTTGATGAAATAATTTCATCGCTTCACGAAAGATTTTCTGAACATAAAGACATTTTCGTTGGGCTGCAATGCTTAGTCCCTAGTAGTGTTATCAAATCAAAATTCTTCGATTTCAAACCAGCGATTGAATTCTACTCTAATGATTTAGTGAATTCAAATGCTTCGATTTTGGAAGGAGAGGGGGATGTGTGGAAGATGAAATGGATGGAATCAGAAACTCCTCCAAGGTATGCCGTGAAAGCTCTGTTAAGTTGTGAAAAGGATATTTTTCCTAACCTTCACATTCTTCTTGTGATGCTGACCACTCTTCCTGTGTCTACAGCATCCATTCAGAGAATATTTTCGACGATGAAACGCATCAAGACATATTTACGAAACAACACTGGCCAAGAGCGTCTAAATGGCCTTGCTTTGATGTCAATACACAGGGAAATCATAGTCTCTATTGAAGAAATAATTAATGTATTTTCGAAAGGCAGCAGGCGTCTCAAATTGTAACATGTATAAATTATTTTTGTGTTCGACTTAGGTAATGAGTTAAGTAATGTGTTCGACTTAGGTAATGAGTTAGGTAATGTGTTCGACTTAGGTAATGAGTTAGGTAATGTGTTCGAATTAGGTAATGATTTAGTATGATAGTCTTTTTGACAAAACTGTCTGTGCCCCCACCGAAACCGAATCCTGGCTAAGCCACTGGTAGCCCAGTCCGATGGAGCCCCTAAATAGTTTTGGCGTAAATAACATCTTCCTTTGTGGGTGATGTGTACTCATTTAGACATTTTCAAATCAGTTGAAAAGATCAAAGTTTCGAAATTAAGACCACATTTATAAGTTACAGTATATATATAGTTCGAAATAATTAAATATCGATACATTATAACCATTATATTTCAAAAACTAAAAACTCAATCTGAAATCCAATTATATATCCATACACGAAATTCAATTATATATCTTTTCAAAGGACTACAATTTACTGGCTTGTTTCTTCATAGCTAATTTTTTTTTTTTTTAGTTTTCAAGATATAAACACTACAAACTTTAAAAACTGAAAATTTTCGATCTTCTTCAACTTGATAAGAATATATTCCTCAACTACTATAAGAGCATTATAAATAAAAATTCTAGAAATCAAATTTCCTACTGAACCTTTATTTTCGTTTACTGTTTATATCTATCTTTTATAGTTTAGAAGATATTTCGAGTGAAAGAAAATAACGTGAAGTGATATCTCGATCGAACAGAAAACTTTTTTATTAATTTTTTCGAAAAAAAAAATGTTCAAAATATTAAAATAGTGAAATTATTTTTATATATTCATAAATGGTACCCATTTCTGACAAAACAAGTAAAAATTGTTTACAATTTTATCTATTAGGTTCGCATATATAAGCGTCGAAGGTGCTTACGTTTTTCGTAATGCTCCGATTTCGATCCAAGATTGCAACAATATAGATGCTAGTCACATCAGAATTGAATCTCTTTATCAGCTTTGGTTTGTAAGTTATTTATTTATTTATTTTGTGACAATTTAAAATTATCTTTTTTTAAAAATTAGCAGAGCTGTCACATTGATGAATAAGATATATTTGATTGATCAGTGTTAGTTTATATTTATTACTATACCCAGCATTACTCGTGATTTAAAATATATGCAAATTTCAGCAACATGATATTGCTCTTCAAAAAATTCTAATAAAATATCTAATTCCCCTAAAAAGAGAAATACAAGAATTTCTGTTCTCGTTATACAAAATTATATCTGCAAAGGCAGGTTAAACATCCTTGTATCGCTTGTAAACAGATTTACCAAAAATATAAAGTTCGGTTCAACATATAACGTCATGTGACGGCTAAAGCCCCTATTACACGACAGTAATTTGGGATAACAAACCGTTCGCAAAACAGTTTTAGGACGTTTGTGACGTCACTCCACGCAGTAAGGCTTCTCTATATACGAGCTGACTCATCAAGCATGTTGAAGCCCACCCTAGCTGGAAGCGCAATCCATTAGCATTAGCTCTATTCCTATTTTCACTTTAGGAAGTATAATTGAAATAATTGAGTGGTTGTTCTGCATCGAACTGCTCTAATCATTCTAAAAAGGGTTTTAGGCTATTTCGCTTTCCTAGAAACGAAGAAAGAAGAAAACAATGTCTAATAAATAATTGGATACACGGTACTGGAGCATACTTGCGCGAGCTAAGTTCTGCAATATTCTAATTGAAATTTCTTTTTTTATATAAAGTATTTATTTTAAACACTTATTTTATAATTTCTGTAACTGTAGTATGGAACCCTATAGGCTTCAATGTGCTTGATAAGTCAGTCTGTAGTAGAGGAGCTCTACCACGTAGCACAGAACGAAAGTGACGTCACTCCACGCATCAAATGGGGAAGCTATCTTCCCCATTTGCTGTTTGGAGTGAAAATTTGCTGCTTGGAGTGACTACCCATTTGCCACTTGGAGTGACTACACTTGGGAAGCTAGCTTCCCCATTTGCTGCTTGGAATGACGTCACTTTCGTTCTGTGCTGTGTGGAGTGACGTCACAAACGTCCCAAAACTGTTTTGCGAACGGTTTGTTGTCCCAAATTACTGTCGTGTATTAGGGCTTAAATGGTTCACGATACTGCAGGTTGATTGGTCATTATACTCGTATTAGGGGGAAAATTCAGGACAAGTACAGTGTATTTGGTGCTGGTTAATACTCAACAACTAATTTTAAGATACTTCCAGATGAGCTAGAATGCTGAAGACAACTTACTGCACACGTAGTTCCAGGTACTACCGAGAAAATTTCAAAATGCCCACGTTCTTTTACATGGAGGAATTATGGTCATTATTTAGGGGTGCATGTCCGGAAATTCTAAGTAACTTCCAAAATGAGCGAAAATTCTGAAAATGACTGCACATATGTATGTTCAAGTACTGAAACCACAGAGAAAAATTGAAACCCACAACATTCTTTCAGGTTAGGTGCCCTTTTCCTTTCTTTTAGGTTTTTTTTTTTTTTTCGGTATAACTAAGCGATAATGCAGAAAATTGCTACATATATAGCTCATATACTGAAACTAGCTATAAAAATTTAAAACACCCGAATTTCCTCATAGGGTTCTGTTATAAATCCGCTATTCTATTAACTATCATTCCCATCAATTTTAAGCATTTCAGTAATTTGCTCATATCTCAGCTTCTAATTACTCTAGAGCTTAGCTTTAAAGACTAATCTTCTTAGCTTGAGCTACCAAAAGCAGCATTTTGCAGCCATTCCATGTGTCATGCGAGAATATAACACACACACATCGGGCGATGAGCAGAAATCAAATGTTTATACATTTATTTTGGAACTAAAAGATTGTCATAATATTTCTTTCAGTATTTGATGCATGTGTTTGTTTGTCAAATATCTAGGATTTATAATGACCTATTTTTAATTAAACCGTGTGAGGAACGGGTATTCGTCGCTGTTGATATAATAAACTAGCTGTACTCGCGCGAATATTTAGTATCTGTTGGTAACTTGCTATCCGATCTCTGGAGTCTTTCAAACATTAATATTCCATAGTATTGAGTTCTGTTTACCTCACAATTAGTATCAGAATGGAGGTAGAGCTCTTGCATTTCCAATACCACAATTTTTACATATAGTTATTCCACTTTTTACATTATCTTGTCAAATCACACTGTGCGTTCTACCAGGGGCTTTGAATATCTAATCTATAGATAATAAGTTGCTATTACTTATAACAAGTTCTATACCCCCTCCTTTTAGTCTAGTATTGTTTGTCTGAAAAGTCAGAACAGAGCATTAAAATATTTGTGACCATTAATTAATCAGTCAGAATTTTAACCGTTTCATTAATCATCAAATTACCTTTGATTTTGATTGGGGATGAGTCGTAAATATCTGGCAATATAACAAGCAAATAAAATTATTACAATGTTACAATATATATGTATATATATATATATATACATATATATATACATACATACACACACACACACGCCAACGGCCCTACCGTGCTGAAAACACCGGTTCTCGTTAGATCACCGAAGTCAAGCAGCATCGGGCGCGGTTAGTACTTGGGTGGGAGACCACCTGGGAACACCACGTGCTGTTGGCATATTTCGGGCGCGGTAGCCCACTGGTTTGCGCGCTGGATTTGCACCCTGCCACAACTACTTCCGTGTTCATGCGGAGTACGATCACGTTAAACATGTGGGTCCGTAAGTCCTTCCGAGAGGTTGGTGGTAGGGGAAGGAGAGAACGGTCCTTGTGGATGCTTCCCCCACTGGGTTCCGGTCTAAATTGGGTGGCACTTCCCGGCCGTCCAAACGGTTACCTTACACCTTTCTGGTAGGTCGGACGGTCTGGGTCTCAACAACACACACACACACACACACACACACACACACACACATATATATATATATATATATATATATATAATAAAAATAGTGTATATATAATAAAAATATTATATGAAATTACAATAATAGATTAGAGATAAGTTGTAACTCATATAACCATAACTTTAAATATAAGATAGTCACGTATAAAGATGCAAAAAATAAAGATAAGTATATATATATATATATATATATGTGTGTGTCTGTGTGTGTGTGTATATATATATATATATATATAGAGAGAGAGAGAGAGAGAGAGAGAATGAAAGGGAGAGGGAAGGAAGATTATAATGCTTAAATTCATGTAATCAGTGCAGAATATTGTGACTCACCTAATGAAAATTTCGTCTGCGAAGCCTTCCACGCTTTTCTCGGGTTTTTACAATTGCGGAGGTTATCTTTTTATATTACGAGATAAAGAGCGAAACCGGACGGACCCAATCTGATTACTTCCTAAAGAAATGGCTTTCAGAACACGTCCGTTAAACTCAAGTGCAAATAACGTGTGCGTGGATATTTGTTTTCATTTCAACCCAATGTCTGATAAATGTTATTTGCAGACATTCAACAGATGCTTTTTTTTCTCACTGTATAACGTTTGGCCCGTTACGAACGTATTTCATATTATCACTAGTTGCATAATGAGTTTTTGGAATTATTTGGAGTCAAGATGGCTCTGAATCAGATTATGTTTAATCACAGTCTTTAACTAACTTTTCCGAGTGTTTACTACACTTTTATATCTGTCTACTATCCTCCTGATTTGCATTTAGTAAAAAAAAAAGTGCCGAAACATTCCCTTCAGACATAATCACACAAATTTACTGATTCAGTTCAAAAATTTATAAAATACTACATTGATTCATTATACCTTCCAAATTAAAACATTTTATATATTTTATTTCACTTTCAATACTAATTAATAACATTTTATACATCTAACAATAGTACTTAAAAAGAAAGTCTGAACTCTAAAGACTCTAGAAAAAATTTCTGCGTCGCCATTCCATCGCACCCATTTTTCAATTTGATTTCTAAAACTCGTCCCCAAAACGTAAAAGTTAATCCATCCTCAGAATCTTCATCTGTTTCCTTCCAAAATAAAATGTTATTAAAGCTTTTCTACATTACTATTCCATTGAGAGCGCACTCCCTCTTCAAATTCTCTCTTCTCTCCTTTTGGAAACCCCTTTTTTATTCATGTTTTTAAACTATTGTGTTTTTAAAAGCTTTCTAAGTTTTAAATATTTTTACTCACTTCCTAAGACTCGAATGATCTAAATCCACCCGAGCAAACTTTATGCTTTTTTTTAAACTTTCTTTTCGTAGCTCTCCTTTCTTTCGATTTTTCCTACTTTTAGCCAGGGGATTAAAGTCCGGTTTCAAAACCCGGATAAGGCACCCCTTTAAAATTTTGTACCTTGTGCCTTGTCTATATTACTATTTTTTTTTTCATGATCAGTGTCCATCCATCACCCTTTTCAGTGCATTTCCTTCGGCGCAACCCCATAGCACTTTTCTTGAGGAAGGGGGGGGGGGCAAACTCAAAGATAAGACGTAGAATATCAAATTGTTAAGCCTGCCTTTGTGAACTTGAACATCCAGGAGGGGGGCAAATGCCCCCATTTCCCTCCCCTATGGGCGCCCATGGAATCGTCCATCTATCGTCCTATGTCGATTTATGTTCTGTGTTGCGATCTGTTGCTGTTTTTATAGGTCCGATGATCTTGATCCGTATCTGTCTAGAGTTCAAGTCTGTAATAGTTATTATAGATCCAACGTCACAGTCTCCTCTGTCCGGTGTTGCAATCCTGGATCCAACGATCCCAGTCTGTGAATGAAAGGGGACCCAATCGTTATGAAAGCCTCTATACTAACGTGGCCTAACCGTTAGTTTCGCCACTCTACAATAAATGTCATTCAAATTACAATAACTTAACTAGATCGTTGTTTGTTCCTCTATGTCTAAAATTATGGAAATTTCATTAAAAATAAACCTTTTTATCTCAAAAATTGAAAGATCTCTCTTTATTTCTGCCCCTAATAAGAAGACCAAAAACTTAGTCTACAAAGAAGTTATATTGTTTAATTGCAAAATTATTATTATCTATATAAATAAAATTGTAAATCGTGCTTCTGTCTGTCTATTTCTGGTCTCAGCCAAGGAGAACTTTCCTTTTTTAGGAATTAATATAAAATTAAGTTTGCAGAGTCCATTTCGACTGTAAGAGCTTGCAATTGCGTCCTAGTAGCTCAACGGTAGAGTGTCGGCTGGCCAGTTCGGAGATCCAAGATTCGATTCCCGGTTGGGACAGCAAGGCTCTTTACAATGGCGCCCGAACCAATCAACCCTGTTGGTTAGTGCAAAGATGTCGGAGGTCTTAAAACGGCCCTAGTACGACTAGCACGGATTCAGTGGACTCTGGAAGATTGAGCGCCAAGTTCCAATCAAGAGGACATCGACCACGCGGGATACTAACCTGGGTAAAAATAGTAGTATTCGGAAACTAACCAGAGGTAAAAAATAGCAAGAGGTTGTCAATCAAATTATCAGTTGTCCGCCAATCTGACATTAGGGGGTGGAGAATGCAGAGCCCACTTCGACCATAAGAGCTTGCAATTTTGTTCTAGTAGCTCAACGGTAGAGCATCAACTGGCCAGTTTGAAGACCCAGGGTTCGATTCCCGGTTGGGGCAGCAAGGTTCTTTACAAGTTCACCGCAAATTGTGAATCAAGATTATTTTATCCTGTTTTGTACGTTATGTATAATACCATCTGAACAGGAACACATATCGAAAACTCAGCTTTGATTATTCATAGAATGAGATATTTTGATGCAATGTTATTTTCCTAACCCCCTTTTCATATAAAGATTGTACGAGTAAACACATTTGCATATGTTGAAGGGGAACTAAAAATCTCACGTGGGCAGTCCATGACTTTTTCTATACTGACTCAAATTCATTTTCTTTTTATTTCTTTCATAATTCATTAAATTGAGTTTAATGGCACAAAATAATACGCACAATTATTTTAAATGACACTGAATTGGCCCTTTTAATTCCATTTCTGTTTTCATTTGGTAACTGAACTTATTTTCAGTGGCGTCGCGAAAATTCGAAAAAATCTAAATTATCTCGTAAGCGGCTAGTTCTAGAGTTGTGGGATTAATCTAATTCTTTTCATCGCCAAAAAGTATGTGTAAAATATGCATTTAATTGATACATCTGTAGTGTTTTTCTTTAGAGATCTTAACGATTTTTGCGGGCCATTTCGTACAAAAAAAAAAAAAAAGGCCGATTCTTTTTTTTCTTTTTTTTTCTCCCCCCCCCCCCCCCCCCGAATCGTACCAAAATATAATCAGCACCATGGTAGCCCACAAGCAACTTATCTACCAAATTTTGTGAAATGCGGGATATTTGTTTCTCAGCTAGAGGGGATACATACACTTTTTGAGGGCCATTTCCCCCCAAAAAGGCAGGTTCTTTTATCCCCAATCGTACCAACCCATAATCAGTACCAGGGTCACCCACAAGTGACTTATCTATTAAATTTTATGAAATTGGGTCAATTAGTTTTTGAGTTAGAGTGGATACATAGATTGTATATGCAGACACGCAGACACACACACACGCGCGCACACACACACATCACGTTAAAAATAGTTTTTTAGTCTTCTGGATGCCCCAAATTGTGTAGATCCGTCGTAAACACGAGTTGCGATTTTCGACACTATTCCAACACGTTCCCTATACGTTACCATGTACTGCAGGGAAAGTAAAAAATCTTGACCAATTCTCAGATCCCCCCCCCCCTTTTCCCCATCGCATATCCCTCAAGTCCTGTTTATACATATTCTTGGAAACTCAAATCTCTCTACCTTTTTAGCGCCGTTAACAAATCTTCTATCCTTAAGGAACAGATAATTCTAATCAACTGCTTGAGAAACAGCCGGTAGAGTCCCACTAAATTTTGATTCGTTACTGCTCTTTGCTCACATGCTTTCGAACGATCGGGAAAAGCAGTACTAGCTAAAATGCTGTTGTCAAATGGAACGAATTGTTCGGAGTGGCTCATGTCCTATATAAGCGTCCGCTACTTAAATAATAGAGATACGCATAACACCACTCAATTTCCAAACCGCTTGTTTTGAACCAAACTTATTCTCGCACTCCTTTTTTTTTCAGTCGCAACCATGCCAATTATAGAGCATGTACACGTGACGTCACACAGGGAGTTTTGTCCAACGAGTTAGAATATATGGAGAGAGCTTAAGGGTTGCAATCGTCATCAAAGATAAAGGCAGGTGTCTTAGGGACGAATTCCCCGAGAACGCATTTTCTTCCGACTGAGACCCTATACATTTCAATGGCAATTTCATAATTTCATACCGAGAGCGTACTCGAGAAATATAAATGCTAAAATAATGGTTATATACTGTTGTAATTACGGCTGCAAGTAAAAGCATGTACAAGGAGGGCTTTACTCTTTTCATGGATAACATTTGTTTCCATTATATATCTTACAAATAGAGTTAAAAAGGAATTGTGCTAGATTTTAGCGTGGTGCATTTCATTTGGCTATTCATTTCATTGTTTTTAATGCTGTATAATTAGAAGTTTTGCTTTATTTTTGGTGTTTGTGATATTGCAAAAGACTTATAATGTCATTCTAACGCTTTAAAAAAACATTTGGAGTACTTTGCTGATAGTTATAGAGTTATTTTCGGTATCCTCGTATGTTTTCTTTTCGAGGTAGAACTTGGCGACGGTTGGCGACTCGCAACATTGGGTGGCTAGAGAAGAAAAATGGGAGTTTTAATGAGAGTAAAGACGTGTCGTATGATAAAATTTTACGTTCATAATAAAATATAATAATAGTTTACATTCATTGAAAATGTCAGCTAGATTTTACATCATAACTTTTCGGTGCATTTTATATAATGATATATGAGCATGATCTCATTTCTAGTTCAGAGTAAATCGTACTTAATAAGTATTACTAGTTAGCATGGACGCCCATAGGGGATGACAAGGGGACACTCCAAACTCACAAAGGCGGACATCAAACGAGTCAATGTTGTTAATCTTATCCTTGAATCCCTCCGGATAAACTTTATAGGTGCCGATGCTGGTTAGAATTAATTTCATATAAACATCTCGATTAAAAAGATATATTTCCCCCCGTTCACAAATTAAAAATCAAAGGATGTATCACCAAACTCCCAGTGTTTTCAAGAAGTATTTTGGTATTACACTCTTGTTTAGTTTGGCGCGGTAGCCCAGTGGTTAGCACGCGGGAATTGCTCTCGGTAGGCCTGGGTTCGATTCCCTCTGCTGCTAAAACTGTCGCCGTGTTCACGCGGAGTACGATCACGTTAAATATGTGGGTCAGTAGGTCCTTCCGAGAGGTTGGTGGTAGGGGAAGGAGGGTACGGTCCCTGTGGATGCTTCCCCACTGGGTTCTGGTCTAAATTGAGTGGCTCTTTCCGGCCGTCCAAACAGTTACACCTTTCTGGTAGGTCGGACGGTCTGGGTCTCAACAACAACAACTCTTGTTTAGTTCTCGAGAAAGAAATTTGCCTTGCCCAAAGAAGTATTTGAATCACCGACTTCTTGATCATGCGTTAGCAATCTATTAAATGAGCAATCTTAACTCTAAAAGAACCTCACATTCTTCTCATCATAATTTAAGTAAAAGGCTTCTTGATCTAGAAACAGCTCTACCAATATAAATATTTTTACTTACATCATACATTTTTACTTACATACTTTACATTACAAATGCAGAAGCATTTAATAAAAAATTAACTCTATTTAAAAGTCATTAAAACTTAATTCTGCACACTGCTTTAATTATAATTTTGGTCCTAATGCTTCAGTTGTTTTTAAAACTATAAATTGCCCTTTAATTTTACATAATAACAGAAAAACGGGATTTTTAGGTTTATTAACATGTATCAATAGCACAAAATTATTATATAGCATTTTAATTGATTCTCAGCTTCTAATTTTTTTACCCACGTACAAACTTTCCCAAGATCACATTGAAATGTTTTTTACTGCAGTACGAAGCAAAGGCGGACACAACAATAACCCTACAGCCATACAATTTAAATCAGCATACGTTAGATTACTCTCTCATCACCAGATTACATCCTCCCTTAATTCAAACTGCTTGCCTTTAGATGAAACTAATATCCTGAATGTCTCATCATCTATAAACAAATACACTAATACTTTAAATAAAGATATTACTTTTTATGATGAAACGGTAGAACAAAATATTAGAGACATAGAAAATAATATAATGGACTTAAGCAATTTGAGCCTTTTTATTACTGATGTTGTAAGCTACATTTCAGGATTCATCATAAAAAAATTAACCAAATCACTCAAGTGCTCACAATGTATTTTGGCATTAACAGTGAACTCTTCTTTTTCCAATTTAATTAAAATTAAAAACAGAGATGGATTAATATCGCCTGGTGATGATGTACATAAACTTTGCAAAGTTGCAGAAAAATCTTTTCGTATAATTGAAGCTGCTGGAAAATTACACAAACGCAACATTATGCACACACTTATAACTTATTCAATGATGCAGATGGATCCATATCTTTTCTCAAATTTAAATGATCACATTTTAAACCACGACCCAATACAAAACCACAAAGTTCTGTTAATAAAATCCGTACTCTTTGAATTTTTTAAAATAAGGCTGTGTCACACTGCGAAACTTCATACTGAGAAACTTCAACAAACCAAATGCAGAAATATTAATACAAAATTAACTCTATTTAAAGGTCATTAAAATTTAAAATTCTCCACATAGCTTTAATTATAATTTTGGTCCTAATGCTTTAGTTGTTTTTAAAATTTTTAGAAATAATTTTGGATAGATTGATCTTCAATTTCTGCTATAAGTTTTTAATATTTAATATAATTGTACAACATTTATTTTTATGCCACATTGAGTTAGCGCACTGCAATTGTGCTTACGGTCTTTTTAATTCTGGATGTAAATTTCACAATATTTATTTAAAGCATTTTTCAAACGAATTATTAGCAGTCAAATCTCTGAAACTATTATAATTAAATGCAATTTTTCTATTTTGTTCCGTAATATATTATAATCGTATTTATTTCCTATACTTTATAGGAAAACACTTTTAAACAATTTCCAGATTCTATGTGGATTAAACAAGCAAAAACACTTCCGAACACGTTTTGACAATTTAAGAATCGTGGCTATTTCAATATCTGAGCCCCTATTTATGAATTTAGACATGATTTTGTATTTTATTCTGAAATGTCATTTTATATTAAAAAAAATGCAAATAAAGTTAAATATTTTATTATTGCAAATATTACATTGTTTTATATTTGACGGTACGCATACAATACATTAAAATAAATTAGATGTAAAAATGACTCAATCGTATTACGCCTCAAAGCAGATATGGATACTGCTAACATAACTTTCAAAGATAAAGTTTATCTGGATAAAAGTGGAGAATTCCACATTTTAAGCGAGCATGCACATAATTTTTTCATATACTTTATAATTGTTTTTAAATATATTATACATATTCTTCAATTTGTATACTTGTAATCTATTTCCTATTATATTTTATTTGCAATTGTTTAGCAGTTCAATTTGTTTTATGAAATTGACTTCATTAACAAAATTTGTCTTTAGTAATAAAATTTTTTGGTAATAAAAATATTCTAATCTTATTTCGTATTTTTCTTCATACATATTTTTTAAAATCATGTATATATAATACGTGTAACAACTTCCCATTCATCCTCAACTTTAATAGAAGTTAAAAAAGAAAACAGAAGGTACACGACACAGTTTAGGCGATAAATCGCCAAAGCATGAGTGGCCTTCTCCTCCTCAACCTAAAGCACCTGCTCTATGTTTGGCCACGTTTATAACATGGAACAGATTGGACAGCACTCTCTCCATATATTCTAACTCGTTGGTTTTGTCCTACGTTTCCAAAGCAAAATACTCGCATGCTTAGCAGTATGGAAATGTTCATTATTTCTGTATTGAAAACAGCTACTTTAGAAACTTACAAACCTCTCATTTTAGTAGGATATGTCTAAATTTATCTTCTTTGATGGATATTTTTAATTAACCGGAAAATAAAATATTCACTTTCATTCAATTATATACACGCGTCTTTTTTTTTAGGAAAACTCGCTATGTACCTTTCCCTTCTCACATATACACTTCAAAATTTCTCTAGTAAATGTATACATCTTTAGAACGATAGTTAGTGCCAAAATTGAGTAGTAGTGTAAATTCACTTAAAATCACTTAAAGTGCACTTTAACAAATGAAATCTTTAAATATAAATTGTTATTCAAGTATTCTAAATAACTTAGATAAATGATAACACAAAGATAAATTTCGACGTTTAATGGATTTAGTTTCTATTTTTCGTCAGTTTACCATGACACGCTATGGTAAAAATAATGCCCTTTTTGCCCTTACGTTTCTGCGCATTCTACTACGCAGGTTGTTTATTTACATTCGTGCCCATTCTTTATTAGCCTTTATATGTTATGCTAATAGTAACCGCTTGTGCAGCACAAAGATTCCCTCCAAAAAAAAACTCACCCAAAGTATGGTATTTTAAGCAGAACGGATTTAGGTAGCAAATGAGCGGGTGGGTCTCATTCCCTATCTGCTCGTCAGAATCGGGACAATAGTGGGTATCTTTATTCCCGGAATTGTCTGTATGTCTGCGCATCCAATTATTTATATCTTCTTTTAATGCATTTAAGGTCCATGTAAATAATGGTGACGAACTAGTTGTGTTCAGCTGTCTTTACCACTTTTTTAGTTGATAAGTGAATGAACTGCGAGATCGTGGCTTCTGTTACTCCACCACATCAAACAAAAGTCCAGAAAAACATCATTAATCTTTAAAGCTCTCTAGCACGAATTCATGAAAGAACAAACAAACACTGCTAGCCTCGAATTAATTTTGATCATGCCCCTCCCTCTCCATGTCAAGTTTTACAAATATGTATTAGCTTTATAAACACATGTTCCTCCCTGGTAGGTTGAAACGAAGACGGCAAGCATCAGTAGACGGGGAGATTAAAAAATAAAAATTATTACTAGCTTGTTATGTTGTGCTTTCTTGATATTTTTATACGGGCTGCAATGATACGTGTCAGATCGGTCGGTTTGCTTCACAGTAGCCGGCTAGAAAGTGATTTATCAATAAGGGCTTCCCATTGGGGGGAACAACATTAAAGTGGGGGGGGGGGGATCCAATCGCATTTTTGAGAGAGGAGAAAACATAAAAAATTCACAAAAAGAGGAAAATCAAATATGAAGAAGGGGGGAGGGGAGGGGTTTATGATAAATGTTTGTAGGGGACCTACAATTTTTATGGGTGGTCCTGTTATGGTAAAGAATACCGATATTTGAGTAATACTTAAGTATTTATAAAAAAAATGGTTTGCGATACATTTCACAAGTTTCATTTTCTTTTTTATCTAGCACTAAGAAAGAAATAGCCAAATAAAAATGCGAAATTTCATTTAAAATATTTTTCATAATTATTTTCATTTTTATTTTATTTTATTTATTTATTTATTTTGTTATGCTATGTGAAACAACTTTATTGCAATTTAGTTAAAATTTAAATAAAATTGCATTACTTAAATTTATTACTTAAGATTTAAATGGACTGGATCTTAAAATCTGCCATCAAACAGAAATTCATTTCATCGTAGGCACAACCAGGGATTTTGGTACGAAGTATAGATTGCTTAGAAGATCCACAATAAAAAGAGGGTCGACGATCGAATGGGGGTTACAGGGTTCGTTTTCATTTTACAAAGGAACCGTATGGAGAACCAATGTAATTGTTCAGGATTATGTCCCTTGTCTACGTCTTCGTAACTCTTGTGTCTTTCTTTCTATCTCAAGATGAATATTATATTCAGTAAAGTTTGAGAATCCCACATACCAATTTTATTAGTCGGTAGTAACCTAAAATGATTTATTCTTTTGCGTACAATGATGAAGAAAATGGACATATATTGGCTCCTTCCTTTTCAATAGTATTACTTTCCCTACAATATATGGTAATATAAGAGAGTCGAAAGTATTGGAATCCTGTCGAAAATCGGAACTTCAGATTTCGACGGATCTACACGTATCGATCACTCTAGAATCCTAAAAATCTATTTTTAGCATGGCGTCTCTGTCTGTGCAATGTCTCTATGCAATCCACTCTAGCTGAAAAACTGATTGGCCAAATTTCACAAAATTTGAAAGATAGTTTACTTGTGGGTTACGCTGGTGCAAATTATAACTTTTTTACTTTCCTTGCAATACATGATAATGTATAGGGAAAGTATTGGAATCATACCGAAAAATCGCAACTCGAGTTTTGGGACTTCTAGACAGATCTGCAGGTTTTGGGACTTCTAGAACACAATAAAACTATTTTTAGCGTGACGTCTGTATGTGTGTGCAATGTATGTATCCACTCTAACTAAAACACTGACCGAATTTCATAAAATTTGGTAGGTAAGTCACTTGTGGATGACCCTGGTGCTGATTAGATTTTGGTACGATTCGGAATAAAAGAACCCGTCTATTTTTGCAAATGGCCTACAAAAACTGCCTGTATCCACTCTAGCTGAAAAACTATATCAAATTTTACAAAATTTGGTAAATAAGTCACTTGTGGGTTACCCTGGTGCTGATTAGATTTTAGTACGATTCGGAAAAAAAGTAACCTGCCTTTTTTTGCGAAATGGTCCACATTAATCGTCAAAATCTAAAATAAAAAGTACGTTTGCTCAAGTATATCAATTAAATGTTTTATACCCAAGTTTTAACACTAAAAAGAATAAGACCAACCTTATTACACTAGGACTAGCCGTTCTCGAGATATTTTAGTTTTTTCGCATTTTCGCTACGCCACTTTGAAAATAAGTCCAGTCACCAAATGAGTACGAAAATTGAATTAAAAGTGCAAATTCAGTGTCATTTTAAATATTTTTGGGTGTTATTTTGTGCAATTAAACTCAATTTAATGAATTATTGAAGAAAAAAAGAGAACGTGAATATGAGTCTGCAGGGAAAGCCATGTGCTGCCCACATCAGATCCCCCCCCCCCCCCCATCCCTCAAAATGACCCGCAAAAAATGTATGTATCCACTCTAGATGAAAAACTAATTGCCTAAATTTCACAAAATTTGGTACATAAATCGCCTATGGGATACTTTAGTGTTGATTAGATTTTTGTATAATTCGGAAAAAAATAACCTGCATTTATTTGCGGAATGGCCTACAAAAATTGTAGTCTGAAATAAAAAGACTACGTGTGCTTTATTGTATCAATTAAATGTTTGTTTCACACCTAATTTTTGACGAAGAAAAGAGTTAAACCAACCCTAACCAGGACTAACCATTCTCAAGATATTTTTGTTTTTTCGTATTCTGGCCACGTCCCCTTTGAAAATTACGTCTAGTCGCCAAATGAAAGCGAAAATTGAAATAAAACTGCAAATTCTGTTCATTCAATTTATTCGTGTTATTTTGCGATATTACACTCAATTTAATCTATATAAATAAAATTGAAAATCTGTCTGTCTGTCTGTCTGTTTGTCCCATCATCACGGGAGAACAGCTGAACCGAATTTGATGAAATTTTGTGGGTAGCCTAGAAATAGCCCCACTTAAAATTTAGTCTGTGTTTTGAGTTTCTATGACCAGTGGTTCTCGAGATATTAGTAAAAAACGAAATTTTCGTTTGTCTCATCATCACGAGAAAACGGATGAACCGAATTTAATGAAATTTTGTGGATAGCCTTGAAATAGCCCCCCATAAATTAGTCCAAGTTTCGAGTTTCTAAGACCAGGGGTTGTCGAGATATTAATGAAAAACGGAACTTTTTCTTAGGAGATCTACTCTCTAACTCCGTGGTATATCCAAACGGAAAGGATGAAAATCGTTTGTTTAAAACACCAAAATGAAATAAAACTTTATTTCCGAGGTTGGTGCAGGTTTTTTGCATTAATTAGTCACTATAGGAAGACATGAATTGTTTGAAGCATGAATTTAAATGGAAAAATCTACCTCCATGGTTCGTGTTTCACAAGCTTTTACTCAACGATGAAAAGTATAAAGAAATCAAAATGGCTATTTAATTTCGCATTTTGTGAGGAAGATTCTATCTTATATCATGTTGCTTGGCAACGGAATGAAATTAAATGTGTTGTTAATATTTATTATTTTTTCTATTTGTATAATAAATAAATGGATGTAAAAATATATTTTATAAATGGACGGTTTGATTGTTCTTTTAATTATATAAATTGCGGACTGCGTACTTCACTTTCATTTATTTTAGCAAAGAGGTTTCAAGCTCATATATTGTGTTTAGCTAATAAACTCATATATTGTGTTTACCCAATAAATTCATTTTGCCGATTGTTGAAACAGAAAAAGAGTAGAAAGGGTGTATGTATCTTCTAATACAATTTTAGTGTTTTCATTTTGCATATACAAACGGGATCAGGATATTTTATTCTTCAGATCTGCAAATTCAAAGCTACGAATTTCGCGGAATATCGCTAACTTGGCAACTGTTCTTAAACTTTGCCAAATTGACGGAAATGTCGCCAAATTGATAAAAACTATGCAATTCGATGAAATTAAATTTGTTTTTATAGGGAGTACTGAAACGATGTTTAGGTAGCATTTGTCGGCCAGTCCATCCATCCTACTTAGTAACACATTTAGCGAATTTTTAAAATGTCACCAAATTGATAAAAATCTTTGTAAATCCATAAAAATATCACGAAATTGATAAAATTGCTCTTAATAAATGAAATCAATCGTGTTTTGTTAGGGAAAAGTATTGTGATGATGTTTCGTCAATTTGTCGCAAAATGGGACTATCAGTTCTACAGTCCCACATGGCGATAAATTTAGCGATTTTTTAAGTTATCGCTAAATTGACGAAAATGTCGCCAAACCTTCCATGGAGACTGCATTATTCAGATGATATGATTTCCATCAATTTATTTGCAGCAAATGATATCATATCGCTTAGCAACGGATCCAATATGTTATGCGGCATACGATTTTTATTAAATCTTTTCCGATTTGAATAATAAAAATATTTATATAAAATAAATTTCATTGACATTGAGTTTTTGACTGGATAATATCAATTACGGTCTTCAGGTTTAAATATCATTATTATTGATATTTTCGAACACTGTTGATTCAGGGATTATTGATATTTTCAATTTATTATGGAATTGTTTTATTATGACGAAAATTGTTGAAACTCATACATAGTACGTTGTACGAGTAATCTTCTACAGATGCATGGGTATATCTTCTAATCTGCGAGAATATAAGTAGTACAGGTACATTGGCATATATTTTGATATATATTGGCATATATTGGAATCAATTACGACCTTCTGGTATTAAGATTACGGGTATTTTTGATACTTTCAATTTATTACGTCATCTCTTTTATTTTGGAAAATATTTTTGAGACTCATCTTGCAATACGAGTAAGCTTCTACTAACACACTGGCATATTTTCTAATCTGCGACAATATAAGTAGTACGGGGATGCATATATTGATTCAATTCCTTCCTTTTTTGTAAATTTGCTTACAAAAGGGACCAGGATGTTTTATTCTTCAGATCTGCCCATGGAGATAATTTTGCATAGGGAGAAGAGATATTCTTAAACTTCTCTTTATGAGCAATAAATTTAATATTTTAACAGAATTTGCACATGATTGCGAATTATAAATTTCTTTATATTATATACTCCGTGCGAAGAACGGGTATGCTGCTAGTGAATTATAAAAGAAAAAAAAAATAGAAAATGAATTTGAGTCTGTAGGGAAAGCCATGTGCGGCCCACATCAGTTTTTTTTTTTTTTTTACTTTCTTATACTATTGTATAGCAAAAGTATTGTTTCCCCGAACATATTCGAATTCTTGATTTTGACGGATAAATGCGTTTAAACCTTATGAACCCATTCGAGCACGTTTAAAAAGACATTCATCTGTATTTATGTGTCTGTGAGGTGTGGACGCGATAATTCAAGAAAGAATGCACCTATCGTTTTAAAATTTTATGTGTTGATGCATTATGTGAAAAACTAGAACTAGATATCATGTTTAGTAATTGTTATAAGAACTCAAAGGATTAATTTTTTAAGCTTTTTATAGCACTATCTCCCACGGAAATAATGAGAATTCCCGGAACAATGACATCTAGAACATTGGCGGAAAATATTGAATTGCGCTATGGATATTAATGGTCTTAAAATAGCTTACATTAACGCAGTTAAGCCAAATGCATTCAATTTATCGACGTCACAAAGCTAAATTATATTCGCCCCCCTCCCCCCGCCCCAAAAGTTCTGAAAGAATTACTGGACTCAGGTATTCTTTTGTTGGAGGGGTGGCGGCAAGACAATATATTCAGCACCAAAATTACGAATTCATTTGTAGATATCCTCGTACAGAAAAAACAGCAACTAATCGGAATAAAACTGCAAAAGCGACCCGAGACGAAGAAAGATGTGCATAAGCAGATACTTGTGTTGTTTCAGCTTCAAACCGCTATGATTGGCTATGTGGTTTCAGCTGAAGTCTAGAACGATAAGTCGGCAATTAGTATGCGAACGCATTCGACACAGGCGTATGTATGCTGATATAAAATAGAACTGTGGCTTTTCGAATAACTTCGAACTAGATAAACTGTTGGCATCAGTAATGTAGACAGGGTCATACTCCCATTGGCCGAGCAATTACATTGATTCTCCACTGAGTTGGCAGTAACTCAAATAACAACAAGAAAGATCAATCATGCTTAAAGCATTGATTATGAAACACTTTCCAACTTCAATGCAATTTTATTTAAGCATGTCTAAAATGCAATACGTTCCTCGGTAATATTTTAAAACTTATCACAATACTACATTAATTTATTATATTTGACACCTTAAACCTTCATCGAAAAAAATTAACTTCATTCAAATGACGGCATTAAAGTATAAATTGCCTGGTTTAAACATCTCTAAAATGTGATGCATTCCTCGGTAATAATTTTAGAATTATCATAATACTACGATAATTTATTATATTTGAAAACATCATCGAAAACAACTGAAATTCATTCAAATGACGTCATAAAAAAATAACACACATGGCTCTCTCTATAAAAGCAACATTTCATTCATAAATAATTCCCCCATTCATCACAATACTATAATAATTTATTTTATTTAAAAATTAAGACCATTGAGCTACAAGTAAGTAAACTCAATGCGTAAAACTTCATCGAAAAATATCGTCCTTCTCTTTCTAAAATCAATGAATATTTCATTCATATCAGCTAAGCAGACTCCATGGACTAAATGATTTTGTGTTAAAGAATTACAGCGATTCTAATACAACTCATTCTACATATTTTGCTGTTTACATTTTACATAGGTGAAAAATAGGCTTAATAGTAGAAATAATGAAATTTGGAAGAGCATTTAAACTGAAATATATTGTCATTGCGTTGTTTCAGTATGTAGATGCACATAATTTAGGCAAAAATAAAGTAGTTTTAGGACGGATACAACACTCAATATGAATTAAAAAGAACTTTAAAAATCACGATTTTGACACAAGATGGATGCCATATATCATTTTGAAGTGGGTCATGTGATCGTTTCATATCATGGACACGTGATCGCTTCATATAAGAGGTGTTATTATTATTTTAATTTTTATTTAAAAAACAACCGAATATATTTCGCTGAATTTTTTTTTATATATTTTATGGAACAATTTGAATATTGCCTAAAATTTTCGAAGTAATTTGTGAATTTTAAATCCGCTTAAAAAATGCTTGAAAAATTAGGTCCCATAGGGCTCAATGTATTCCATTTTTTCAACCCGGGTTCAATCCAAAACTAATTGGGTGATATTATTCATTTATATTCCCATAGGTCCTATAGACCGTCTGAACAACATCTAAAATTTCATTTTGATTAAGTCATTTTTACGGCAGTTATCGTGCTAACGGACAGACAGACAGACAGAATGAACAAAGTCATAAACACTTTTCAACTTTGTTGTAAAGTGTTAATAAAAGGTCACTGAGTGCACACGTTAGGTCTATCTATAGTAAAGTTACTATGCCTGATTGAATAAAATAAATTGCAGTTTCAGAGAATTGAAGAAATTAAGAGTGCGAACGCGGCAATAGAGCAAGATAGAAGAAGCATGTCAATTATATAGATGTAGAGCATTGTTGGAAGGCATTTTTTAGAAAGATTAAGTTAAATAGCATTTACATACTTATGTACAGTCTTCAGAATCTTATGTACAGTCTATTCAAAGTTGCCCCCGTCAGCTACAATGTGCATTCGGAAAAGAATATTACACGTACATTCCAGTTATCACTGTATTACAGTCCCTGATTATACAACTTGTTGACAGATTTTTTATTGCCTTTCTTATATGCGTTTCGTTCAGTAAATAATGGTTTTCCTCGTTTATCTCGTTTTGATGCCGAGTTAACTTTTAATACCATAACTTTCAAAATTCTCCGCTAGGCGTGCTGCAATCACTTCTGCACGATAGACCTAGTGTTGAAGACCCAGACCACACGACCAACCCTATACCTAGTTGTTGTTGAGACCCAGACCGTCCGACCTACCAGAAAGGTGTAAGGTAACTGTTTGGATGGCCGGGAAGTGCCACCCAATTTGGACCGGAACCCAGTGGGGGAGGCATCCACAGGGACCGTGCCCTCCTTCCCCCACCACCAACCTCTCGGAAGGACATACGGATCCACATGTTTAACGTGATCGTACTCCGCGTGAACACGGCGGCAGTTTTGGCAGTGGCTGGAATCGAACCCGGGCCTACCGAGTGCAACTCCAGCACGCTAACCAATGGGCTACCGCGGGTCGAAAGCCCAGACCACCCGACTCGTCCGTAGACTTAGAGCAGCTGGAGTTACCGCGGGTGTGCAAACTCATGGACCAGTGTTTCTTTCAACACTTTTTGACCGGGGGGGGGGGGCAAGTTGACACATAAATAGAAACTAGATTAACATAAAATGTCTTCGGGGGGCGTCGCCTTCCCGGAGGTATGCCTGAAAGAAACACTGCATAGACCTTTCCTTGCAAAATTTCGGGGGGTTGATTCTTTCATTTGCTTTTCGGTCACATGCGGTTAGGTTAGATGTAGTGAGGAAAGTTTCAACATCACTCTTTCTCCGAGTCTGTTATTCACCTTTTACCCGATTATTCTCATCCCATCGCAATTGAATTTAAATTCGAGAAAATAACCACAACTTTTCGTAACATGAACTCACTATGCCTTTGCTTGGAATATAACTAAAAAAAACTTCATTTCGGAAAATAAACTGTATCAGGACGTCAAGTTATTATTCTGCAGGAATGCAAAGATTTTGGAACGCTTTCAAAAATGACCGGTCAGACTGGGAGGCGAAATGAACACGCGGAATTATTAACCTCAGTGTAACTGTAACTCTCGTGCAAAATTTCATAATTGAGATTTCACTTGCAAATAATAATAAACAGAAATGACACAATGGGCAAAATCTAACCTTCTTAAAGATAGAAAATAATGGTTCTTTTAAATACTCGGAAAATTAATCTCTAATAGATTTTATAAAAGCAAAAATGTCTTCAAAAATTTGTTGCTTTATTGCAATTTTGTACTTAAGTTACGGATGTGTGTATGTTTAATGTTTAATTATTTTAACATTCTGTCTAATTCGTTATGTAGTTGAGATCTTAAAACTTATGGCTTCGCGTGAGTATAACTATTTTAAATGAATATTATTTTTTAATGCTATTACAGTTATGAAAATTAGAATCCTGATTTAAAATTCAAGGAATAACAGGCTAATTTTTTTTAATATTGATTTTGAGCATGTTTTTTCAAAAGATCCACTTTTCAGTCTTTTAACTTTTTTTTTTTTCAATAGTCAAATAAACATTAAAAAGTATGTATTATGTTACAGTTTTCCCAATATATTTTATGAAAAGTATATCAATTTATCTCACTTTAACGAAGTTTTCTCCAAACTCTGGTTAATTAATCCCCATTTTATTGGAAAAAAATAATTAAACATTTCAGTTTTACAACGTTATATCAAATCATTTTATTTTGTTCTTTAATGACAGGTGTTAATGAATAAAATTGGTACAATTGAACATTTTCTTCAAATTCCATATAATTTGTTATGGTACCACAGGAATACTGGCCATGTTTTTTGGTTTGCTGAAAATGAATAAAAATGGTTATCATAAAATTAATATGGAGATTGTGTTTTTTTTTCTTCTGAATAGTTAATATGATTTTTAAAAATGCTTCTTTGGGTGGGAATTTAGCTGTTTTTAAAGTATATTTGCATAAAGTTGTGTCGAAAACCCAGAGCACTCGACTCGCCCTGAGGTATGAGCAGCAGTTTGAGTGGTCAGACATAAAGTTGTGCGTCACTGATAGTCAGCTTCAGCAGACAAATTATGCTTTATATGATAAAAATAAACCTGTGAAAGATAAGGATAAAGGAAGCCCAATTTAAGTTTTAAAGCAGTATACAACTATTTGGATGACATGTTTGATCCCTTTCATCAATGCTAAAAAGACAAACAAGTCAAAGTCAAAAGTTCATTTTATCTTTTGGACTTGAGGCTCGTTGTTCTTTTTAGCAATGGCAAAGAGGATTCAACATATCCTTGAAAGAGTTGTAATATGTATTGTTACCTCATTTGTACTTAATTACATTGCTTGCTTAATATCCTTTTATCTTATTGTTTTAACCTGATATTTCTTCATTTACTAATTAGAATTTTAACTGATGATTTTTTAGTTATATTTTTCCGCACAAAGATAAAAATCAAGTATGAAATATATAAGACTGATATTAAATAAGATATATAAATTAAAAACATTTCATTCTATTAGTATCTCTTTAATAATTATTTTTGAATAAAAGTAGAGTTTGAATACTTTTGAATTTTGATAAACTAAATTGCAAGTAATAACATATACCCCTCTGGATAGTCACCAAAAATAATATTTTTACAGTCTATATTTGGATTGAATTGTTATTTTTGTTTAAAGGAACAAAAATATGATTTTAATGCTTATTGTCAATTATTTTTGTTCTTTATTTGTTCAGTTTAAATTTCTCTATAAATTATAGATCATAGTTTGTTCTATAAGATAAATATTTTGCATTATAAGTTTTCAGATATTTCTATTCCACTATTGAATGGATTATTACAATTTATCAATATGATTGGTTCTTTTTTATTACAGTTAGCGTACAGTTACAGTAGCTGTTTTGCACAATTTTATTTTTATTCTTTTTATATATAGATTCTCTTTGATGTTTTAAGATAGAGATGAGCATTGGTTTGAATTAGCTGTAATGGATGAAAATGATGAAGCTGTTGATCCTAGAGTAAAAGTGAGTTTAAATTTTGATTCCAATTTATATCCAACATTTGATACATTTTGTTAAAACTACTTAATTTTTTATTGAAAAATATTCTTAAGCTATGTTTAAGCTGTGTGCAATTAATACATTTTTCTGTAATTTTTAGGACCAGTTAGAATATTTGAATTCATATACAGATGAAATTAACAGTTTGGAACTGCAGTTGGATGTAAGTAAACATGAACTATTTTATTAATTGTAATGTTGTCTTAGCTTCATTGACATATTAATATATTAACCTGGTTTTAAATTGCAGTCCAGTAAAATCCTCTCTTTTCATCTTATTATGTGCATTTTTCATATTTCATTTAAAAATATTTTTTAATAGATGTAAATCTAATTTATAATGTTCCGATTTTGCATTTCTGATTAGGTGAAGTTTTGAATAAATGTTATACACACAAATATTTGTTTTATGAAATTATTTTCCATATTTTTTATCTTTAACTAGTCCTAGTTTCTCTTGCAAATCTGGTTTTGAGCTTTTAAAAAGGTTAAAATATTATTCCAAAAAGTTCGTTTTGATAGTGCTCTTTTGCAGGTATCCATGTGTTGTTTTATGCCATCTATTAACTATTTAAGTTTTCTGTTTTTTATCTCATGAATAAAATAATTTAGGAAGTCCTCAAATATACGAGGCATGTTTTTTATGTAAGTACCGTTTTGCGATTCCGCCGCCGCGGCGCTACGGTCGGCGTTCCGCGCATGCGCGCTGGTTACCTACATCTCTTGTCTACGCACTGACGCCATTACAGTCTGATTCTTTATTGTATACGTTGTTTACTGAGTGTTTAAGATGCCTCCGACAATCGTGAGTCCCGCCGATTGTGAAGTACGGGCTGTTATACGATTTCTTAGTGCTAAAGGCGTAAAACCGATCGATATTCATCGTGAGATCTGTGAAGTTTACGGACAAAACATTATGAGTGATGGAATGGTAAGGAAATGGGTGAGAGCATTTAAAGATGGCCGCACAAATGTGCATGATGAAGAACGGAGTGGGCGTCCTTCGGTCTTTAATGAAGATTTGGTGCAGAAAGTGGAAGAAAAGGTGAGAGAAAACAGACGCTTTACAATTTCATCAATGTGCGACTGGTTTCCTCAATATTCTCGTAGTGTTTTGTATCGCATTGTGACCGAGAACTTGAATTACCGGAAATTGTGTTCACGTTGGGTTCCAAAAATGTTGACGGATTTGCACAAAACCCAACGTTTAGGCAGTGCATTGACTTTCCTTGAGCGGTACCACAATGGTGAAGATTTTTTAGACCAAATTGTTACTGGTGACGAAACATGGGTGGCCTACGTCACACCAGAATCAAAACAACAATCCATGGAATGGCGACATTCATCATCACCCAAAAGAGTGAAGTTTAAGCAAACAATTTCTGCCCGGAAAATCATGTGCACAGTTTTTTGGGACAAAAAAGGAGTATTGCTAGTGGAGTTTCTGCCTCGTAATGAGACAATCAATGCAGCGTCTTATTGTGAGACATTGAACAATCTGCGTCGTGCAATCCAGAACAAAAGACGTGGCAAGTTGAGTAAGGGTATCGTTTTGCTGCATGACAATGCCCGTCCACATGTGGCTAATCGGACCAAAGATCTCATCAAATCTTTTAAATGGGAAATTCTAGATCATCCTCCATACAGCCCTGATCTGGCGCCCAGCGACTACCATTTGTTCCTGCACTTGAAGAAACACCTGGGTGGTCAGCGTCTTCAAGACGATAACGAAGTCAAAACAGTTGTGATACAGTGGTTAACAAGTCAGGCGGCAGAATTTTATGAGGAGGGTATTCAAAAACTGGAGCCACGTTATGACAAGTGCCTCAATATTCACGGAAATTATGTAGAAAAGTAGATTAAGGTACAGGCTTTCATGTAGAAATAAAATTATTGCGATATCTTTGCACGTCTTTTTTTAATTCCAAAACGGTACTTACTTAAAAAACATGCCTCGTATTTAATTTGAAATTATTATTTTGAGTAAGAAAACTGTAGCACAATAAAATAAATATTGTTTACATTTATATAAAGTTCATATAATTAATTATTTTTAATACTGTTGAGAGTATTAAATTGAATTATACAGTTAAAGCTATTTATCATATTTTAAATTAATATAGGTAAAACTACTTTTTTTTTGCATTTCGTCTTTTGCTTTAATTCTAAATTGTTTAATTATTACTTGAATTACAATTAGTTGTGTGTTTTATATGAATTTCACATAATTTTTTTTTTATAGGATGCCAATGCCACATTTCGAAACACGTTGAGTGAATACAGTCAGAGATTAAAATTATTAGCCAAGAAATTAGGAAAATGTGTTCACATTGCCAGACCATACTATGAGGCAGAAGAAGCTGCACAAGCTGTAAGTTTAAACATTTCAAATTGCACCTAATTGAAATACATTTTTATAATTAATAAGTTGAATTTCTTTTTAATTTGTAGATTATTATTTAATAGGTTATGTTCAGTTAACATTAATAAACTGAATTACAAACTCAAATTTTTCCAAAGTGCAAATATCTCTTAATATCTATAAATGTAATAAATAAACTCTTTATCCTGTTATTTTTGTTTATATAATTAAGTCTATCTGTTTCTGTAAATCAGATGCTATGCATTCATTCAATAATTCAAATATTTTGGTCATCAGTATCTATAAAATAATAAAATTTCAATAACTATGTTTTTATCATTATTTATATTATTATATGGCCTTGAAGATTCTGTTTTTCTATTTTGACATAATGTGTATTTCAAACATATTTCAAAATTCTAACATTTTTTCCTACAGCAGTTCTCTAGAAGAATTTTGAATATATTCATTAACCAAGTTGTATCCTGTTTGTACTGTATTTTGTATCCTGCTATTGTTCATTTCCCTTCCTCCTAGGTTATTTTCATTTTGTCTATTTTTTATTTAGCAACTATTTCCTTCCTGGGTCATGTGATGCAACTATTTATTGCTTTGTTAGTGTGTTTGCTCTGTCTTTTCAGCTTGGCAAAGAATGCTACTTTTAGCCTCCAAAGCTAGATGATACTAGTTGACAACATTAATAATTTTTTAATATTTCAAAGATATTTTATATACTACCTTGAATTGTATATATCTATAATCATATAATATTGAATAGAATTAAAATAAAGAAAATTATGGCTTTAAAAAAGAGTAAGATGCAGATTACTAAGGGCAAGTTCCACAGTAGACTATATTTTGGTAATTTTTGGAATGTTCCTTCCCATGTGATATTTTCAATATCAAGAAAGACTTGCCTTCTAGACTAAGTCAAAGAGAAAAAATATAAAATTTTATTTTTAGATTATGATTTGTTGGTCTTTTTAGCACTGGTAATAAAAAAAGAGCTGTATGTTGCATTGTATTGTAATTGAATTTTTGATTAATTGTGTTTTACATGTTTTCCTTGTTCTGTGTGCAAAGTATTTTCACTTTTTGATATGTAATTATATTTTAAAACTTATTTTATAGCACAACCATAATTGTTGAAAAGTATGTAACAAAATATTATACTTTGTTTTATAGTGCATAAAATAGGAATCAGATTTCTCCAGAGAAAAAAAAACTAGTTTCTCCCAGAATAGCAGAAGCAATTATTCAACAGAATAGTTTTAATATAAAATAGGATTTAAAAGTTAATTAAGAATAATATAATTTTCAAAAGTGCAGCTAAGTCCTGGTTTAAGAAATTTCTCAACTTTGTGAATCATTTGCAATGTTGCAATCAAGATGAATTTGAAAAATTTGATCTAAATGAAAGTGTGCTTAAGAGAAAGTAATGTTCCATTGATATTAACAATCCATATTAGTCCATTGGATAAGACAGTGCTGTTTAATTCTAGTAGCTGTTAATTATAACAAATGTAGCCATTCATATCCCAGTTTATGTGGACACAAAACTTAACTACTTGTTACTCTTTTAAGCACAAGCATTTTATTAATTTTTTTGTGTATTATTCCATGTATTTTTTTATGCATTATTTTATGCTTTTAACTGTCCCGTGCTTAGTATTTTTTGTTATAAATCTTGAAAGAAAAAATGAATTCTTTCTTAAAGAAAAAAAAATATGACTTAAAATTGTGATTTTTGTAGGCCAAAGTGGATTGTGAGAAGGCTGCTGTGCGTTATCACCGAGCTTGTGGAGTTCACAAGGAGGCCCGTGAAACTATAGCTTTAGCTGAAAAGAAATTTAATGTGAAGAAAGAGGATTATGAATTTGATGCAGCATGGCAAGAAATGCTTAATCGAGAAACAATAAAGGTAAATTTTTTTATATGTGCACATTGACTCGTTATTTCTCAATTGGCAGAAACATGTAGTAGGTATTGCTCTGGATACACACAGTTTGAAAAAAAAATTGATGAATGTACTGGAATGCTATGGGTTGGGGGGGGGAAAGAAGAAAAGTGTAGTCAGTAATAATCTACCCACCCGCTAAGTGGACCATAGCTGTTACATGGCCATATATCAAATGGCTACGTGATCTACTAAAAGACATCTTAGAGTGTTTTAAAAAAGTGACCAGGCTGTTCGCTGAAGGGGGTGTGTTAGTTATAAATAGATAAGATGTTTCAAGATAGATAAGATGTTTAAAAAAAATTCAATGATACACCCATTTCACACATTTTTATTACATTCCACGAATGTTTCTATATTCTTTTAAACAAGATGTTACTATTATTACATATGGAAGCTTATATCCTCTCAACACTAGCATTCAATCATATTTTAAGCATTATTTATAGTCAGCATTTCAATATTTGATAGTCTTATAATGTAAAATTGGTAACACTTTTATTTTCATTTCAGAGCATTAGTTTATTGCAATTAAGTGTTGGAATGTTTAAACAAGCCTACAGTATATGCGGAAAATGTAATATGTATTTTATTTATGTCTTCTTGTCCAAAAAAATTTGTGTGGGGGAAAATGTTGTGGAACCATTTTGAAAAATTGTTTGGTTCATCCAAGCACTTTTTTGGACATAATAGTTCACAGACAATGCTTTCATATTTAAATTTTTGAAAGCACATGGTTTTTTGGATTTACCAATTACAAGCAGGGGTAATCTATGATTGCTGATGGCATTTGCACAGACCATAGCAGTAATCCGATCTTCTTAGACCTTAAAACCTGGGGCTGTTTTGTCTGAAAGTCATGCCAATGTCTTTTGTGGCAAAGCTTTCGAATTGAGCCCTGTTTCATCACAATTGTAAACTTGTTCCCTAATGAGGTTCAGTTTAGATATTTTTAAATTTGGTTTGCACAGACCATAGCAATGATCCGATCTTGGATCTTAAAACCTATAGCTGTTTTTTCCGAAAGTCATGCCAATGTATTTTGTAGTTGAGACCCAGACCATCCGACCTACCAGAAAGGTGTAATGTAACCGTTTGGACGGCCCGGAAGTACCACCCAATTTAGACCGGAACCCAGTGGGGGAGGCATCCACAGGGACCGTACCCTCCTTCCCCTACCATCAACCTCTCGGAAGTGTTTACGGACCCACATGTTTAACGTGATCGTACTCCGCATGAACACGGCGGCAGTTATGGCAGCGTGCAAATCCAGCTCGCAAACCACCGGGCTACCGCGCCCGAAATGTGCCAACAGCACGCGGTGTTCCCAGGTGGTCACCCGCCTAAGTATTAACCGCGCCCGATGCTGCTTGACTTCGGCGATCTAATGAGAACCAGTGTTTTCAGCATGGTAGGGCCGTTGGCTCACCAATATCTTTTGTGGCAAAGCTTTCTAATTGAGCCCTGTTTCATCACAATTGTAAACTTGTTCCCTAATGAGGTTCAGTTTAGATATTTTCAAATTTGGTTGTTCCTTGAAATCAGCAACGGCTGCACTATTTTCACTAAGTTTTTCTCCACTAATGTCTAGTTGTCTAATACCGTGATGAAATTTAAAGTTATCAAGCCATTTTATGCTTGCTTTATGTAGGAAAAGAATTCGAAAAAGTGTGAATGACTTCCCACATATTCCTTAACCAACGGTGATACAGGGTGTTTCTATGCAGCCCACATTTTGTTTGATATTTCCCAATAGAAAAAAGACAAAAATATGAAATATTCAGAGTAAATAGTTTAATGTCTGCATAATATCGTGCATTATAACAAATGCTGAAAATGACAACCATTTGCTGCCAAGCACATCTCTACTCGACGGCAGGTATTTGTAGCCACACGATGCAGCATATCGGTGGGAATGGATGCAGTCATGTTGCAGATGTTGTCCTTTAAGGCTTCGATTGTGTTTGGATAGTTTGCGTATACATGTTCTTTGAGATAAGACCATAGAAAGAAATCAGGGGCAGTTAAATCAGGGGATCTGGGTGGCCATAGTCCACGTGAAATGACCCTATCACCAAACACTGATTCAACGACTGCAGGGGACTGCTCCACAATAAATATACGCTCTGGTAAACTGAGCGCCATTTTAGAACTATGTGAACTGACTCTGTACTAACAACGCCATCTATTATGCATTATATGATGCGCGAAATTCAAATAGCGCGAAATTCAAATATCTGTCTTTATATTTATGAGAGATATCAACCGAAATGTGGGTTGCGCAACTTTAGAAACACCCTGTATAAAGTATCAGCCGCTAGCTAAGGTGAAAAAGGGTATAATCTAAATTGGAATAAACTGACTAGGTCAGTCAACGTGTAAAATGACGAGGCCGTCTGTACTACCTTTCTGCTCCATTAACCTATATATAAAATTCCTTACCTGTATTACACACAATAATATTATTTCTAATCAATAAATCAATACTCCATTTTTGTTGGGGTACCACAAATCAAATTTTTATTACATCACAAAATCATTATTCAATCAGATCAAAATGCCTTATTTGGCTGTCATTAAGATTACCTTTCATTTTGTCATTATTTTTACTTATCATATTCTATTGTTAAAATCTTATGAACTTTTACATAGACACATCGTAGATAGGATTATAAACATTTTGTTTAGACACAGTAGCTTCCATATTTATCACAACATTCTTAAAATCATGTAACCTCAAAATCATGTATAAATTCATCTTATACCACTCTATGTCAATTTATCATAACTCAAAAGTAGCTTCAATTCTGTATTCATAATTCGTCATAATGTATATATTCATATTCAATTATCATTCTTTATCTTTCTCATGTTAAGTTAACTTATGTGTGTTTATCAATTCCAATTTAACAAAGTAATCGAATTTATTCTTAATCACAGGGTACATTTAGAATGTCCTAATCCAAGGCGAGCACCTGTTTCTCCTGTTCTGATAAATCAATGTTATGTTAAAAAGAAAATATAATTTACACCTTTATGTTACCTGTATTAAAATTCATCTAAGAGTAAAATTAGTGTTGTATGCAATTATTCCTAATTTATAGCGATTAGCTAAAAATTGTATATTCTGTCTGGCTTATCCAGTATGAAATTTTGCATTAGCAAACGTGAAATAAATTGTGTTTTAACTACCCATTTTAACTCTGTCAGAATTAATATATTTAAAATCATTTTTCCTTGATTCATTTTAATCAAACTCCATTGTATCGACCCAAAATCAAATCCATTTTTCTGTGTCAAACATGTGCCAATTCTCAAATCTTCATTTTAAAATCACTAACCATTCTCAACATTATTACCCTATGTGTGTGATGTAATCATTTAGGTCATCATCAAATTGTACTTTTTTTTTATAATTAATCATTATTAACTTAGAATTATGTAATCAATTTTTTTTATCAGAATTAGCTATCAATCATTCATTATGTGAGATTACTTATATTATCACAAGTATTACAATTATTAATTTTAAATTCATTTGTCTAGATTAATTAATATATATATATATATATATATATATATAAATGCTCAAATTATTCATATTACTACAATTGCTATATACAAATCATACACTAATAAAAACTTAAATACTTCTCCAGTTGCTCAATATTATTCGAGTAATCGTTTTCACAGACTTATTTAAATTTGTGACTATATTTTTTTTTGCAAACTTATTTCATGATGGGAGTACTCACCCTGTCTTTCTCTCTCTTTTTGTACTGACACTTTTAGTGCACTCATACACTATTTTATTAAAATCATTTCTTGTTTGAGATATTTTAGTGCACTTCTTAAGATTTTACTTAACTTCAATATGGCACTTTGTAAATTTCACAATACACTACACTTCTGTAAATTAGAGATCACTTGGTTTTATCATCCCGGACATAAATGGTGGCTTCAGAAATTCAATGGAACACTGGATACCATCTCTTAGGTCAGATTGGAAAAGGTCGATTCGGTCTCTGGATTCAATAGCACTCTTGGATTAAGATCAGATTGTAGAAGTCATTCCATTCCTTCTTGCTACGATTATTGTCTCTATTTTGTTCACAGCAATGCCTCGAGCACCCGCAAGCAGGGATAAGGCATTCCCATACTTTTGGGCCGACAAACTGCTATGAGCATTAAAATCCATGGTGCATCTGGGAAGCAACGTGCTCTTCACTCCTCGCCATTTTCGAGCGAGTTATTCCATCTTCCTTCATTGTCAATCTCAATAATTACATCTCTTCAAAATTTCGTTTTTAATTCATTCCGCAGTTATTTTAATAAAATGTTCGTTGATTAAAATCACTATCGTAAAATATACTATGAAAATCAATCAATCCATTTTAGCAGGAGTCTGTAGCCGAGGCTATCCGCTCCACTGTAGAAGCTGCTATTTGCTCTGCGATCTTGCTGGATGGGAATCGTCGATAGGGTGGGGTGCTGTGTCATCCGAGCATCTCCGTTGCCGGGTCAAAGGTTGCCTCTGATTGGCTCCTTCACTACTTCTCACTGACCTTTGTGAATAACCTTGTACTGACAAGAACATCCTCGAATGTTCTAGAAGGAAAGGGGGTCTCACCTTTCTGCATGACGACACAATTTCGATGTATGCTTTATTTGTGATAAGTAATGTCTGATAAACTTATCACTACACTTTAAAATTTGGATCTCCTTCTAGTTTCTTATTCATTTCAACTGCCTTGGTCATTATTATGGGACCTGAAAGTGGAATCCCTTCACTCCTGGCTTGAATAAACCATTGGTACATTGCATTATCCAGCTAGTCAAATTTTGCCGATTTCATGGTTTTACGAGTCTTAACATTCCATCGAGCTTTACATTTTTGACACATGTTGTTCAATCTTTTCAACATTGCATTTGAAATCATTGACTGTTGTTCTTCCAACACCGTAAATCTGAGCAATACTAGTGGCAGTTTTCGCCTTTCTTCAAACGTTTGATAATTTCAAGTTTATGGTTAAAACCTAGCACTACATGTTTCTGCTTTTCAGCCATTTTAAAACAATTTTACAGAGTAATAAAATCAAAGAGATTAGGCCTTACTTTTTTAGGCCTACATATAAGTGTCGATACACAACTTAAAGATACAGAACAGTAGCACTATCGTAATGTTATGCTGAAAAAGTTAATCAGGACACTATGAAACAAAACATTAATTCGAACACACAGGCTACTCTGTCACGACTGAGACAGACACAATAGTGACTGGTTAGTGATGGGTTTGTGGTGCACCAAATCAAGCTCAACTCCTCCACCACCTATGATTAGTCACTTCCGCCATCATACAGTACAGTCACTTCCAGCTTTATACAGTAGGGTGTAAAAGTAATCTATGGAAATTTTAAAGATGTCTGTTTGTATCTTGATACTCACACATTTTTTTAAGACGATGCCGAATAACAGAAATTGATGGTTAAACGAGTGACGGCTAATCAAAGTTTTACAGTACTTGTTTTGAATTTCTATAAAAATAAATCTTATGATCATTGCTATACTATATTTGCCATATTATGGTCAGTTAATTTTTTCATATAATAAGTTACCTGTTACTATTAGGTATAATATAATTTTTTATAATTAATGATGGTTTCAAAGATAATTTTTGCATCACTGTAAAACTTATCTGGGTCTGCCACTGATTAAGATATATATATATATATTTTCAGTTAATGAATGCTGAAGCTTTAAAAGAGGAAAGCGAGAAGGAGCACAAAAGAACTACACAGATATTTGCCGCTGCTGTCCAGAAACTCAAAGTGTTAGAGAATCGACTCAAGAAAGAAATAGTCAAATCAAGGTGCGTCATTTTCTGGTGCAAATAGAAAAAGAAGTAAAAAAAAGTTTTATCTAAGATTTTGTTTTTAATTTGCAACAATTTTTCTGTAGATCTTACTTTGAGCAGAAGAAAGTATTCTTAAAGGTTTTGCAAGTAAGTTTTGCATTTGTTATTTTGTCACTTTTCAGATTTCAATTGTTTCCCAAATTATACTGTAATGCAATTTCTCCTAATTTAGATTTTAAATATTTCTCTTTGCTTTTATTTATAAATGTCCTTATCTCAATCTCTTTGTTTCAGTGTATAGTAAAGCAGTTATTATAAGCAAAAATGAGTTGCTTTAGTGTTGAATAACTGCTCAGTATCGTTTTCTGATGATGGAAGCTCATTTTGTGTCCAAATTTTGTGATTGTGGTTCGGAAATTGTAGTTAGGTGGTTTCTGAAATTCTGGAAATAAAAAATATTGAAAATAGATGGGGTGGGGGTTTACAAGTAAGCAAACTAATCTTAAGGCCCCCATTTCTGAAGGGGCTCTAAATTTCACAATGATTTATTTAATTTAAAATTATTGCAAAATTTTACTTAATTATGTAAATTAATTCTATATATTTCTAAAAATTGTAAAATCAAGCACTAAAATGTTAAAAAAAAAAGCAATTTCAAATTTCAGGGCTTCTAGAAAAATGTTGATGTGTGTGTATGTGTTGAAGACCCAGACCACTCGGCTAGCCCAAAGGCTTACAGCAGGTAGTTGAGTGGCCGGATGTGTGTATGTGTGTGTGAGGGGAGAGTATGAAATATTAAAAACCGAAGTTGAAAGCATCTGGGGCTAAGTCTTTATGACTATGTTAGAATGGGACTATAAAAATCAGTGACAGAATTTGGATCCCTACTTTACCAAAAGGACCTAACCCCCAAATTTTAATGAGCTTCAAACTGACGCTTTTAATCTGCAACATGCTAATATATATATAATATATATTAATATATAGGTATAATGGTATAGACAATAGTGTTATGCCGAGATTCTACAGTTCTAAATTTAATTAATAGTTCAAAATTGATAATAGCTTAAAATTCGTTATTTTCCCCTTTCCCTTCAAAATTCTAAATTTATTTGTTGTTTTTAATATTTCGGCGATTATTTCCCCTTTAACGTAATTTGTTATCTTTTTAATGTTTTTATTATTCAAAATTGTGCGCAATGTGCCTTTAAACGTTAAATAATCTTTTGTTAATCCTTCCATTTCTCGCTCGCATCTTTTAACTTAACTTCACTTCATTCATCAGTTTGCAGAAAAAAAGGCACTTTTTAAGAAGAATTTGGCTTTCAACCGCTTATCAGTAAAAACACCTGTTTTCGGGGTGCTAGAACATCCGGTGGGTTGCTGTGTGGCGGGTTGCCGCATCGGGAGAAGTGATCTTTTTATGATTCTTGGCATGGCAGCATTTTATTCCCGCAGTGTATGCATGAGCGCTCGGCGCGAAGCGCAGGGTTTCGCTCGCCAAGTTTGGCGTCTCCTGGGAAGGCAAGCGTGTTGCCGGACATTCGATTTGCTGACCAGCACGGTGAGAGGTGGTTTTTTTGTGATCGTGAAGAAGATCCGTGGAACGGGCTCATGCAAGGGCGCCCGTATCCCGCGGTCGCCAGAAATATGTGTTACAATGGTACAGAATTGCCTGACATCGCAGGGGCGTGCTTCATATTTGGACAACTTCCATGGTGTATCAACAGAACGTAAGAGGTGGCCTGGATCTATGAACCAAGGACTACCCTCTTCGGGAAGCGCTCAAAGTTAAAATGGCAGTATCAATGGCTATCATCTACCTCATTGCCGCCGTACTATGGTCATCACTCATCACGGGTATTCACCTACTTTCATGCCATCATCGCTCTTAAGTGTGCTGGCAATATCAACTGCCCTATCATCTGCTCAGTGTTACCGCTTTATGGTCATCACTCATCACGGGCATCACCTACTTTCATGCCATCCTTTGTGAGTGTTCAAGTCTTGGGGGAGCCCAGTGTGAACAGGGCTAGTGTTCAAAGATCAGTGTGCAAGCCCTCAGTGATCGTGTGCGTGCAAGCAGTGTCATTTAATTTTTAACGTGATTAAGTCCAAAGAAGTAAAGAGAGTGATAAATAATTTGTTGAAGTGTTAGCACCGAGAAAGTTGAGTATCTAGAGAGAAAAATGTTTGAGAATGAGTACTTAGTTATTTTTAACAATGCTATATGGTTGTTATGTAATGAAGAAATGTGATTTTTAATATTTTCCTTTTAATTTTCAAATTTAAGTTTTGGGTGGACAGCTCCTTAGGCAGACCAAGCTCTGATCTTCAGACCAGAGTGGATTCTGTTTCCTGGGTTGATTTTAATTGGTTCTAGGGTTTTCTTGAATTCCAAATTTAATAGATGTTAATAATTAATAACGCAATGTACTATCTGTTTTCCCTTGGCCACTATGGGTCAAAGTTTGTTTAAAGAACCTAAATTTTAATTGTTGTTAATAAAAGTTAATTTTTGAATTTAACAATTAGTGTTTGTGATTTCTTTAGTTGTTGTTGGCTGTGCAATTTAATTATTTAAAAGGTAAGTGGATTTTCTTAGAGGTTTTATGTTGTTGAGATGTTTTGAAAGGTTTACATAGTTGAGCACAGACCAAGCTGTAAGTAAATAAAAATAGTAAACAAAGAAAATAAATATTATTAAAAGTAAACTTTATTGATTTAAAAATACTATACGATCAGGAATAAATAAATTAAGGTAAATATAAATAGTAAATTATATAATTAAGAAAATAAAAGAAGTATTAATAATTACAAAGGAGAAAAAGCTATATAACAATAGGCATCTTTCACACCATGCCTATATTCCTAAAGGGGGTCTCCTGCTCTCCCTCTCCCTAGAGAAATTTAAATGATTAATGTAGTCTAGAAGAAATTTAAATGATTAATGTGGCATCAACTTTGCACACAACAAAAAATATATTTTATAACACAAAATAGGATGTCATACATAGGGACTCCTTTGATGAGTTCTGCTTAGGGTATCTGTACATGTAAATCCATCCCATGCAAATAGACATAAAACTTATTGAAATTCAACTGCAAAGTTTAGTGACATTTATTCGTGTATTAAAACTGAAGGTGTTTTAGGAGCAAGGCGTTATTTTAAGGGATTAATGATTCTACCAGTAGTATTTTAAATTTAAATTGTAAAAGTATGTCCAGAGGAACTGGGTATGTTCTAGAAACCATAATAAAAACAGGTTCTTTCTTAAAGTCTAAATGTAGTTCTGAAAAATTGTTTAGATTTATAAAGAAAATTAGACTTTGCTAATCCAACAGCAAAAAAAAAAATGAAATTGACAAGTACTACCTTTCAAATATGTCATGATATGTTAATTAAATTTTTGTATCACAGATAAAATAATCCATAATTTGTTCTAAATTAAAACTAGTTTGAAGAATTCACGAAAAATATATTTATACTCTATGTGTATGTGTTAATTAATTTGTTTATAGTTATTTAGGATAATTTAGTACATTTTAAAAAGTACAATTTAGTATACTTTAAGGATATGTCAAATTTGTATATGCATATTGTCATAGGTGAATTCATCAATTGTCTTAGTAGGCAGTTGCCTACATGCAGCTGTACTCATAAGAGGTAGGCAACTAGAATATTTAAAAATTTAAATTTGCAGCTGCTGGAAAATCTTTTGTCTGCCTTCTATATTCGGAGAGTAAAACGTTTCCAACCTGAAATCAATCACAATAGTATTTAGCTATTTTTATTTTAGTATTTAGTTTTTTTTTTATTAGTTTTGTGAAGAATGTGTTTCTGTTATTTAAGGGGTATGTAACGAGTTTTAGAGAGTACAAAGTAAAATATTCAAACTTAAAAAATTAACTATATATGAAAAAGACAACTTCTGAATAGACATTTTTTTTTTATGATGAGCTTTTAATGATCTTACAGTTTAAAAAATCAATTATACAATCCACTTAAATTATATTTTAGTTAAATCTGTGGCAGTATATTTTACTCTACTATGCATACTGATGAGTAAGCTAAGTAGGGTAATGAATATTGAATAATTTCTATTGTGCTATTATTTGATTCTTAAATTTTTGTTGTTTGTTTTAGTATTTATTTCTAATGAACACGTCCGAAATAATGAAGAGATCAGGGAGAAATTTTGTATTTGTTTATAATTTACTTTTATTCTCAATTTGCTTTGTTTATTTGCAGGATTTGAAGAACCGTGTTGAATCGCTGCAGAAAGCTGTCATGGATTCAAAAGCATCGTATGCTGCCTGTTTGCATAATTTGGAGATGATTTCAAGTGAAATTCACGAACGCAGAAAGATGAATTTACCGCCAAGGGAACCTGGTGTTGGGGCAGAGTGGGATGCAAAAGCCGATTCAGAAATCTGTACGTTTTGGAGTATATTTTGCATTTCACATAGTTCTAATAAATTTTCTTTTTTAGTGGAAACCGCTCTATGACCTAGTTGTTAACATTTTTATTACAATGACTGGGAACTCAAGTGAGTTCTCTCACATACATTTTCATCTTTATTTTATGTGCAGTGAGGGTTCAATCATCTGTTCAGATAGTCATTTTTTTTTTCAGTTTTTGTAGTTCATAACTCAAAATGTTAGCGATAAATTGGCATACATCAGCAAAATTTCCTCCCTTCCTGGAAAACATGAGTAACCTGAAATCATCTGGGAATTTGAAAACAGAAAAGAAAAAGAAAAGAAGTTAGAACACAATTCATAGGCTTCAGGGAGAACAAAAAAACTTGGATTCCTCAGGGAATTTAAATTCCACTAAAAATCTAGTGACACTCATAGGAAATTACATATTTTCATTAAAAACTGGAGAAATTCATTGAAAGCCTGGAGAAAATTTTTATTTTGCCATCTTTCAAGAACTGTTCAATCACTGTCAATCAAGAGAGAATCAAACTGTTCAAAATCAAACAATCAAGAGAGAATCAAACTGTTTTTATAAAAACTTTTCTCATTGTGGTAACTTAGATTTTGATTTTAAAAACCTATTTTTATGGCTGCATTAATTGATTTTGTTGACTCATTTTTTTTTGTGAGTTATTGAATTCACTAATAAAAGTGATTGTATCACAAAATATTGTGATTGCAACTCTGGAACTGCACAAGAATTCTTTTGAAAAACCTGTGATATTCAAAGAATTTTGTTTCCAAGTTTAAATAGGAACCTTGAGGAAATATAAGAGTCTCTAAATGTAATAAATAATGGTGTTAAAAATCTGGCACCTAAAAAATTATGCTGTTTAATGTATAGTTGATATTTTAGTTAGATCACTTTTCAGTTGAACTTCGATTCTAAAAATGAATTCATTAGTTGTGTTTTTAGTACAACAGTTACAGTTTCATTCTTTTTTTCAACATGGCTATTTATCCAAAGGAATGGTTACATTTTGCTTGTGAATCCAGTGTGTACCTGAGATGAAATATAAATTGTCTAAACTAATTAAATATGATCAAATGTTGATACTTAATCCTTGTAATTCATACTTAATCTGTTTAATTTTAATAAAATTTGGTACATAGCACTCATATTATTTATTTAATTCAATTGACTATTGAAAAATTTCAACAAGGAAGTGCAGCCAACGGCCGTACCGTGCTACATTAATTGATAACTGAAAACACCGGTTCTCGTTAGGTCACCGAAGTCAGGCAGCATCGGACGCGGTTAATACTTGGGTGGGTGACCACCTGGGAACGCCGCGTGCTGTTGGCACATTTTGGGCGTGGTAGCCCGGTGGTTTGCACGCTGGATTTGCACGCTGCCATAACTGTCACCGTGTTCATGCGGAGTACGATCACGTTAAACCTGTGGATCCGTAAGTCCTTCCGAGAGGTTGGTGGTAGGGGAAGGAGGGTACAGTCCCTGTGGATGCCTCCCCCACTGGGTTCCGGTCTAAATTGGGTGGTACTTCCCGGCCATCCAAACAGTTACCTTAAACCTTTCTGGTAGGTCGGACGGTTTGGGTCTCAACAACAACAAGGAAGTGCAATTTCCAATAAACATTGTGATATAAAATATGGCCTCCTCACTCGATTAGTTTGTAGAAATTGGATTATCACTGAACTGTATACTATACAGGAATGAAGACTGATCTGTCTGTTGCAAACAACTGCATTATTCCTTTGAATTTTCCCTTATATCTAGTGTATGTAAAAGCCTTCCCTTACATCTAGTGTATGTAAAAGCCTTCCTGTATATCTAGTATATGTAAAAGCCTTCCTGTACATCTTGTGTATGTAAAAGCCTTCCCTTGCAGCTAGTGTCAAAGACTATGTTTCAAATGTTCTATGTTTAAATATTACTAATAGCTATATGTTAAGTTGAAATTTTCCTGCTATCAACACTTGGTTCAGCTATCATAGTTCGTACGTTTGTAAAAATCCTTAAAAAGTGCTTGAAAAAAAAAGTTCATTTTTTAAGTTCTTGAAAGTCCTTGAATTTGATAAAATGTAAAAATAGTCCTTGAATTTTTTAAAATGATAACATGCATAATTTTTTCAAAAAACTATAACGTACCCAATTTTTTAAAAAGCTGCAATTCAACCCATATTTTCTGTACTTTACACAGGGTTCTTGCTGTGGACCATCATTACTCCAAATCATGATAATATGTTTTATTTGGTGAGTATATCAAATGATCAAAACGAAATTGTGAATACAGAAATATTTAAGAACAAAAGCAGATATCTTTACTAAAAAAAATGTGTGAGATTGATTATTTAGAAATAGAGATATTGAAGAAGTAAAATGTTTGAAAATAGTTATCCACACATTGACAGAATCTGCTGATCTCTAGCACTAAAGTCTATAGACTAAAAATAAAATAACGATATTACTATCATTTCAGTCAAATAGTTTGCCAAAGAAAAGCAAAAAAATAAAATTTGTTGGAAATAAGTTTGATAAATAAGTTTGATAAATAATGATAAAGCAGTTTGGAGTTGTATGTGTGTGTGTGTGTGTGTGAGTGAGAGAGCGAGAGACCATGGCTATATGCTGCATGAGATATAACCAAAGTATAGCACTGAACATTAAGTGCATTTTAATAAGTGTTGGAAAAAAAAATACATCAAAACCAATTCACTAACTGCTATGCTCGATTTGAAACTAAATGTTCACTGTATCCTTCTGCATTTCCAAATGTAATGATAAGGAATATGACATACGATATACTATCTATCTAGAGTAAAACTCGGTGACTGGTATAGAACTAATGTAATATGTATTATTATTGATTATATTTAATTTAATTAATTTTTGATGTATTTAAAAATTTTAGCCATTTATGCACCCTTGTCTGTGCTCTGGGAATGTGACAGTCAGCATACTGACAGCTTATCTTCCAACACCGAGCCAGATATTGCATCCGAACTTGAACATTTGTGCCAGGATCTGTCTCTGGAGCCAAGTATGAACCTTTTATTTGCATATATTTCAATTTTCAATTATATAGTTGAAACTACTATATATATATATATGTTTATATGCACATACAGTGGACTCTCGTTAAGATGGCACCGTTTAAGATGGATTTCTCGTTATTACATATAGATACAGATTCCCCGATTAAGGTCTATGGATATTGCATGTTATAAACATTGCTTAATACATTCGTTCATTCATTAAGATAGAGAAAATTTATTTAATTTTTCAGTCAGCAGAAGGTATTCCAGAACACACTTTTGAGTAATTGACTAAAATTGAGATTGACATAAAAAATATTGTTTAATGAAAAGAAACAAATAAAGATGACTTCATTTAAAAAATATTACTACATACAACTACATTTTGTTTATGCTTTGAAAGTTAATATTTTTTCATATTTACCTCATTATACATATTAAAATGTTTTGATTGAAATATTCTGTCTTTTTTGTTTTAAGGTTATATTTTTCATTGTACCTCACATGTTACATAAAATTAAGGATAATAAATTTTCATTGCCATTTTACTATTTCATTACAATTTTACGTCAAATTTATGGACTCCTGCTATAATGGACTTTCGCTGATACGTACAATAAATGTTGACCCTTGACTGTCTGTCTTAACAAGAGATCACTGTATATTTATTTATTCTACTTTTTGCATTCTCTAGCCAAATTACACTGTGCGTTCTGCCAGGTGAAGGGGCTTTGAATATATAATTTGTTGATAAGAAATTTCCATCATTAAGTTTTGTACCCTCTTTTTTCCATCGTACTGTTTTGTATGTTGGTCTGAATAGTCAGGACATAACATTAAAATATGTGATCATTAGCATTTCAAGTTCATAAATCAATCAGAATTTTAATTGTTTTATCACTCACCAAACTGCTTTTGAATTTGATAGGGGATGAGTCGTAAGTATTTGGTAACAAGTAAATAAAATTATTATACAGGGTGTTGAGTGCTATCCATACCCAACGGCTATTTCCTCAACCGTTAGTCACAGAGATATACTTCCAAAAAATGTTTTTAATTTTAAAATCTATTATCTTAGATACAATTTAAATCAATAAATGCATTTTTGAAAGAAATACGAAATATAAATTTTTATACGGTCCCCTGGTCCTACCAGTTATATTTAGGAAAATCATCATACAATTTCATGCAAAATAAAAAAAAATCATTCTTTTACCACCAAAATTCACTGTGTTATGAAGTATTAAACTTTATGACTTAAGTCGCTTTTCCACGCATAAAAATGTCCCATTTCAGGCAACCTTTAAGGGACCGTATAAATATTGAAATTCCGTATTCAAAGTATTATGTTTCAATTGCATTTGCTGACATAATGTCGAGAATGAAGCAAAGCTTTTTATCAAATAGTAATTCATTTAGAAGAGTATTATAGTCAGGACTCAACTAAGATCGTCTAGGGTTTTTTCTAAGATCTTTATTGTAAATGAGGTAACACATTATTGTTTAAGTCAAGTAGTTTGTCAATAAATGTATTTCTGTAAAAATTACGGAATTTAAATTTTTATACTGTAATAGACCAGTAATGAGACCAGTTGCAGTGTACCTGCAGACGAAAATAAAAAATTACGCACATTAAATCTAAAATAATAAAGGCATATAATACCTAAAAAATAACAGATTTGTGTATATAATTATTTTGTATATTACCCCCATTTCTCAGCACAAAAAGTGCTCTAACTTTAAGCAGCTATAAGTCGGTCAATTTTGGTTGTAAAAGGACGATTTTTTTTTAAATTTTACATGAAATTGTATGAGGATGATTTTCCTAAATATAACTCATAGGACCGGGATACCGTATAAAAATTTATATTTCATATTTCTTTCAGAAATGCATATATTGATTTAAACTTTTTCTAAGATAATAGATTTTAAAATTCAAAACATTTTTGCAATTGGAAGTATATATATCTGTGACTAACAGTTGAGGAAATAGCCATTGGGCACCGATTGGATACCCTGTGTGTATATATATATATATATATATATAAAAATATAAATTAGTAAATCCAAAGTTAGAATGTATATATATATATATATGTATATATATATATACATATATGTATATATATATATACACACATATATGTATATATATATATACATATATGTATATATATATATATATACACATATATATACATATATATATATATATATATATATATATATACATATATATATATATACATATATATATATATATATATATATATATATATATATATATGTATAGCATAGTAAACATATTAAAATAAAATTCTTTCACAGTTATCCAATTTTTCTCCAGAAGTTGGCGCAATGCAGCACATTCTCCTAAAGTAACATACAAGATTCATATGAAAAAGAGAGGGGAAATGACCAAATGCAAGGCATAAAATGGTAGAGGGGGATGGCGACCCCTCTTTCCCGTTTTAAAGACTGCTTTTATGCCCGGGCAACACTCACGGTACCAATGCCGTGCAGAAGCCATACTTCCGTAAATGTGTCAAATCAAAAACACTCGAAAAAGTGCAAAGAAAACAAATAGGAATCGACCAGGATCGCAAGGGAAAGAATGGAAATGCAGCAAATGCCCCTGTCGGTTACGATGGAGTGCATCATATATAACAGAAGTCCACGCATGCGCTATTCGTTATTTTCACTTTTATCGTTCTATACCTCTGCCATATCCTTTAAGTAAGCATTTTCTCCCTTTTTTGTATTAAATAGGGAATTATAATAACATTTCAGGAAGCCAATTGGATAATTCCGTTTTATTGCCTCCTTCATAATAATTCCTATTATGCATGATGCAATCAGACTTGAAAGTATTAATGCGTTGATTTCTATTGAGGTGACCAATGACGACATTTCTGAAAATGTTTTTGGTCAAATTGGACCTCCAATCAATAATGCGGTTGATTTTTATATTGAAATTGTTTCTCTTGTCATATAAGACGGTATAAGTACCATATCTACTGTCATGTTTTAGTGTGATATCTAGAAAATCAACACTATCTTCCTCCTTACTTATATTCTCAATCAATTCTAGTTCTTTTGGATAAAAAGTAAAATCAAATTGGGGTGTATTCTTATATTGCCCAATAAGGACATCGTCAACGAAACGAAAATATGGCATTTCATGTAATATATGAGTGCCATTTTCAAATTTACACAAGTATAGATCGGCGAGTAGGGATGAACATCCCCCTCCCATCGGAATACCCTTAACCTGTTTAAAATAGTTGGTGCCATCAAATAAGATGTTTTCAAACAACACAATGCGAATCAAGTCCTCGTATTTTCTGAATGTAATATGCTCTTTTAAGTCATATATTTCATGTAGTTCCTTCAAAATTTCATATAGATTTTCCAGATTGATGTTGTTGAATAAATCACGGAAATCGTAACTTTTGAAACGTATATCCGTGCTATAAAATGGAAGTCAGTTGATGACATCGTAACTATTATTTATCATTACTGTTCCTTGTTTCTTGAGTATAATCATAACATTTTTAAGTATAGTTAAAAGTTTTTCATTTGCAATTGTTAAATAGGATCCACATCCCACTGTCACCGGCCGGAACTTGACTGGATTTTTATGAAGTTTTGGTATGAGTACCAAATATGAAAAGTTAACTGCTTTAAGTTCGATACCAATGCTTTCATACAGAGTTTTAATTTTATTTACCAGACATGTTCCATTTTGTTGTAAAGGGGAGTACATTTGTTTATCAAGATAACTATTTTTTAAAGTATCAACGTAGTATTTTCTGCATGTGAAAGCGTAATTTGATACAACTTTATCCGTATAAGTTATAACATATTTATCTTCATATTTATTGACTGCATTTTGAAGAGAAGGATAATACGTTTTTTTACACAATGTTTTGTAGTGGAGATTGAACATTTTGATAAGGTTGTATTGCCATTCTTTGAAGGCTTGTATTGGCATGCTGTATTTTACGGCGAGTTTATATGTAAATTTCTTCAAATCTTGTTCAAAGTCCTTTTTAATATTTGTGAAATCTTGTATACGAAATTTCGTACCAAGTTGAAGCATAGATTTTAACTTGTGATTATCCAATAGATCCAGGTTTCCAGTGATAATGTGCGCATGATGGGTATCTATATAAGGGCTGTTTTTACAATTACACTCTTCACTTTTATATACATTGATGTTTCTACTTATGCGGTTATAATTAAATATTTTTCTACCATTGGTTTGTACAAATTTATAAATCAGTTTTACTTCTATGTTAGGTATTGGTAAGAGATGTGCCAAGTTTTTTATATATGTCTTGATTGGTAAACCATCATAATTTTTATTTTTGTAGGTTGTAACAAAAGGCTCTGTTGTAGTAGTTTTCTTCTGTGGAGAGGATTTCAATACTATGCTTAATGTACTGGCTTTTAGTTTAAGTAAATCCATCATTATAGCGTAGTTTGTACATGCATTTTCATTATTATTAACAGTTAGTTGTTTTTCGAGTTGATACACTTTCAAATAACACCAGATGCGTTGAATATAACGTTTTCTTATACTAAATATAAGATTTTTGATCCAGCCGGGTTTTATTATTATTCCTGCACACACTGTTTTCATGAACGTTTCGATCTTATCAAGAGTTTCTTTATAACTGAAATTTTTCCTTTTTCTTGTTCCCCTTTGCCATCTCTTTTTTATAGCAGGATGGATATCTTGTAATACAGGGTTACGTTTTTCATTTTTACAAGATTCCAAATTATAATTGTCATTAAATATGATCGTATTGAGTCCATACGGAAAAGCTGTTCCATATTGTTGGATGTGTGTATTTTCCCACCAAAGTCTTTCTGACAGTTTGGGTACAACATCGATGATTGTAACAATTATTTGTGAAAAATCATGGTTTCTATAATGACGGAGTTCCAAATTGGTGATAGTTGCATCAGTGAGAAGAGATTTGCCAATTTGACTTCGATGTAAGTTGATTCGCAAATGCAAACGATTTTTGGTTTGGCCGATATATTTGGCTTGGCATGTTTGGCAAGTAATACAGTAGATGACATTATAGGTTTTGCAGAATGTACCGTAACTGGGATCTTGAGTAGATATTTGGAGAGGGTCTGCCACTGGGCAGAGTTTACATCGATGAGATTGGCATTTTTTAAACTTGAAATTACGTATTCTATTAAAATAGTGACGATATGAATATTTAAAAAAGGATGATCCATTTAGATTAAGGATCGAGTCGGTAGAACAATGAGAAACATTACAGACGCTATTTATATTTGTCACAGAGTTTGCAATAGCATGTTGCACAGGCTTGAAATATTTCTTTATGTTAGGCATCATATATAAAGCATGAGGGTAACTGGTTAACGATAATACTACTACCCTGTATTGTTGTATTACCGGGCATATACTTTATAACAGTATAATTGCCAGTCGCTATATAATATAGTTGTATTCATTCATAAAGTATAATTTCAACAGTTTATATCTCTTATTGAGGAGTAAATGTAAAACGTAGTTGTTTTTCACTAGATCCACCATCTTGCTCATTAAAGCTGTGGAGAAAGTATAAAACATACATTAAAAGCTGTATCTTCATAAAGCATATAAGAATGGCCTGGATGTGCGAATGCATGACTTTTAGAACATTTTTAACTTTTTTTGGATTTTATATAAATATCATTTCATTGAAATACGTTATTTGTAAAATGGGCGTAGATAGATATTGTCCGTGTTAGATAACTTAAAACACAATAAAACACATAAATACTATAAAACACTTAAAAGGCAAATGCTACCTTGTTAAAAACATGCTAAATGAGTTACAATTCATGATATAACAAAACAACATGGAATCAAAATAACACAACATACCATAGTGCGTCCCCAATTTTAACCTAAATGCCGATCCAACAACACACGGAAGACCACCACAGCACGTGTATGGTCCGAGAAGTAACCCAGGTCATAAAACATCAAACAAGAAAAACGAGACGATATATCCGCGCAATGCTGCAAGACACAGAGTCCCTATATATATAGCATAGTAAACATATTAAAATAAAATTCTTTCACAGTTATCCAATTTTTCTCCAGAAGTTGGCGCAATGCAGCACATTCTCCTAAAGTAACATACAAGATTCATATGAAAAAGAGAGGGGAAATGACCAAATGCAAGGCATAAAATGACTATTTTTAAAACTCATAACCTTTTTTTAACTCTATTGAACTACTAAATTGTTTCAAGGATATAATGAATCAATTTTGACATTGCACATCAGTTTTATGTGTTGGTTTTACTTTGTACTATGTTCCTAAAAGCCTATGTTAAAGTAATAAAAAATTATTTTTCTAAATACACAGTTCCTTTTCTAATTATTCCAGTGTTATAAAAATTACTTCGATTAACAAACATAAATAATAAATATTAGATTTATGTGTTTTTTAACTTCTTATGAATTCAGGATTTACTCGAAAGATAAAATGAATCACTTCTCTAAAAGCTGAGTGTTGGTATGTCAGAGCATCAAATGTAACCCCAAAGACTGAAAAATGTCTCGTATACTAATTCGGCCATGCAAAATCTAAATCTGAAATCAGTTTTTTAAATTAACCCTTGGATCTGGAAAAATAGTTTATTATTTGTTTTGCTATTTTTGTGTTTACCATCTCAGGCGGAAGGCATTGCAATAACATGATACAAAGGAAAACTATTCAGCTCATGGAGTTGGAGATGAGACCAACTCCAAGATTCAGCTCAATAGGAATATTAATATTGAGAGGTCATGAATATTTAAACCATAGCGATAGAGGTACCTTCTTTCTGCTTTAACTTCAAATTCACATTTTAAACAATGCAATTAATATGAGCTTTGTTTATAGAATGATTGGTGGAGCTGAATTGTGTGTATGACCCATAAAGTTATAGGGAGTCCCTTTTTTACTTTCCTTATATACATAATGTATAAGGAAAGTATTGTGACGGGGTCGAAAATTCGAATTCGAGTTTTCGACGGGAGAGCACGTTTCAAGCATCCCTGATCACGAATCAAACATTTTTGAAGTGATGTCTGTGTGTGTGTGTGTGTGTGTGTGTGTGTGTGAAAGTATGTGTGTGTGTGTCAGTGAGTCTGTGGAGACGATAACTGACGAACGAATGGATCGATTCGAACCAAATTTGGTACAAAAATCACAATCCGTAAACACTGGAAGCCTATTGTTTTTATACGCAATCGAATGTTCAGAACCCCCCTAAATTTTCGAATGAAATTTAAAAAAAATCGTCAAAAAATCAAAACCACTAAAAAAGTTACGCAAATAGACATTTCTTATGTAATTTTTCATTAGAAAACGATTGGCATAAATTTTAGAACGCTAACATGAACTGTTCTCGAGATATTGCACATTTTTTAAAAACTTATCAAAAAGTCATAAAATAAAAAAAAATATTTCCTATTGAGAAACATGTTCACTTTTCATATGTAATACCATTCGATAAATTGGGTGACATCATTCTCGTGGATCTAGCTTGTTCCATTCATGAAAAAAGATACTTTGAGTAATACGTTTGTATTTGAACGCCAATAGTCATTTGTCTGTTGTAAGAATAACTTATTTCTTCGTTCATAATTCTTGGCGAGATTTTGGCGACGAATTTGGCGGAATGTCGCCAACTTGGCGACTTTTTGAAATGTTGCTAAATTAATGAAAATCTCGCCAAATGGATAAAAATGATGCTAAATCAATGAAAATGATGACTAATTGTCGAAAATTCAATATCTTGGAAAGAATATTAGTATCTACTATGAGAAAAACCTAATTTTTTACTGTAAAAGTAGTAAATTCATTACATTATATAAGGAAAGTCATGTGTTGCCCACATCAGATTTTTTCCCATGCTATGACGAGAAATTGAAAACTTAAGGTAAAATGTTTTAGGCGTTAAGCTTTGTAAATGGTTTGTTAGAGGGTCTAGGTGAACGTAAATTAATTGTGTTATGTTAGGAGTAGGTATAGTATGTATGTTTTGATAAGGAGAAGGAGTTGTATAAGAAATAGTAATATTGATTGGGAGGGCATATGACTCGCATGTGTCTGTGAACATTAGGAGCGGATGGGAGGGTTGGCGAGAGTTGTTGTCTGCTGGCTCCTGTTTTGCATGCATGGCTGTGGTGTATTTGGATGGGTGTAATGCGCAGATTTAACTAATATATAAATAAAATATAAGTATTTAAATAACTAGCGAGTACTCATGAAAAATCACAAAAAAGATTTTATTCACTGAAAGGTATTAAATGTAGAAGATCTTTAAGTTAATAAAATTAAGTTTTTATAGCAAAGATATCTTCAAAAAGAATATTTTAGTCTACATTTTTATAGTATTATCACCTTAGTAAAGTGACTCAAAATTATCTCATTAAATTGGTTTTAACATCCCCTTCATCAAATGACCAGAAAATAAAAGTGGTTAAGATTTAATTAATCAGCTCAAAGTTATGAAATAAAACAAATATATTGTGTATAAAGTGTTATAATTGCAAAAAGGTATTTTAATATAATGTACTTACTTACTTTATTAGGCTTAAATAATGTAAACAAATCCAAATTACCGAACATGTGCATTCATATGCTTGTTGTTATTCAGCAAACGATAATAATGTGAGTAAATTACTCACACTAGAAATTACATTTGATTTTAATTTTCTTCCGAATTTAAATTTAATAACTGCATGTATACTAGGAAGCCTAAAATATCTGTTTATTTTCGGTTAATAAATATCTAAATATTAAATTGAGTAATATTAAATAATCTAATTTTAGTATATATCAGCTCTGAACAAACTATCTTCTTAAAACTAATAATTTTAATTTATTTCTACTCTACCATTGCAAAACACCCTTCTTATGGCTATGATGGTTGGGAACCGAATTTCAATCCCAGTGTAAAACAACATCTAATAATTATAAACCCTATTATTTAATGAGTTTAACTGCTAGTATTACATATATATCATTTCTTGGTGCTTTTTGTATATGAGATATTTATATACTTTTAGGCCTTAGACTACCATCTCAAGCAAGTGTTCAAGTTGGAAAATCGCAGTCCTTGCAGCAGTTGAAGGATGATGATTGTTCTGCTGTCAGCAAGCCTGATGATGGCTCTCTGCCATCCAGTGATCTCTGCCAATTGCCGTCCCCCCATCACTTTGATTCGGGTGATTTTCCTGAGGACTCATTCCAGGATGTTGATCTGAATTCTTAGTTCTCTCTTTGTGATAATGTGTGTCTGGAAAATTGGAAAATACAGTTTTTTTATAGATATAAGTCGCAAGGTTCCCACAATTCCTAAGAGAGTAGCTCAAGTGTTGTTATGTCATTCTAAAATTTTATATCGATAGTACTTAAGTCTTATTATGTCTTCACAAAATTCTATATTGACAGTTTAGTGACCATGGATGTGAACCATTTTTTCTTTCAGACCCTGATTAATGTCAAGCGGAACAAGCTATGTGCTTCCTAAAAGAATTGATGTAGAATTTTGAATAAAGAATAGACTAATATTCCACATTCACTTGCTTGGGAATTAAAATTCAGCTTTTATTGCTGAATATATTTATATTGTTAAAGCATAACCATTTCCAAATTTCATTAATATTTTCTCATTTATAATTATTTATAGTAACTCAATTTTATACAGATTTTAAAACTGCATGCCAATTTTATGTCTATGAATAAATTTGGTTGTTTAGCCTTACTATTGCACAAACATTACTGAGATTTTTTTTTTACTGTGTGGAAACATTACAAAGATCTGTACAAACTATGGGCATTGAAAGACCTTGAAAAGCTAAGGAATGTTTTAGTGGGAACCCTGAGGCCATCTATGAGTGAGTCTGCTCATGTATATGAACCATAATGAATTGTTCGATTTAAAAAACATACTTAACAAAGCAGATATTCCAATTCATACCCAAATCATTGTATTAAAATATTAGACACTTGAGTATTATACTAAACTTTACAATATTTACTTTATAACCAACACAGGTGCTACATGGCATTTTCGAAATGTGATGTAACTGTCTATATCAATGCTTATCACAATCATTTGGCATTTGTTACTTCTTATTTGCATGTTTGTACAACACTTTTAGAAAAGCAGACAAAACATTTAAAAAATTTAAATAACTTTAATATATTTATATCTTTCCAGCATTTTGTATTTTGTTATTGTTTACATTGTGTTTCACCACCATTTCATGACAGCCATGTAATTTTGAAATTGGGATAAAAGAATAGTTTAAAAATGATACCATTCTTAAACTATTGGTATAGTAGTTGCGTACCAATTATTGTATAGATTTGTTGATATTCAGAAAACTATAATGATCATCTCATAAGATTAATAAAATCTATCCAATGAATGCCATGGCTAATTACAAATTTTATCTGTATTTCAAAGGATTTATGGAAAATTATTTGGAACCTTAAGATGATTGCATACCAATAGATTTGTTGATATTTGAAACACTCAAACTATAACGATCATCTATCTCATAAGGTCAATTAAATTTAGCGATCAAATGCCATGGCTAATTACAAATTTTATCTGCATTTCAAAGGATTTATTGAAAATTATCTGGAACCTTAAGATAAAATGTCATTTTAAAGTGACTTGATTGCAAATTTCAATTTAACAAACAGGAGGGTAAAAATATAATTATTAGATCACTTGAGAGTAGAGGGGTATCAAACAACTAATATTAGAGCATTGAAGTGTGAAATTATATGAATTATTTTTAAATTGTGAAATGTAATTATAAATATATTTCATAAAAAAAATTAATTTCTGTACTATTAAGTTGTTTAGGGAATTGCTAAAATTATTGAAATATTTATAGATTCTAGGTCTGTTTAATCTATGTTGCCAAAATTTGTAATATTTAATAGTATTACAGAATATTATATAATGGGAAGTCCATTCTTCCTCTCACCTTTCAAATTTAATTGTATATATATATTTTTTTAATAAAAAATTTAAAGATTTCAGTTTCATTTGTTTAAACTTTAATAGTCAATATTATTGTTGGATTTATGGCACAAATGAATATATGTGTGTGTGTGTGATTGTACATGAGCAGACTCATTTTTTAATTTAGTTTTGAATTGTTGGTGTAATTATTGTATCTGAAGTTGCCATATTGAGTATTTTGTGTTTGAAGTGTATAAGTGTTATCTTAATCGTACAAGCATTTTTATTTATGCCATAAGTATTTTAATCGTGTTGATATTCAATGAGCTTTTACTTGGAATTTGTTATTTGCATGATCTGTGTTAATTGGTTTTATGTTAGTATGTTTAAGAGATTTTAAGTGAAGATTTTAAGAAATTTTAAGTGTAAGATTATATTTAAGTGTAATATATTTTAAACAATTCATTATGTGCATGACTCTTTGGCCTGGTTAAAAATTAAACTGTGGTGTTTTATAGATCTTCAAGCTGAGACCTCTGCCATAACCAAAGCTAATTAAGTTACTGAAAGTTAGTGAAAGATTTAAGTTAGTGAAAGATTTAAGTTAGTGAAAAAATAACATGCCAATTTGATACTTGTAGTTTTTTTCAAAACTTTGAATACTGGTTATCTGTATGAATTAAAATTACGGAAGTTTCCTTGCAATATCAGAATTTTTAGATTAAAATTTTTTCAATCCTGGAACCAACCTCATATGATTGGGAATTCCATTTTACTTCATGTCAAAGAAGCCATATTTTTTTTATTTTTGTGTTTTAATTTGTCTATAAATATTACATGTATTTAAACGATAATATCAGCTCGAGACCTCTCTATAAAAACATTTGATATAAGGGATTCACTTTCAGGTATTTAAAAGTTGTTCAAAAGGGAAATCTTTTGGTAAATTTTCCTTCTTTGTAATGGGTTTAGCCTAAAAGCCTTGAGTCATAGTGTATACCTTAAATTAAACAATAAAAATAAAAATAATAATCTGGTTATCTTACATATAATATGCATGTGTATTTTAACATATTTTGAAAAATGCAACTTGCTGATATTTGACAAATTGCATATACAATTTATATATAAACAAAATAAGTTAATAAATGCATTTCACTTGCTGTCAGTTTTATTATAAAGAAAAGAAGCAAATTTAAGACTTGTAAAGTTACTCCATTTACTTGTGACCAACTTCAAAGTATATTTTTCCAATAATTTTTTTTTTATATAGTATTACAGTTTTATTTTATCAGGTGTTGCAGTCATTCTCTAAACTACATCAAATAGGACAATTGGATATTAAATTACACCAAATAGGTTATTAAATAAGACAATATTCAGCATTAAACATCTGTTGATTGTTAAATGCATTTGATTGAACAGATATAACAGTTAAAAATGATGTCATACAGAATTTTAAAATATATACTTTTTTAATTTAATTTTTATGAGGATAATTGCTTTAAATTGGAATTCATTTGAATTGTATATTTTATATATTTTATTTTTAATGGTAAGACACTTGACACATACATCATTCGCCCATACATCAGCCATAAAATGTGAATTATTTAGCTGTCACAAGACGTTGCCTGATGCACCAGTGGGAGCGGAACACACTACGCCCAACAACACAACATTCATGCCTGTAGATGGGACTCGAACCCACAACACGGCAGCCCAGTGATCATGAGGAAATGCTTAACTTCTGTGCCACCATATTGGCAATTTGTAGAAATTATAGAAGATTGGTATAAATACATTAAAAAACAAGTTACACATTTATAAAAGCATTAAAAAGCAAAATGAAATAAAATTTAAATTAATTAAGGAAACGACCAATGGCAGTTTCCACTAAAAACTGCATACTTTATATCAGTCGATCTTTAATTTTCTGTTCAAATGTTGCTCCATTAAATTGAAAATGTTGCTCTCAATAACAATTTTAACACAATTCCTAAATTGAGAAAGTAATATTTCATAAATTTAAATAACAGAGATAAATCCCAAAATTTTAGGATTCTGGCATTTATAATCCAGGGATTTTAGGATCCGTGAATTACTGACCCTAGATATCATATTCATTGTTCAATTGATACTGAGCACTAATCAATGAACAAAAAACATTTAAACCCCAACTGTGCACTGAGAATATTAATAATAAACTGCTATTCTTCCTGATAGGGAACTTCCTTTAAACTTTAAATTGCTATTTTAGATTTTTCTCAAAACAGTTAGAGTTTGTCAGATGTTTGAAATAAGTGGACACCTTTTGCTAGAGCAATATAACATGAAAAAGTATTTGCATGCACAGTCACCAAAACAAAAGTATTGCCAAACCTGTAAAGCAAGTTGCATAAAAATAAAGATATCCACATAGATAATTATTAAAAAAAGTTATTGCAAACTTTTGGAGTGTTTAATAACAATCAAATTAGATAATTACAGAAACATTGTTCAAACAATTAACTATTTATCAATAAAAGATTCCAAATATGAAAAAATAAACACTTTATTGTATATGTAGTAAAGAGAGGAAGAAAATTTCTTTTTGTCTAAAAAGTATACATGTAATATTAGCTATAATTTGGAAAGTATTTATGTATGACATACGCCAATGTGTCTGCATTCTATAGTTCTCCTCCAACAAATTTGGATGATTCAAAATTTTGCTATCAACTTAAGAGCATTGATGCGTAGCAGTATGATAGCTTGGCAAATATAGGATTGTGGTAGCCAAAAGCAAAATGAAGTAATATTTAGTAATATATTTTTTTATGTGTAGCTATTTGATTAAGCTATTAAACAGCTGTAATTTTTTGTCTAAATTTTAGCACCATTGCTCTTAAACACACCCAAGTGCAGTTACCAATAACTATATAAAACTACAGAGGGTATTCACACATTTTTGTAATGATTTTGAAAAAATATATATATAAACAAAGATAAGAATTTTATTTTCTAATATGTTCAATCTGATAGCCCTGTTGTTGAACTATCATATTACATCTTGATTTCCAAGGTAAAAGAGCTTTTCTTAAAATATCACGGTTGATTTTGTTCCACTCCCCCATCACAATCTTCCAGAGTCCATTCAATGTTTTGGGGTGCCGCTTATAAAGAGCTTGTTTTAAAAGTCCAAATGCAGAGTAATCCATAGGAGACAGGTCAGGGGACTTGGGTGGGATGCATTTAAATTGGATACCCTCAATTCCGGTTTTATTTCTCACTTTTTCAAAAAATATAGCAGTAGATTTAGAGGTATGGTTGGTAGCCTTATCCTGATGGAACTTAACACAGTGAAGATTGTTTGGGTAAAATAATGGAATGTCTATTTTGAAAACGGTGTTAAAAAATATTTCTGATAGTAATCAGAGTTAATTTCGACATTTTTTTCTACTTTCCTTATTTTAAGTTTTCTGTTATAAGAGAATCCAGCAATAACCATAAAACCTTAAGCAAAACTTTCCTTGTTTTTTCTGATCCAACCTTTGTTGTGTATGCATTTTTTGCCTTAGTTCCAGTCAAATGTAAACTTTGATGTTTCTTTCCTTTTTTATTAATTATGTCACTTAATTTGCATGTAGAAATATTAAAACTATGCTTTTCACATCTTTTTTTAATAATCGAATAAGAGAGTTATAATTTAATAAGAGTATTTCTCTTCGGAAAGTTAAAAAATATAGCCTTTGATCCATTGTTTATTTTCTAGCGACATTTTAAAGTAAGGAATATTTTTAATGCTGCAGACGATAATTAAAGCCTATTTCGACTTGATGCCAGTTACGTTTTTATTTTTTTTATTTAAATTTAATTCATGGAGAAAGTCAACATCGTTACAAAAATGTGTGAACAACCTTCTGTATGAAGATTTTGAGCTTCTGTTACTTTTTGTTTAATTTATAAATTTTTAGAATTTCATTTGCAATCAGTATTTTGAGATTATATCTGATTATCCTTTTAAAAATTGAATGTACACAGCCCAGGGAAAAATATATCAGTTTATCCTACAGTTAAAAATATATCAACAATGTAAAATAAGTCACAAAATTTTAAATTAACGGCACAAAATCAAAATAAGGACTGGAACATGTACAACGCAAGCATACTACAAAAAAATTATCGAAGTAGTTCCATCATTATCTTTTTATAATCAGGTGGTCAGGTATAATAAATTATTAACAGATTAAATTACAAATAAACATAGAATGAATGAAAAATAAGAGATTGAATAAGTGCATTATGTTAACACTAAAAAGACTTATTTATTCTATGCAGTTTTATGTCCCACCTCCACTTAGGCTTGGATGGAAAGGATGAGCCATCATTTCCAGCAGTTTTTCTGTTATGACCTTCTATATTGCGATGGTTGCGAACAAACCCATAAGACAGAAGTCTATGCAAAACAGAAGAGAATGCCAGTTCTGTTGGTCTAAAGACCTCAGACACACTATGGAAGAAATTTCACTTTGCCTAATACCACCCAATCTAGACTGGAACCCAGTAGGGGTTACATCCACAGGAACCATACCCTCCTTCTCTTGTTCATCACCTCACAGAAAGATTTTCTTTAGATTTAACGTTCCCATACTCCGCTTAAACACTGGAATAGTTGTATAGCAGTGCTGGTAATCAAACTCGGATCCTCCTAGTGTGATCCCTGTCTTTTGTGAATTTATAAATCACACATTTTAAAATTAAATCGCTAAAGGTAGTTTTTTTTATGGTTTTTCTGAATATTTGATACTGCATAATTTATTATAGAATATGAAAGGACTAAGAGTTAAAATAGAAAAAAAAATTGCAATAATTTGACGCTGATTGTAAGTCTTGTATTGATTAGGGGAGGAGAATGTCAGAATTAGTACAGCAAGTTTGTGAAGTTTGGTCGTTAGAACACTCAATTTAAAATTGAAAGGTATGGGTTACAGTATTGCCTAAAAAAATTTTGTGTAGTACTTTTAGCAAAATATTAAATTAAAAATATTTTTCATATATATATATATATATATATATTAATGTTTTCCAAAGAGCTAGAGCAAGCATTGCTAAAATTTTTAAATAAAGATATAAATAATCATTTATTTAAATTAAAAGAAATATCAATTTACTGTACAAAATCAATGTATATAAATACATGAATTGCTTTCTAAATATCCTTCCTAGCAAACTGCTTGGTATTACTTTATCAACTTTCTGCAAATAGTATTTGGGATGATGAGTATTAGTCTGGACATTTTTTTTTTTTTCCTGTTTCAAGTGAATTATAAATTATTAAGTGAATTATTAGTTCAAAATTATTTCAAATTTGAATTACTTCAAGTGAACTATAAGTTATTATTTAGCATTATAGCTTAATTTACCTTTTCCGTCCGAAGCTAAATTATATGCTTTTTCTACTTTACTTATGCGAAGTACTGGTAGATATACCCAAAATTGAGATTTAAAATACAGTATAGTTCTGATTATCTGAGCTAATGTGGACAGAGAGCAGCAAAGATATGGTCAAACTCAGTTAACATGCTTCGTATACTTCCCCATTCTTCTCATTAAGAAATATGTAATATAGGAAAATGAATATATACAATAAATACATATTCAGTGTGTATTTGTTTATGCATACTTTGTGTGCTCTCATACTGCTTTTGATGTATCACAGTGTGGCCTTAATCGCATTTAGGCTTTCCATATGGAAAATTTTGAACCTTCTCCTGTACACATATCATCTTCCTCTTCGCTTTCTTGTTTCCTCTTACTAAATTTATATTTGTCACTGGTCAAACCTCATGTTTCTTATCCTTATTTATCCGAACAATCTTGAATGCCTTCTGCCTTAATAGGTTCAGAAACTAGAAGATTTTATGTTTCATCAGTGTCTCGGTAACCCATGGGCCTAAAAAATTGAACCAAGGGCAGGTTTATCTGCAGTAAAGTGAAGAATAAACATACCAAATTTGTAAAAAAAATCAATGAAAAACTGGATTTGTATATATATATATACAATATATATATATACAAAATTCAAGATATGCAACAGTTACATTACAAATCTGCAAACTTTAAGTAATAGATACTATAATCTTTAAGTTTGCAGATTTGTAGTGTAACTGTTGCATATCTTGAATGAAAATAATTTTTAACTTTTGGGGGTTTTATTCCAAGTTTAATTTTAATTGTAAATTTTCCTTTTAAATAAAGTGAGTGCTAGGCATACATAGGCTTTTAAATAAAAAAATATATAATTTTGCTTAACTTTTATTTTTGTTATGTTCAATCAATTTTTCTGAAATACAGTTTGCTGATTTCATGCAGAAAAATTTTACACTTTGCAAGTTTAACGATATAATTGATTTTAAATAAATATTTGCTTTTTCAATAAAATGTCAGATGTATGCAGATCTTAAATCACTGTAGTTTTTAACATTTATTACTTATTTTTTCAGTGTAATTTCATTTGTATAGTTTGTTAGTGTTTAATTTTATAGTGAGTATTTTGAAAATATTTTACTGTGAATGAAAGTGCTTATGAAGCATTTCAGAAAATGTTGGATCGAACTATTTATTTTATTCATATCATGAAGTTTGATTTTATTGTTGTTTCTGTGTATTTGTGCAATAATACTACCCCATTTCTCTTTTGAAGATGAGTTGTAACGGATTTAAATTGTATATTATAAATATTTTAGAAATTAAGTACATTTTTTCAGACGAGCGATAAAGAGCTTATTTGATCATCCTTGCATCACACTTTGACCGGTTTCATGTTTTTTACTAATCTTCAGCAAGGAGCAGGCAATGATTAAGGAGGGCAGAATTTCTTGAATCAAGGATTCTAGAAATTTTCTGGATTTTTTTAAAATACAGTAAAATCCAGATGAATTGGGGAATAGTAGTCTGAATTATTGAAAGTTCAGATTAACTAAAATAATATTAAAAGAAGCTTCAAGAACATAAGTCCCCTATCTCCCATTTAAATCAACAAAATATATTTATCATTTAAATGAATATCAAATATAATACAATACTATAGTATTTTACATTATTAAAGTATACATACATAACACATTATGTCCAACTATTAAGTTGCATAAATGTCAAATGAGGGCTCACCGTCAATTAAGAAAGAAAATTTAAGTGACCTTTGTGGGGGTAGAAATGCAAAGTGTCGTAATGTACCACTCCCATTTTTTGGCTTATAAATTCTGAAGTTTTCTTTTAAAAAAATTAAACTCTTAATATTTAAAATAATCTTTGTGTTTAATGGTATACTGGGGAATGTACTATCCAAAGTATAATGAAAGGGCTCCTTTTTCATCCCCATAGAATATAATGTTTCTTATCATCTTTTAAAATATACCAGCCCGTTCAAAGGGAAATTGCCCCCACCTCCCCTCATGCCTGAAGGTTGGTACCAACCAGGTTGGGAACCAATGGTGTAAAATTTCATTTTAGGCTGTAGGGGTATATTGTAGTGAATTGAGCAAGTACTTTTATTTGTTAGTTCTTTTGTTATGTATTTTATAAGTTTGTGTGTTCATACTTTTTTTATTCATGGTTGTGATATTTTATTTTTATCAGAATTGGCAAATAATTAGCATTGTCAAGAAAAGCTTTTTGCTGAAGTATGCATAATAGGCTAAAAATAAATGAATATATCCATATGTTTAAAATTTGTAACTGATTATATGTGTTTCACAAGGCAAAGTTGTATCTTTTAAATTTTATAGCCTCACCTCGGCTAAGGTCATATATTTTAATCCTAATAGCCATCATTTTACCATAGTTCAGTGGCAACTTGTGTGGTTCCTTAGTTAGTAATGACACCTAGAAAAATTTGTGTTCGAAATATAATGTCCTGTTGGTTATATTGTGTATTTCACAATTCTATTTACGAATATGATATAACAAAGGCTAGGTTGATTTAAATCTGTCAAATTCTTTCATGTGCTCATCTACTGTACAACAGTACAAATTCGAGCATATTGAATTATAAGATGAAATGTGTGATGAATCTTCTCTGTATAGAAAGCGAAACTAATTGCCTGAATTTAAGCAAAATTATAAATACACAATAATCTATTAATTTTGCATTTTCTTTGAATAATTAAATGATTTTAATGAACATTTTGTTTCTTCACTTTAACATGCATTGACTTTAAAATTTTGCTTTACTTGATCATTGAGGAGTAAAAATATATTGAATTGAAATGGGACTGGTGTGAAATCATTTGGAATGTTTTGTTTTGCATTTCAAAAGCCGTCCTTGTAGTTTGGGCATTATTCTAGAAGAGTGATAGCCAGTTTTTAGAGGTTTAGCTATTTTATGTCTTAATTTATTGTAAAAATAAAAATGAGACATGTTTAATAATGTAGAATCTGGCATAACATTAAAAGTATTTTCTATTTAGTAATTGGAATGATAACTAGAATTATTTAATGTATAAATAAATTTTTAGGTTTGAGAAATTGGATTGAAAAGTAGTAATGTATTGTATGTGATGTTAATTATTTGTTTTATATGCACAGTTATAGTATTGGATTTGTTTTGTTATATTTATATTAAAAAAACTTCTAGTTATAAAGTATTGCTCAAATGCATTTCTTCTCAAAAATGTCATCTGAACTGCAATATTTTTGATCTGAATATTGATATATTGCTGTGTGTTTGAGCAAGATATCTATAATAAATTATTTTTAGATATTGTGGTGTGTTTTTACTTGTAAAATGGAATTTGATGTCTCGTATTCATTTCCGATCTGCAATTAGACTACAGTTGAAAACAACCTTTGTTGTTCTCAACTGTTTTATTAGACTTTTTTGAAAAAAAAAACTTTTTGTTCTTAACTATGGTTTTGTTAAACATTTGTTGACAATAATCTTAAATGATGACTGATATGGATTCAGCAACAAATTTTGGAAGAAGTGAGAGGATTCGCTAGGAATTTACACTACCAGATTTTTCCTATTTCTGGTTCAAAATTTTTCCTTTTCCTTGAAACATTTGTTTCTCAAGATTGACAGTTGATAGTGTAGATAGCCAAGGTTCTTTAATATAAGGTTGGGTCATCAGCTCAGTAACCAATCGAAAAGTTGTCAGCCTGACATCGGTGAGCTAGCATTTCATCATTCGTGACGCCATGGATCAGCAGAGTTGTTGACAAAACACATCAAGTTTTTCCATTATCACAATTAAGAATTGTTTGTTAATTTTGAAGTGGCAATATCCAGAAACAACCTGCGCAGAGAGTTTTAATTGTACTGTGCACACCTTCCTCAGTGATATCCAAAGAGATTTTCGGTCTCTTCAGAGAACACGAGAACAAAATACCCGTGTTTGCTATTCCTCCCATGACATCACATGTGCAGTGCTTCATTCAAGCATATCTCCGGAGGGGCGAAGCTCCTCCCCCCCCCCCCCCGGGTATTCGCTCCCCCTTCCCCCCGGAGACATTTTATGTTAACCTAGTTCCTATTTATGTGACACAGCATTTAGATATATTTATATAGGGAAAATAAAAAACTTGCCCCTCCTTAAAATTTCATCCCCCCACCCCGGAGACATTTTATGTTAACCTAGTTCCTATTTATGTGACACAGCATTTAGATATATTTATATAGGGCAAATAGAAAACTTGCTTCTCCCCCACTAAAATTTCATTCGCCTCTCCCCCCACCCCCCAGCTAAAATGTTCTGAAAGAAACACTGCATATGCGCAGAGCTTGAATAAAATAAATGAAATCTGTCATGCCTGGGATGAATCCCCTGTGGATAGAGCTTAGATAATAACTGATGTGGATTTGTTATAAAATTCTGGAGAAGGTAAGGTATTTCACTAAAGATTTCCACTTCTAGTTCCTTTCCCACTTCCAGTTCAAAAATTTTCCTTGAAACATTTCTAGAACTGGCTGCAAAAAGCACTTGAGTCAAAAACAATGATTTCGAAATATCTTGTAATGAAATTTTGATATTTTTAGGAGAACTTTTTTTAAATTTAAATTTTTAGTTTTTAGAATACCGATTACATTTTTATGAAGTTTGGTATATATTTATAATCTAACTAAATAATTTTTCTTAATGTGTATTTTATTCTCCACTGATATCCGTGCAAAATCTAATAGATGCTTAAGTTTTTTTTTAACATTTTAGAAACCCAACTGACTTACGAGCCTTTTCCACAACAAAGGTAATACATTTCTTAAACCAAATATGTATGTTATAAAAAATTGAAAATTTTGATTTATGTGCTTTTCTCTGCCACCTCTAAATATATTTCTCAGGATTGGCTGTAGATAGTTCGTAAGTAATCACTGATGTAGATTCAGCATCCAATTCCGAAGGACACGTTAGGAGTTTCCACTTCAGATTCTGGAGGTGCCACTTCCGGTTCAAAAATTTGCATAAAAAATTCCATGAGACATCTATGTCTCGAGATCATCTATAGAGCTTAGGGGATGAATTCTAATTCCATATCAATTCAGCATCAAATTCTGTAGGGGGTCGTGGTTCACGAAGGATTTTCACTTCCAGTTCAAAAATTGTCCTTGAAACATCTTCCTCAGGATTGTGTATAGATAAAGCTTGGATGTTGACTGATATGGATTCAGCATCCAATTCCAGAGGGGGTTGGAGGATTTCCACTTCCAGTTTTTCCGAAAATTCGTATTGCTGTTCAATGTAAGTTTTCAAAAGAATATAAAAAATGCTTAATAGTTTCTTCAAAAATGAAATATACGCACCACTTGCCTCCATATGAAGGCTCTTTCATAATTTTCTGGTTTCTATTTGGATTGCAATGGAGACGATTATGACAAAGTTCCACATTGCCAGGGCAGCGATCAGCAGCAGTGGACCTGTTTGGCGTTCTTTAGTGGTGTTTTACGAAATGTGAACAGTGTAAGATTTTTTGAACTGTTGGTTTTAATCCAATTTCAAAAATGTTTTAAATAGGTTGGAAGTTATGAAGCTCTAATTTAAATCATGTGCAATATTTTTATAAAAAAAATCAACTTTTTATACAGCCCCTCTATCGAAAAAAGTTAAATTTAAAAAATGTTGTCAATATTTCATTAAAACTAAAGAAAAATTTTGATCTCAAAAGTTCAAATTTGGGATGAAACAAATTTTTAAACTTCACCATCCTCTTAACTTTTCGATACTCTTTCAATCACCGAAATTCATGACTCTAAGGGCCGTTCACAAATTGAATCGATTTACAGAAATCATTTAGTAGGGTTTTAAAAAATCATATTTTTTTCGTGGCTTTTCTTTGAAACTATTGAAGCCAGACAGACGGCATTTGTTAAAAGTTTTAACAGTTAAATGAGGTAAATGAAACAGATCATTGGGATTCTGTCAGATATTTTCGGAACAAAATCTATGGAAAAACAGGCATGCCTTTCAATTTTTTAAATCAACTTCAAAAATCATTTAAAACTACTGCTTTCAGTTGACTCAATAAGTTTCTAACACATTTTCGTAACTGTATTTTTTCACCAGAGCCCTTGTGGACGAATCGGTAAGAACTTTTCCATACGATTGGCAGTTTGCGTGTTCGTTTCTGCATATGGAGGCGGAGCTTCCTAGCTATCTCGCCCCCCCCCCCCCCGGCCATTTATACCACTTCAGAGATTAGTGACTGAAACAAAGGATTCGCGATTCACCGAAAACAGAACATTATCTAGTTTTCGACGGAATAAAGTATTACGCATTTCACGCAACACTGGTGGTGTCATTTTCAAATAACAAAATTTTTTCCCTGTTTGCGGGGAAAGATTGATTGAAGCACCATTGTTATTGCATGAGTGATGTCGCAATTTTTTCTTCCGGAATCTGAAGTTATTTCGTTAGTTTTATGGTTTAAACTCTTTTAGATAATTTATTTAAATTTTTGTTAAGAAATTACCTGTGGGTGAAAGAAGGGTGAGCGCTCTAACTTTCAGAACTATAAACGCATTCAGAACTATGTGCCTTTATACAAGGGGGGGGGGGGGGGAGGGGGGGGTCCGACTTATTTTTTTATATATTAGTGATTTGGAATAAATTTCAATTTAAAATAAAATTTTCATTATAGATTTCTAACAATTCACTTCTCGTGTACGTTGGACTTTTGTAGAAGACTGAAATGGCACTCGCCACAGGTGTTGAGTTCCATTTTTGAGTATGAGGTGTGACGTGGGGAGGGGGAGGTTAACGGACTACTGTCCTATAACAGGATCTTGCATATAAATGCGAATGTGCTCACTCGCGGATCTTTCCTTCACCCTTGGATCATGGTTTTACCACTTATTAGCTATAGGTAGGCAATGAAGATCAGAATACAAAATTTCTTTAAAGTATCGATTTGAAAAAAATTCTTTTAGAAGTTAAAAAAAAAAACAACAATTCGGTTAGAAGTTTTAAAAATAATTACTTTCAACAAGCGGAAACCTGCATACTGTCAACAAAACTCTTCTCACAGAATAACGCTGTATAATAATGCGTTGGATTATTCCGAGTGCAAGTGCTACAATTTTGTCTATTGTAGGACATTATAATGCCCTGCATTGTCGCTGATTGGAAGTAATTGTTTTAAAAACCTCTACCAGAAATATTATAAAATCTTTGCTTTAAAAAGATTTTGCACTCTTTGATCATTGCTTAGTCTTAACTCGTGAGAATTTTTAGAAGAAGGGTAAATAGGGGTATGTTGGTGGTTTGATACCCAAACTGTATATCTTTATAAAAAGATCGCACAAACTGTTGTAAAAAATAATCTGAAAGTCGCATCAAAAGCTGATTAAATGCATTCATAGTTGTAGGGGGGGGGGGGTATCACACCTTTCCCTCTTCAACGGGAAAAATACCATTATTTTTCCATAAGGTGAATATTGAGAAAAAAAATAGCACTGTAAATTACTCCAATCGGTTAGTGCTTCTTTCGAGATTCTGACTAGATGTATGAAAGTAACAATCTGTTTCAAAGGCAAAAAAGATCCCTTTTCATCAGGATAAATTAGTTAGAGCAGCCATTACAGCAAAGGTAGGGAAAAATCTATGGGATCCTAATGAAGAAGGCTCTTCTTTGCCTTTGAAATTTTTAATCATAAAGGGTTGTTAATTTTAATCAACTGTTGTATCTTCGAAGTACACAGTGATCTAAAAATCGCACACATCCAATTTCAAAATCTTATAGAGAAATTCGAGAAATTTAAATAGTAGAAATTTTTCAGTTATGATAAATAACTTCACATATCTTCAAAATATATCAAAAATATCATCTGCTGTATTTAATACGTTAGATGATCATTACAGACCTTTTCTACTTTCTCATACTATGTAATAAAGTACTGTTTTCATAAAAATTTTCGATTTCGAGATTTTGACGCCAATATAAAAGACCTGAACACGTTTTCACTATTTTTGGAGTAATGTCCGTCCGTCTGTGTCTGTGTGTTTGTGGTCGATTTCTTGTGTACACGATAGCGGCCACATATATTAATGGATTTTCACGAAACTTTATGCCAGGCTCTTTTTAAAAAAAAAATGTAGAACTAGATAGATATTTTTTTTTTTAAATTCGAGCGAAAACTTCGAAATTTTATATTTTTTTACATGGCAGCAGGACAAAATTTGACACAATCATGCATAAAAGGGTTAATTTATGGCTCAATGATCACGAGACTTCATAATTTCAATCATTGTTGTGAAAATTTGCCGCGATGTCAATTTTTTTGTTAGTGACGTCATTATCCCCCCCTCGAGGGGGAGTTATTTTCATGGGGGGTACATTGTCAAGTATGGTATCAATCGAAAGATTTTTTCAAGCCCTTTAAAGTGAAGGGTAATACTCTAATTGCACTCATTTGGAGCAGCGATACCGAATTTTCAAAAAAATTTCTTGTAAAATTTGGAAAAAAAAAGCTACAAAAAATGGATTCTGGTATGAGAAAGTCGAGTTAAGCTACACCTAGTTATATTTTTATGATATGAAGAACATGGCGTTTCCCCAGAGTGAAAGAATATTTAATTTTAGAGCAATATTTTTATTTACTTTCTTATGAGAGTCTTTTTGAAGAGTTTCAGAAGAAATATTTGCACTCTAAATCTCAACAATTCAACCATTACGAGGTTAGTAAAGCGTTTTCGAGAAATTGGATCTGTCACAGACAAAGCTAGAACAGGCGTACTTTCCATTTTAACTCTGGATAAACTGTCTGAAATAGAGACTGCGTTCTTAAAATTCTTAGAATCGCTAAGGGAATTATAAGAATCGCTAAGGGAATATTACTCTAAAATAAAAATTCTTTCACTAAGGAAATGACATTTTTTTCCATTAATAAAAAAAAAAAAATGTAAACCTGCAATGATCGTCTGACGCAAGCGGTTTTAAAATTTGGATGTACGTGATTTTTCGGTCACTTTGCATTTTTACTTTCCGACTGTATGGTCCTTGTTCATTTAGGTTTTGGCTATCTAAAACAAACGTTAAATTTTAAAACTGATTTCGCTGTCGATCCCCCGTTTAGAATAAGAGTCTTAATTCCCCAGCCGTCGAGTGCCGATACACTTCAGTTGTCACTGTTGCCCATTTCACTTTTTCATGCTTAATGCCGCTGTCCTTGGTTTTTACTGCCCAGCTGAAGCTAACCTTTGGTGTCCGTAAAGCGGCTGGTTGTTTTTGAAGTGGCTTCTGGAATGGACGTTGCGAGCGGAAATTTCGGAGACTTACTGCTCTGCGTTTTGCTGTTTCTTTTTGTTTTCGTGTATTTCGATATTTTGAAACACATGCAGAACAATCCTAAGGATTTCCAAAAACAGCAGCTAACACAGTCGCAGTCCAACAAAGGTAGGTCTTGATCTTACGTTTGTATATATTTCGAGTTTTAGGTTTATATGAATACTGTCCCTGTAGTAGTAATACTGTCCCTGCGCGGGTTGGTCAAACCCGACTTGCATACGCAATAAAGAAAGTTACTGACCCGAACACGCAACAAAGAAAAATTATCGACCCCCGCAGTGGAATTGCATTTTAAAATTCTATTCAGTAGGTTAAGGAAAATTTGAGCAGTGTATGTATGTAAGCACAAATAATACAGCATACAGCTGTTTCGAGGATGCGCTGGATCCCCATCGTCAGTGTTTATTGATTTCCATTCAGTAGGCTTTAAATCTCTAACGCACATGTACAATTTTCTGTTATTTAAAGTTTGTAACCCCTGTTTACGTTTTTATCCAGTTACATTCATAAAAAATATGTGATATGGTATGGCTTTTAAAAATAATTTTTGTGGGTAGACCCGCAGCTTGAAAATTTAAGGCAACCTGACCCGCAAATAATAGAGGAAACGCGACTCGAACTCAAGGATGTAACCGCGGGTACCCGACCAGATGTAGGACTGTACCCTGTATGAAAATCACTCCCATTACAGATACCAGCATCCATGGACCGGTTTCACTCTTATGCTCTCGCGAGCATAGAATAGCCGATATTTGATGATAGCAAGAAACTTGCTATAAGCCACAAACTTTGCGAGCATCCATAGGAACTGACAACTTCAGTCTTTCTACGTTGCCGGCATAAAATTCGTTTTCAATTTAACTCAGGCTACACGAAGCTGCAAAGGCAAAGTGTACAAAACACAAAACCCGCCTATGCTCCCCAAAATATGGAAAACACTACCAGCATAGTAAGCGCGAAACCGGTCTAATGATACTGTTATTTGCAATGGAAGTGTCTTCCATACTTTTGGGGACGTTTCTTATAGGCGGGTTTTGCGTTTTAATGAACTTTGCTTTTGCACTAAATTGTAAACGAATTTTATGTAGGTTATGTGGACGAACTAAAATCGTCTTTGTCTTTCTGTCTTCATGTCCTGACTGTTTCCTCACTTCGAGCGTGACCCAATTGTTATAGGAGCTTCGAATCAAACGGGACCCAATCGTTATTTGAGTTTTTAACGTTTAATAATTTAACGTTTTTCGAGCCTCTACCCAATGAATGTAATTCGATAACGTGACACAATCTGTGTTTGTGCCTATATTTTCAAAATTATGGAAGCTTAAATTAACGAAATAAACCTGCAGGCACTATTAAAAGAATGATGTTGTCTTTCATTGAAGATTTTTTATCGTCTGCCATATGCTTTTTTTCCCTTTGTAAATTTTTAATTGTTTTTTACTGAGTGGCAATATTAGGTTATAAGTTACTACCAACAGCTTTGTTCGTTTAGAATATTCTATGTATAAAATAGTGAGCTTTTTTTAACGACAGCTGCGTTTAGAATATTCCATACATAAAATAGGTAGTGAGTTATTTTATAGTTTTAGAATTATTTTGTATTTTATAGTTTTAGAATTATTTTGTATTTTATAGTTTTAGAATTGTTTTGTTTTTTATAGTTTTAGATTTTATTGTAATTATGATATAATTTGTTTAATAGCAAGATTTTCAATTTAGTTTATTTCAAAAAGAAAGACTCCAAATATTAAAAGTTCACCGCAAATTGGGAATTAAGTTTCTTCCGTACGAAAATCGGATATGCAGCTAGTTAAACTAAAACTAAGAACTAAAATTCTGCTGTATTGATATAATTTCTTGAGTTCTAATCAATCGATTTCTAAAATAATTTTTCAGAATTCTTACACATATTTTTTTTCATTTCAATAAAAAAATATTCTAAATTGATATTTAAAAGCGATTCTGTTACTATGGAAACTTTCTAATCCATGTACGCATAGTGGGTGTATGAAGATAAAACTGTTTATATAGGCAGTCATGGCTTTCACAATGTGTTCAAGTTAGCTTTATCGTAAGTGTACAAAAATAAATTGTATGATCATGCTTTCGTTCATTAAAATATATACAGGGGTGGTCGAACAATCGCGCACATAAAAATTTAAAATTATATAATGTTCTACCAAAAACAAAGAAGATTACAATTAGAATTAAATTGAAATGGTAGAATTTTTTCAATCAGATCAAACTAATACATCCTTAAAAATATATTAGCGTATTAAAACAGCGAATTAAAAACTAGCGCATTAAAAACAGCGAAGGATATATATCCTTCGCTGTTTTTAATACTCTAGAGGCTAGACTATTATTACAGACCTCTTTTATTGATCGAAGAATATCGCGTTTTCCCAGTTATTTTTATTTTAGAACCATATTTCTCTAACCCTTCTTATGAGAGTGTTAATGAAGAATTTTAGAAGAATTCGGTGAAAAGTTTCAGCAACAGGGTTTCTATTTCAATCAGTTTATTGTGAGTTAAAAGGCATGTTTGTGTTCCGCTTTATCTGCAACAAATCGAGTTTTTTTTTAAAGCTCTGCACTAACCTCTTAATTATCGGATTGCTAGGGGTTTTATTTTAGTAGAGCAAGGATATTTTTTCTGAAACTCGTCAACGACTCTCTTATAAGAATGACTAGAGATATATTGATTTAAAATAAAAATTCTTTACGTTGTTTACGCCAAAAAAATTCAATAAAAATTCTTTACGCCATGTTCTTCGATTGATGGGGGAAGAAATAAAGGTCTGTTATGATCGGTTAACGTGTTAAAAACAACAGATGATATTTCTGAGGATATATGAGTGCCACCTAAGTGAAAAATGTTCTACTATTTTAATTTTTCAGTACATTATATGGTTTTAAAATTAAAGGTGTTGAAGACCCAGACCACTCGCCACTCGACTGGCTCGAGGGATTATAGCAGCTGTTTGGGTGGTCGATAAAAATTAAAAGTGTGTGACTTTTCGATCCCCCTGCACAGTAGTCACCAGATTTTTTTTTTTGAGGGGGGGGGGGGAGGGAAGTTCGTATAGGTCCAATGGATTGGGGTTCAACGGATTCAATGGAAATGGGGGCTTCCCCTCATGACGACCCCAATGCCTCTTCATCTATTGGAAGATCTAGCGATTGTTACGCAGATGAAAACTATCTAATCTCGATTACGATTTTTTTTTCAACCAATTTATGCGTTCATCTAGAAAGCATGCCAAAAGTTAACAATAGAAAGTGGTCAATTGACCTTGAAGTTTGATTTCCTTGTATTTTATTTATTTCTGCTTCTGACCATCATCGTTTGGAGGAAGGCGTGATGTCGTGAGAAACGATGCTATACGGAGATGAGGACGGGAATTTGGGGGATTTGATGTTCTGCATCTTGGTGTTCCTTTTCATTTTCGTGTATTTTGACATCTTCGAGCGCATTCGAGAAGAACCGAAGAAACGGGAGCCAGAAAATCATAGAAAGGAAGAAGGTAGGTTTGATTTCGCTTTCAGTATAGCCACATTTATCTAAAATGCCTGTTCTTTACTCCGCGAAAATAGGCAACATCCCAGCTCAAAATTGACCGCTAGGTGGTGCTAGTTATCATCTGAAACAACGTTGGTGTTTTTCCATTTGAGTACGAGTTTTACCTTGGAGGATTTGTTATTTTTATTTGATTTTGATCTTGTTTTCAAACTTTTTGACTTTGATTTCCTTGAGTTTTTAAATTGTAATATATAACTTTTACTATGGTTTATTATGTAGTGCCTTTTTGTACATCAAATAGCATGAAAGACTGTGCAAGTCTTTTTGAATTTCCCTCGGAAGTCGATCGTCGGGAGAAATGGATTAAACTAGAAATTTTTCAGAAAAAGTTTGTATACTTGTATAATTTCGGCACAAATTAACCTGTCAACATGTCTAGGTTGAAGTGTGAACATTTTAAATCTGTGTTGTTCCTAATAATTAAGAAGTTGTTGACTTTTTAAAGAAAGTTTGTATGCTTGTATCATTTCGACACAAATTAAACTATTAAACTCTGAGCAATTGATCAAAAAAGAACCATCACTGCTAGTTGACACAATCAAACATGGCATATATTGGCTGTAGTTTATATACTTTGTATATAGCACTATAAATTTAAAATTTTCATTAAAACTTTCATATTGATATTTAGAAAGAATTTTTTTATGTTTATTTACATCTTATTGTATGCAAATTCAAATTAGATTTAATTTTACAATAACCCTGAGCGAAACAGGAATTTCAATCTAGCAATGCATCTATCTATCTATCAAGATATCAAATTCACATCGTCTACGGTCTATTAAATCTTCATATTGTTATTATTCTAGCAGGTAGATGGCGCGATACATAACATCTTTTGTAATGTATCGTGGTTCGGTTCCCACTTTTTAACAATAGAAAAGAGGGAAATGAACGGACATTTTAGATAAAGGTGGCTGTGGTTGGAGAATCCAAAATTTCAGCTGCCATTTAATTCCAAAATAATCACATTGAGTCAGGAAAACATCATTCAGCTGTGTTATATGACTGAAATCATTGCTTATCACGCTTCATTGTATTGTGGGTACTTCCATATTTGCTGTGGCAAAGTTTGTTTGGCAGCAAAGAGGTATTGGAAAAACTGTAACTTTCCGCTAAGTTATGAATACTTGCGGTAAACTTAACTTGAATACGTGGTGGAAACTATGAGAGCCATTTTACTCAGTTTTATTCCTTTATAAGCACGTTCGGTGAAATGGGCCTACGACTGCTAGATTACACTATCTATCTCGAAATCTAGCGAAGAGGTTTTAAAAGAACACTTCAAAGTAAAAGGCGAATAAGAGAGCATCGTAGAATAGAAATTTCCATGGTCAGAAATCTTTGCAAATTTGGAAGAAAAAAAAATCTGTATTGTTGGTCCAAACGGTCCCAATTACAGCATGTTACACTTCATTTTGAAAGACCTGAATTTTTTTTTCGATTGATACCAAGTTTGGCAATATACCCTATCAGTGCGTAATGTGTTCCTTCCCCCCGAGGGGGATAATGACGTCACGAATTCAAAAATTTACCGAGGCTATTTTTCACTACAATGATTGAAATTTTTAAGTTTCGTGATCATTGAGTCATAAATAACCCCTTTTATGCACAATGATGTTAAATTTTGTCCTATGCTGCCATGTTTAGAAAATATAAAATTTCGAAGTTTTCACTCTAATTTCAAAAATTTCTATCCAATTCTAGATTTTCGATAAAAAAAAAAAAATTCTGGATATAAAGTTTCGTGAAAATCTATTAATATTTGTGGCAGCTATTGTACATATATATATAATAGAATATATATTATTGATTTTTTTTTTGGGGGGGGAGGGGGATACGAAATATTTTATTTCCCATTTCTTAATATATATCATTACCTCTAACTTCGATGAGTTTCTGGGGCATGTTATGATCCCTAAATTTCCCCTCCCCTTGACGAAGCCACTGGACATAGTGACCGCCAAATTTCATATAATTCCGAGAGATAGTTTGAGTTAAAATGAGTACATACATAGACACATACGTTTCGCTAAAAATAGTTTATTTGTATTCTAGGATGCTCATGACGTATGAATCCCCCCCCCCCATTTAAATATTTTATTCGGTAAAACTGCATGGAAACGCGCCAAAACAATTAATACTTTAAAAATAAAGACAAAGAAGGAAATTGGCTATAATTAAAAGTCTTATTAAAATATCCGTACTAAAATTACTCAGTCATAACGCTTTGGGGCATTACCACACTCTTCATTAGTGGCAATAAAAAAAGTGACGAACATGTGCTTAAATACAGACTATAACCGTCAGACAAAATTTACATATTAATCATTTTACTTTTATAATACGAGGCATTTAAAATATTATTTAATTATAAAATACAAAAAATACATTAAAAGGAAAACGTTCATAAATTAAATGGTAACCAATAGAAATATCGTCTTAAACAAAATAAAGCATTTACTAAATATTCAGAAAATAATATAAATGTTTAACATGTAGTGAGTCGAGAAAGAACCGCCAAGCATAACTAAGGGTCTGAATGGGATCAAAACTGCAAATAGAATCACGGTAAAGATAAATAAAAAGGGATTTATATAGTAAAATATTACGGGGGTTATTGCAGCTAATTAAAAGAAAAGTCTTATCAAACATAGGATGAAAATTATCGTTAATAACAAGCTGAGCTAGAGCCGTGGACAGTTTACCATTTTTAACGTCGCGAGCACGTTCAGCTAAACGAATACTGTCAGTACGTTTAGTACTACCAATGTAGAATTCAAAGTTATTTTCGGAAGATTAAAGGGCACAAAGTACATCCCAGCTTGACACATAAAATTATTTTTATCCTTAAAATTTTCCTTATTTTGCCACTGATGAAGGGCATGGTAATGCCCGAAAGCGCTATGGCTGTGCGTAGTTTTAGTACGTCGTAAAAGGATATTTTAATAAAAGACTTTTAATTATGGCCAATTTTTTGGTTGTCTTTATTTTTAAAATATGTATTATTCGAATTTCTGATTCCTTTCCAATATTTTTTCTGCGTACTGTACTATGTATTACAGAAAAAGTAAATTCTTTCTGCGTGCGTAACTTACTTGTATCACCTTTCCTTTTCCTTCTGGAAAAATTTCTTTACTTATTCATAAAAAAAAGGAACACAAATATCACATTGTCTTTCATAATTGAGGAAGTGCGCATGTAAAAGAAAGCTACTGCTTCAAGAAATTGTCGTAAATTTCTCTTTCATGTTATTATGTTATTAAAAACACGCATGTTGTCTTAAAAAATTTATGAGAAGAATCAAAGGTGAGATTGTTTTTTTTTTTAGATCGAAGGTTAAATTTCATTGTATAAAGTCTGTTTCAGAGTTATATTATTACTTTCCTTAAAATGCTGGGTGACGTCATATCCTCTGGTTTGGCACGTGCTGTGTCACAGGATGTGAGAACGAGTTCAAAGAGCTGGATAACCTCAGCTTTGTTCAAAGCAGCTAAAAGCGTCTACAGGAATTCAATGCAAATACATTAACTTTATTGCAAAGTCCTAAAATAATAACGTCCGGTACAATAAAACAGCAAGACACAGATCGACGAATAATATTCACAATACAGAACTATCTCAGTTGACAAATAACTTACGAAGCTGAGCAGAACTAACAACTAAAGTTGCTACATCTGCTCTTAAATAGCTTCTTTGGAAAAATTTCAGAAACTCTCTAAAATGTCATTTCTGGATTCGGTTCTCGAATTTTCTGAAAGTCGCTGGGTTGGGTATATGTGTGCTAATTTTGTTGCCAATGCCGCCAAATTAGATGGCAAGGTCATGTGCCAACACCAGGATTGGCTGATTTAAACCACGGTTTTTGTTGTGGTTTAAACCAAGATTTATAGATACTATCTATATAGCAGTGGCTCTTAACTTTTTCAGTGATCGGCACCCGCTTGAAAAATGTGTTTCTATTTCTATATTTAGGAAATTACATCGATTGCAGGATAGTTTATTTATGGAAAAATAAACACATACATATACATACAAAACAATACCTCAATTTTTAATGGCTACTTTGTTGTTGTTTATTCATAATAATACTTCTGAAGCGAGGCTTCTTTTTGAAAGAGCCACGAGTAAGTTATCTATAGTATCTACATGGTGATTAAAAAAAGATGGGCCAAACTTTACGAGGTGGTAGTACACACCAAATCAAGCATTTTTCGGTATAGTTTACAGGGTCGAAAATGAAACGTAAAGGCGTTACAGGACGATGGACGGGATGAGATGGTCTCATACCGTAGTCCCCACGATCTCCTGATCTGTCGTGTCTTGACTTCTTTTTGTGGGATATCTCAGTGTCGTATATGACACTTCCCTTGAATCTGAGGAGGAACTAACTCATCGCCAGAATTTCGGCCGCTGCTGCCGAAGTGCGCGACATGTTCGGTCTGTTCGAGAGAGTTCGCCAATTCCTCCATCGCCACTGTGAGATGTGCATTCAGGTTGGCGGTCGCTCTTTTGAGCCATCACTGTAATTATTGTTTATTAAATGTCATTTTATAATTTCTAAGTCATTTTTGTGTTTTCACTATTAAGCGCTCACTGGTGCCTTTACGTTTCATTTCCGACCCGGTAAACTGTGGCGAAAAATGCTTAGTTTGTTGTGTACTACTACCTCGTACAGTTTGACCCATCTTTTTTTAATCACTCTGTATAAACCTTGGTTTAAACTATGTTTTCTTTTTTTTTTAATCCATGGTTTTTCGTTTTTTTATCAACCTTGTCCAAATTTCACTGGAAGTTTGTTTCATAGCAATGGCAGTTGGCTCTCTCGGAAGATTCTATAAGAGCAGGGAAACAGAGATGCCGAGTAATCGCAACATAAAACTTATTTACACACTTTTAAAACATTTGTTTCAGAGTCACTTCCTTACGTGTGTGTGCGTCTGTATGTAATTAAGAGACCGGTAGGTAAAGTCATATGAAGTAGGTTACATCAGAGGTTTTTCTTTTTCTAAGCTTCATTATACAGAGCAATTTATCTTTTTCTCGTGTGTTATGCAGTGTAACCTTCATAAATTGCTCTGGCATTTACCAGTTAGGAAATTTCCAAGTTCAAATTGACTCTTGCAACGGTTCGATTGTTCCAGTCCTAATAGGAGTCCCACTGGAGTTACGTTTCCCATTGCACGAGACTTAACCTCAATAAGGCGACCGCTCCCACCCAAGGCTCTTTACAGTTAATGCGCAGTCGCTGGAGTACGTGCTCAATGATGCAAGATATATTACGTTTACGTTATGAGAATTTTTACTTTCTCCACATAGAAACAATTGAAATGAGGAGGTAGAAAATGTGTCGATTCGAGTTTTTGAAAAAGTGGAACATTTTGAGCATCTCTGAACTCGAATAGAATGTCTTTGAGGTGATGTGTCGGGAAGTGTGGACATGGTATCTCTGGAATCGATGGATCGATTCGAGTGAATTTTAGCTCAATTGTTGGAATGGAATTGGACTACAGGAGCCCTGTTGAGATTGATCCGAAATGTACATTAGGAAGACGCTCAATTCACTGTTAGAAAAGTTAAATATACTGTCGTTTTATAAGTATAACTTCATATTAGACCACTAGTATGAATATGTATATATGGCATTTCCAAATGGACTTTGCACGTGAGTATAAATAAAAGATTATTTTGAATATATTAAGGTTATTTGAATAAAGGTTGCTAAAAGCACAAAGTAAATTATTTTTCTACATTTTTACTTTGTAGTACGGGCTTTGTACTTTACTTTGTTGGGCCACTCATGCAAATTGTGGGTCCCTCCTCCCCCTTCAAAATATTCAGGGCCCGACTTAGCCTAACTGGGGTCCAGGGCAGACAGTCCTCCGGGGATCCCTCCAACTCTCGACATATCTGAAATAAGTGAAAATATTTTTTCAACAACATAATTGTATTGTAAAGAAAGGTATCACAGTGAAGTTCCTGCATATTTTAATGGAATTTAAATGACTGGCTTTCTCATCAGAGCCAAGAGGGCGAATTAGTTCGGTAATCCCAATACGTCTTCAAAATAAATCTTTACGCTGAGCAAACCAATTACGATGGTATAAGTAGTTTTTGCATGAAGCAGTCGTTAATTTTTCGATGTTGCGTTTAATGTGGGAATCCCCCCCTCTGATGCGGAGCCCAGGACATCTGCTCCGTATGCCCCTACATTAGTCAGGTTCTGACGGGACAGCCCCCCTTCTGAAGTCCGTTCCCCATTCGATTGGTAACCATTATCCCTGTGGGCGGTCTTAGGTACGAGCTTTATACTGGGTATAAATGAGGTTACACATTATGTTTGTTAAATACATCTACCTATCTAAAATGCATTTTAATAAATATTGAATAATTATAAATATCACCCATTCCAATCATCTTATCAAAAACGTTTAACTCTTATTTTTGTTTTAAAGAAGATTTATTTTTTTGGATATAGGTCGGGTTTTCTACTTCCATTCTTATTAGCATAATATTGTCAAAATATCAGAATTAATCTGATAAAACAGGCCACTTTGTGTGCATAAATGTATCGAAAGAAAAACATTTTGCTATTAAAATATGTCAGCGTGTACTTATATTTATATAATAATATAAGTACTTATTTACCTATAGATAATATAAGCACTACGGATTATATAATAAACCTATAAGTAATATAAAATTTAACGCTTCTTTAAATTTCCGATAGTGCAAATAATTTTATATTAAATTCCTAACCCCACAGTTACACTTTTAACATTCCTATAATGAAAACACACCATAATTTTTTCTAATGATGATCCAAGATCTAGGTAGATACATCTTAGGGTAGTGTGCAGATAAAATTCTTTCAACTGTTCTCATCACTCGTGATGTAAATCAACCCTAAAGTTGTATACCAAAGCGTCATGAACATATATTAAAATTCATAATGTGATCAGATAGGCAAAACGCGCAGTAAGTAGACCTTTTCAAAACGGAATATGTTCACATTGGAAATTCCTTCACATGCGTAAGTTACTGAATTCTGCGATGATTATAATAACTTCCAAAGGTACTGGACGCTTGTCCGACTCTCACCTGTAATTTGCTATAATGCTCAGCTAGTATGTGACTAAATAAACTAGTTCTGATCTCTACAACCATTGACAAAATTCGTTATGGCTATGACATGGAAAAATGTTCGAAGGAATCGAACTCGGAGCGAGAAGTTTTTTGAAGTCGAAGGATTATCCGTATAACTAGGAATTTTAGTCCATCAAGGAAAATATGTAGAAGCCCCCCCCCCCCCAAATAAAAGAATTTAAGAAAATGCTTTTACTTTTTTGGGGGGATGGGGAGAGGGGGATTAAATTTTGAGGAGCCCAAAATTTTGAACACTCCCAAAAAATAGTTTTAGGAAAACTACAATTTTGGCACTATTATTTTGGGAGGTCGTTTTCACAAGATAAAAAATTGGAAATATTTGGTATTTTCTTTATTTTCTCATTTTTTCTCTTTTTGGAGCTCCTCTACTTTTACTTAACCTTTTGTCAGCCTTGAAGGAAAATTATTTCCAAATGTGTTAAAATTAAAACTGATACAGCTTATATTAAAAAACCGTTAGAACCTTACACTTTGTGATGTCCCCCCGTCTATCGCTCTGAATTGAAGGCAATTGGAGAGTGTAATGCACTCGCTAGCGTTTGCCCTCGTCCTGGCTTCTGCGTCCCTCTTGATGGCTCCGCGGTTTTTCAAATTTTGAGAATTTTTTTTTTAATTTAACAGGTAATGGGCGTTTTGTGTTGCAAACTCAGACCACTCGACTGACCCAAAGGGTTTGTTACAGCTGTTTGAGTGGCCGGGGTGTTTTGTGTAAAATTACCCCGGCCACTCAAACAGCTGCTACAAACCCTTTGAGTCAGTCAGTCGAGTGGTCTGGGTTTTATGTTATTGTTGAGACCCAGACCGTCCGACCTACCAGAAAGGTGTAAGGTAACTGTTTAGACGGCCGGGAAGTGCCACCCAATTTGGACCGGAACCCAGTGGGGGAGGCATCCACAGGGACCGTACCCTCCTTCCCCTACCACCAACCTCTCGGAAGGACTTACGGACCAACATGTTTAACGTGATCGTACTCCGCGTGAACACGGCGGCAGTTTTGGCAGTGGCTGGAATCGAACCCCTGCTGGGTTTTGTGTCGAAAGCCCAGGACGACCGACTCATCCGAGGACATGAGCAGCAAGATGGACGTCCGGACTGGGTTTTGTGTTGAAGACCCAGACCGTCCGACTCGTCCGACTCGGGGACTGGGTTTTGTGTAAAATAGTTTTTGTATTTATGTAAAATAGTTTTTGTATTTATCATAAAAATCAGTTTAATGTGTCCCAAATAACTAAATACGTATAATTGTTATAATAACAATAAAATACTTTAATATTTCAAAAAAATTTTGAGGAAAAATTGTCTTGTTCTGTGCATTGCAAATATATCAGCTTGTTTTGAACGCTTATGCTTCTTGGGCCGTTAAGCGTCACTTAACCGCGATCATATATTCTAATTCTATCAACAGTCAGTTCGGATAAGAGAGAAAAGTTAGACCAAAGTTCAAAACAAAACAGTTTTTTAGGGAGACGTACCTTCATTAATTGTGTTGGAGACCACGTGCGTTGGGGATTTATCAACTCAACTCAAGAAAGAAGAATAACTGATTTTAAACTGTTTTTTATAGAAAGAAATTGTTCTGTAAGGCAACGGAAATAAAGGTGTTCTTTCATAATTGCTTATAAGTCAATTTTTCTCAACAAAACTGGCGTCCGCGACTGGATTTATAAGATGGAAAAACTAAATAAGGAAAGAACACAAGCTAGGCGTTTGTTTACATTGGCGGCACAGCAATTAGAATTGAAATTAACGGCCGTTCCAGTGTTGAAACTGAGTCGTTGGTTGTCGTTGAAGAGTCGTTGGTGGGAAGGCCCATACTGGTTAAAGTTAGAACCACAAGAATGGCCCACTTCATCAATTTCTGCCGCTGAAAACGAAGTAAATGCAAAAAAAAGGAAGACCGTTATATCAAGCGTAAGCTATAATGAATCAAGTCTAATTTCAGACCTGTCTTATTTTTCTAATTTCTCAAAAATCAAAAGAATGGTGGCGTGGTTATTACGGTTCATACATAATTGTCACGAAAAAGAACGCAGAAAGGGAGAACTGACTAGTGAAGAAGTTTCAACGGCTGAAAAATTGATATTTCAAACAATACAGGAGGATAGCTTCACAGAGAAGAAAGTTAACACTCTAAAAAAGATGCAGACTTTCAGGGGCAACGAAGGACTCTTAAGAGTAAGAACAAGGTTGATTCTCGGAGATAAGAAGGAGGGCTTTAAGTGTCCAATTCTACTCCCAGGAGATCATCCCATTATACGAAAATTAGTTAATCAAAAACACAGAGAATTACTGCACGCAGGATTAAGAACTTTGATCAGTAATCTCAGAGAGACTTATTGGATCACAGGAATTCAAAGGTTAGCAAAGCAAGTCAATTCCCAGTGTGTCGTTTGCAAAAGATTTAAAGCAAAACCAATCGAACCACCATTTGCTCCTTTACCTCGTGATCGAATTAAGAATGCAAGTGTTTTTGAAGTGACTGGAATAGATCTCGCTGGACCACTGATCTTATCTTCAAACGAAAAGGTCTGAATTGTTTTATTTATTTGTGCCATTTATCGTGCAATTCATTTAGAGCTTACGAAATCCCTTTCCACAGATAGTTTCATTATGGCATTAAGAAGATTTATAGCTAGACGAGGAAGAGTCAGTATAATTTACACTGACAATGAGGCTAATTTTGTTGGTGCCGAAAATGCACTACGTAATCTTGATTGGAATGAAATCATACCATTTTCCTCTGTAAAGAAAATACAGTGGAAATTTAATCCTCCTACAGCCGCTTGGTGGGGTGGCTGGTGGGAAAGGTTAGTAAGGATGGTCAAAGAATTACTAAGAAAAGTATTAGGCAGAGCCGTAGTCAAGTATGCAGAGCTTGAAACAATTCTGTGCGATTGTGAAGCTACAATTAATTCTAGACCTCTAACTTACGTTGAAGGAAATGCTGAAGGGCTAGAGCCATTAACTCCTGCCTGTTTCATGCAAGATATTACGAACAATGAGGTAACAGATTTTGATGTGATCTATAGCAAAAGTTTCAATAGAAGATTGCGTTACCTCCAACAATTACGAAAAGATTTACGCATGAGGTTACGCAATGAATACTTAGCCATGCTAGTACATCGAGGTCAAAGCAGAGAAGAAACTTTAAGAGCAGGAGATGTAGTTCTAGTTTCAACAGATAGAAAAAGAATTGAATGGCCCCTTGGTTTAGTCATGGAAATTTATCCTGGTCCTGACAGACATGCAAGAGTAGCAAAGGTCAAGATGGTCAGCGGGGAAAGGATAAGACCATTTCAACGGCTATATCCATTAGAGGTATCGTCATCAACAACAAACGTTGCTTTAGAATCTTTTCAGATTCCAAACGAATCCAGTAACTGTCCTACATTTTCAATCATACCTGAAACTAAAATTTCGAGATCAGGACGTATTATAAAGATTCCCAAAAGATTAGATTTGTAATTTTATAATTTTGTCGAAATTGCAAAGAGGGGAGGATGTTGGAGACCACGTGCGTAGGGGATTTATCAACTCAACTCAAGAAAGAAGAATAACTGATTCTAAACTGTTTTTATAAAAAGAAATGGTTCTGTAAGGCAACGGAAATAAAGGTGTTCTTTTATAATTGCTTATAAGTGAATTTTTCTCAACAAATTGCAAGAGGCCAGCACAAAAGTCAAGACGTCCACTCCGTTGTCTTTCACCATCCCGATGCATGGTTAAAATTCCGTCGCTCATTTCGGTGCTATGAAGTTAGTCTCATCGGAAAAGTTGAAATATATCTTAAAATTCTTTTTCTTTGTTCCTAAACTCCAATATTGTGATAGGCAGATGTAGATATCCAATAGACTCTTGTAATGGGTGGTAGCCATGACGGGCTTTGTCAATGGTAGGTGAGATCAGAGAGGCACTCTGAGAAGTAATAGTTTATTTATTTACTGATTTTTCTGCATACTAGCCGAGCATTATGGCGGATTACAATACAGAGCCGGACAAGGGTCCAACGCCTATGGAAATTATTGAGAAAGGGGTAGAATTCAGCAATATATAACATTGGAGTAATTATTCACGCACGTATACAAATTTCATGTGTGGGCATATGCTGATTTGAAAATTTCAATTTGTTACGCATTTCGCCTATGTATTCGGCATTAATGGAGAATTAATGAATTTTAATATGTGTTCATGTTTTGGCATGGGCGCCCATAGAACTCTTTCTAAGGTGGGGTGGGGTGGGGCGAACTTAAGGATAAAAAGTACAACATACTGATTACCGCTTTTGTGACCCTTTAAACGGCGTTTGGGGGTATGACTCCTTTGTCCACCCCTATGGGCGCCTATGCGTTTCGCTTTTGATATATATACAACTTCAGGGTCGATTTACATCACGAGTGGTGAGAACGATTGAAAGAATGTTAGGTGCGCAATTTCAATGTAAAGTATAACTGACTGAGTCTTTAGAAGGAATTTAGCTGGGAATTGATTGTGGAAAGGGAATATTGAAAATGTAAGTATGTGTGAGGTTTGGAAGTTAACGTAAAGTGATTTAGGCTATCGGAAATTTTAAAAAAGTTTAAAATTTTATATACATAGCTGTACATAGTTGGAGAATTAATCAGTAGTGCTGCCATCTATAATACAATAGTAGCATTAAAACAATCTGAACATGGAATAATAGAGGGAAATCATTCTTCTTCAGCTTATACATGAGATAATTGCATTTAATAGTGTTTACAAGCATTTAACAGGAGTTAAAACGGCTCATCGATGTGAGTTGTTGCAGTACAAGTATGACCTCAAGTTGTTACTAGAAAATACTTCAAAAAAATATCTGAAAACTTTGTATAGTGCTGCCATCTATATTTAAATGCAAACACTAAATTGTTTTCTCGATTTTACAGTTTTGAGCATTAAGTGTTTATCAGCTCTGTGTTTGTTACTTTGTATTTTATTATTTATAAGTTGATTTGAGGTTAATAGAATAAATCTATAAATATAACTAGACGGATATACGAATATTAAATATTTATTATGTTATATATTCTGATATTGATAACTTAACGGTTTTACGAAAAGAAAATAATATCGATTAGTGTAGTATCACGTAGTATTATTTCTTATCTTTATATGTATGATGTTATTTATTTATTTATTTTGCATGATATTAATAATTTCTTGATTTAGAAGAGTATTTTTTTAATTGCCAATTTAAATTGAGCGTGTTGCAGAGCAATATATCTAAATAAAATTTAAAATTAATTAAATTTTAGTTAAGTAAAAAAAATTTTAGTGTTTTAGATAAAATAAAAAAATTCTAAGGATTTTTTTTAATTGAAGTTAAATATAGGTTTTATTATTAAAAGAAGGTTTAGGAGGGTTTTCACATTCAGTTAAAATATAAAATTTTATAAATTGCTAAAATGTTTAATATTTTAATATTTTCACCCATCAACGAGAAAGTGCTTTTATGTATCAACGACAGCATGAAAATCAGAGTTGGGCAAAATACATTGAAAATATATTTTCGATGCAAAATACATAGGTTTTAGGACATAAAATACAAAATACTTCTTTAATTAAAAAAATTCCAAATACAAAATACATGTATTTTCAAAATACATTCAAAATACAAAATACATTTTAAATAATTGAACAGTGTTGAGTATTGGACCAAATTTTCTGTCAAAAGCAGTATTTAGGTATGTATTTTATTAGAAGTAAGCAAACTTTGTATATTTGTTAAATATTAACATTGACATTTTAAAAGAATTAGAATGTATCGCAAAAGTATGACCTAAAACAATAAACTCTTTGGAATTTTAAATCTTTAAATTAATAAAGTAAAATAAATCTGATGTGGGCAGTACATGACTTTCCTTATATAATGCAATAAATTCACTCTTTTTACAGTAAAAAAAAAAATCTGATGTGGGCAGCACATGACTTTCCCTACAAATTCAAATTCATCGCCTCTTTATTTCATTAATAATTCATTAAATTTAGTTTAATTGCACTAAATAATACACATAAATAATGGACTCAAAATCGGCATGGCAAAAATGCAAAAAAACTAAAATATCTCGAGAACGGCTTGCGCAAAGGTTTAATTGCACAAAATAACGCCCACAATTACTTAAAATGACATCGGATTGGCATTCTTAATTCAATTTTCGTTCTCAGTTGGTAACTGGACGTTTTTTCAACGGTGGCGCAGAGTAAATGCGAAAAAACTAAAATACTCTCAAATTTTATGATTACTCTAATTTTATGAAATTCGGTCCATAAGTTTTGAGTTAAAGTGGACACATACATTACACAGCATCGGGCGCGGTTAGTACTTGGTGGGTGACCACCTCGGAACACCGCGTGCTGTTGGCCATCTCGGGTGCGGTATCCCCGTGGTTTGCGCGCTAGATTTGCACGCTACCACAAATGCCGCCGTGTTCATGCGGAGTACGATCACGTTAAACATGTGGGTCCGTAAGTCCTTCCGAGAGGTTGGTGGTAGGGGAAGGAGGGTACGGTCCCTGTGGATGCCTCCCCCACTGGGTTCCGGTCTAAATTGGGTGGCACTTCCCGGCCGTCCATACAGTTACCTTACACCTTTCTGGTAGGTCGGACGGTCTGGGTCTCAACAACAACAACATACATTACACAGACAGACACACACACACACACAGACAGACACATACACAGACAGGCATACATACACACACACAGACGTCACGTTAAAAATAGTTTTTTCGTATTCTAGAGATTTCAAAACGTGTAGATCCGTCGAAAACTCGAGTTGCGATTTTCGACATGATTCCAATACCTATATATTACCATGTATTGCAGGGAAAGTAATAATATCTAAGATCCATGGTACTGTGTTTTTAACGTTAAATTGTACATTTCGCGATTTTCCGGATTATAACCTGCAAAACTATTTCAAAGTAACCAATTAACATATTTCGCGCAACTCTAAATAAATAATTATCAATATTGATAGCATCCCCAATAAGCGATATAGTCCATATGTTAAAAAATGTCCTAATTGATGAATTAATTTAATTATTAATTCATCAATTAGGCATCATTTTCATTAATTTAGCGTTGCAATTTTGACGACATTTTCGTCAATTTGGGGTGAAATATTGCCAAGTTGGCGATACTTTGCTGGATTATTCGCCAAGTTCGTCAAAATGCATTACCAAGTGTTAGACAAACGGAGAGAAGAACATTTCATATATTCTGGAAGGTATGCCCGTCCGTAGCCCCCGTCACTACGTAGTAACTGGGGCTACGGCCCGTCATATGACTGAAATCAGAATTGGCGAAACATTACTTCCCATTTGGCGTGATTTTTTATCAATTTGGAGACATTTTTATCTCTTTGGAAACATTTAAAATAGTCGCCAAGTTGACGATATCCCGCTAAATTTTTCGTTAAGTGTTACGGAGGGACAGACAGAGAAATGGGTTATTCTTATAGTTTACTCTTATGTTCTTTCCAAGATATTGAACTTTCATCAATTAGTCATTATTTCATTGATTTGGAATCGGTTTCATCAATTTGGCGAATTTTTATCGCTTGGATGACATTTTCGTCAATTTGGTAACATTTAAAAAAGTCGCCAAGTTGGCGATATTCTGCCAAATTCGTCACCAAAATTTCGCCAAGCGTTATGGACAGAGAAGTAAGTTATTCTTATAGCAGATAAATAACTATTTACATCCAAATACAAAAGTATTACCCAAAGTATCTTTTCTCATGAATGGAACGAGCTAGATCCACGAGAATGATGTTACCAATTTGATCGCATAATATTACATATGAAAAGTGAACGTATTTCACAATAGTTAATATATTTTTTTTTGTTTTATATGATTTTTTGATAAATTCATTTGAAAAATGTGTAATATCTCGAAAACGGTTCATGCTAGAGTTCTAAAGTTTATGTCAATCGTTTTCTAATGAAAAATTACTATAGGAAATGACTATTTGCGTAATTTTATTAAAGGTTTTAATTTTTTGATGAATTTTTTAAAATTTCACTCGAAAATTTAGTGGGGTTCTGAATATTCGATTGCGTTTAAAAACAATATGCTTCCAGTACTCACGGATTGTAATTTTTAAACCAAATTTCAATCGAATCGCTCCATTCGTTCGTGAGATATTGTCTCCAGACTCACTGACACACACACATACACACACATATCACCTCATAAACGTTTGATTCGTGTTCAAGGACGGTTGAAACGTGCTCTCCCATCGAAAATTCGAATTCGAATTTTCGACCCCGTTACAATACATTATACTATATATATAAGGAAAGTAATATGTAAAGAAAATAAATAAATACATGGGAGAATACATTTTATATAACAGACAAACATGTAATAAAAAACAAGAAATATATGAAGAAACCATCATATTGAGGTAAATATGGTTAGTACACTTTATTCTTGATAGAATTAATAATAATTTTAATTCACTTTTATATACATATTTCGTGCAGTAATGCGAATTTTCTGAAAAAAAAGGAAGTGTAATCTCCAAAACCGTAAATGGAAATCCTTAGTGAATCTCATATTCCCCTCCAGAATTTGACTCTGATACATATCAGTCATCATCTAAGCTCTATAGATATCCTTAGAAATAGATATTTTAAGGAAAATTTTGGAGTCTAAAGAAAGTGGGAAATATTTATTGAACCCCCAACCATCTCCCGAATTTTATGCTGAATTCATATGAGTCATCATATGAGCTCTATCTATACCAATCTTAAGAAATAAAATTTCAAGAAAGATTTGTTGAGCTGGACGTGAAAAGAATTGGAGGTGTAAATTCTCAGTGAACCCCCACTCAGCTCTAGAATTTTATGTTGAAGCCATAACAGTCATTATCTTTATCTATAGACAATTCTGAAAAATATATATTTTAAGGAAAATTTTTGAACCAGATATGGAAAAAAAACCGAAATTAAAAATTATTTGAACTACCTTATCTCCTCTAGAATTTTACGCGGAATTCATATTATCAGTTATCATCTAAGCTCTATCTATAACCAATTTTGAGATATAGACTTTTGAAGTATAATGACAATATTTGAACCGGAAATGAAAAAGAACCGAAAGTGGAAATCTGCAGTGAACCTCCAATCCCTTTGAAATAGGATGCTAACTTCAAATCAGTCATCATCTGAGCTCTATCTGTAGCAGATCCTGAGAAATAGATGTTTCCAGGAAACACGTTACCTAAAAATGGCATATTTTTTGCTACCAGTAAAACTTATTGCACGATATAGCACAACCGCGATTAAACAAATGCCAAGGGACTAGCATAAATGCTCGTGAAATCGAGGTACTACTACACAAAACTAAAATCTTACCTTTAGATGCGTTTTAAAATTCGTTGTGGTTTCAAAAGCCTCTTTTGTAACCGCGCATTTTAGTTTGTATAATTGGCATTCCCCATATTTTTTCATTATCAATAGGTATCACTTTAAAACATCTTTCATTTAATACTGCACACCATGCACGTCCTATTCCATTAATTTCCTAAATACATTTACATTATGAGGAGCAGTATCTTCCACCTTTTCTCATGTTTGTGCAATAACGAACTGCATTGCATCTCCTCAATTTATATAAAAATATATACAATGCACACATAGCAACATAGCAGAGCAGAACTTGGATTACCTACGCTTCTGTGTCTACAGAGAATGTAAGTTCAAGCTCCTTTCTTGTCCTTTTTCTTTATCCACTTATACAGAAAGGAGCCACATACCAAACAACATTATATAATTCCGATATAAACTCAGTTTATAACAGAAACTATATTTTTCTTAGATCAGACATCCCATTAATTAACATCTTTATCGGCGCCTGGTTGAAAAAGGATGTTTAGTTCTAGAAACAAATTCAGTGACTAATTAGCCATTTTTCCTTTTGAGAATCATTCATCTGCGGTTTAAACACAATAGTTTGAAATCTGAAGAAATGTATTTTGAGTATTTTAAAAATACAAAATACTCTGAAAATGTATTTTCGACACATTACCAAAGTACTTTAGGTTTTTCAGTTTAAAATACAAAATACAAAATACAAATGTATTTTGAAAATGTATTTCAAATACATGTATTTTCGATACTGCCCAACTCTGATGAAAATGATATCCGGTATTGATTGAGCTCATACATTAATTGTAAAATCATTTAAATCATTTTTTTTTCAAAACAATCTTAAAGAATTTCTTAGGCTATAAAAGCAACAGAGTCTCTATTTTGAAATAATTTTAGTTCCTGCGCAAATCCGTTAATCCAATGAATAAAATATGTTGGCTAACATTGCTAATATATCATCGAATATCTGAAATCTTATATTTAGTCTCAAAATAGCACATCATGATTCCCTAAATACATATTTACCTATTCCATCGAAAAAGGTATAATCTAGATAATAAATATAAATATCAGAAGATATTGACAGGTTTCGCGTGTTAGGTTATCATAATTTTCTTGGCATGTAATATTATTATGATTCAGTTTTCATTGGAATTAGATAGTCCTTCACGAAGCTCATTCATTTCCACAGTTTTAACATATCGGTCTCTCGTTTAATAAAATCTTTCGCCCTCCATTTCTTTATTATATTACTTTATCAAATGTATTTATTACTATCCAGATTTAAATAAATTACATAATTATAATGTGCCATCTTATCACAACGCAATGAATCACTTTGGCTTAACAGGATTAAAGAATAAAATGGCATTTTTTTTTTTTTTGTTGTTTGTGTAGCATTATGTCGTGATTCTATTCAAATTAACATACAAGTATAAAATCACATAGCTAGTGCAAATTTCAAAGTTACTGTTTTTAATTAATTTTCAATAATTTGATATACTCGGATGTTTCACGTAACAACGGTCTCCAAAGATTATTGTGTAAAACTTCAGAATATATCACAATTGTTTTTCAATGGAAAAATTGAAGTGCACAAACGCACAATGGTGAGTTTAATTGGCACTTCACACAAGCCCAAGACAAAGGCGAGCTGTTTACATGTGCGCTTTCTCATGCATGCGTTTTCTGCGTCAAATACTACCTTTCTATCCTTCCTACCGTACCATCCTTCCCCTAACCCATCATACCTCACATGGACTTTCGGATCCACAGATCTGTGGTAATCGACCCACAGATCTTATTGTACCCATACTCCTCGTAGGCATGGGAATAGTTTTGGGTGATGTTGGGGATTGAATAGAGGACTATTACGTGCGATCCTTCTTCCTTAGCCACGGGGTTATCCCGACCCCCTTCAAATATTTCGACACTATTTTTAAAAAATGTCATTCGTAGAGCTTTTTTTTTTAATATGAATAAAAGGTAGTAACCAAGTCTTACAATGGATGGATTGTGAGTCAGCCACATGCATTATCGACGGATTTTGTTAATACGAACCTGGCCTTACAGTTTCATGCAGTCCAAGTTTAATTTTCTATAAATTTGATGCCAGCGGTGAGTTATGACTGCGCTGGTCACCACAGAAGCTTGTAAAATTGTGGTATAGGCCAAGTTTCTTTGCAACTAGTGCAGTTAACGGCTATTCGGAACTGAAGAACCTTAACAAGAAGAAACTAGTCGATTTATGCTGGTTACTGCAGTAGAAGCATAGCTAGTTTTAGATCTTCACATAATGTATTGATACACAATATTTCATAGCGATATATGTTCTTGGGTTATTGTATCTGCGCACTTTCGCGCGCTTGCAAACACACACACACACACACAATAAATAAATAAAAAACAAAACGGGGAAAAAAAGAAAAAATTCCTGAGATGTTAAAAATGCGCTCAGCTGGAGCGTAGCTTTCTATCAAAATGTCGAATTAAAATTATTCCGGGAAGTGCATTTTCTTTATAACAGAATTAAAAATCTGATGTGGGCAACACATGACTTTCCTTATATAATGCAATGAATTTACTACTTTTACAGTAAAAAAAAAATAGGTTTTTCTTATAGTAGATACTTATATTCTTTCCAAGATATTGCATTTTCGACAATTAGTCGTCATTTTCATTGATTTAGCGTCATTTTAATCCATTTGGCGAGATTTTCGTTAATTTGACAACATTACAAAAAGTCGCCAAGTTGGCGACATTCCACCAAATTCGTCGCCAAAATCTCGCCAAGCTTTACTGACAGAGAAATAAGTTATTCTTATAACAGATAAATGACTATTGGCGTTCAAATACAAAAGTATTACTCGAAGTATCTTTTCTCATGAATGGAACGAGCTAGATCCACGAGAATGATGTCACCCAATTTATCGCATGGTATTACATATAAAAAGTGAACATGTTTCTCAATAGGAAATATATTTTTTTATTTTATATGACTTTTTGATAATTTTTTTGAAAAATGTGAAATATCTCGGGAACGGTTCATGTTAGCGTTCTAAATTTTATGTTAATCGTTTTCTAATGAAAAATTACATAAGAAATGTCTATTTACGTAACTTTATTAGCGGTTTTGATTTTTTGACGATTTTTTCAAAATTTCACTCGAAAATTTAGGGGGGTTCTGAACATTCGATTATGTTTAAAAACAATAGGCTTCCAGTGTTTATGGATTGTGATTTTTGTACCAAATTTCGTTCGAATCGGTCCATTCGTTCGTCAGTTATCGTCTCCACAGACCCACTGACACACACACACACACACACACAGACATCACTTCAAAAATGTTTGATTCGTGATCAGGGATGCTTGAAACGTGCTCTCCCGTCGAAAACTCGAATTCGAATTTTCGACCCCGTCACAATACTTTCCTTATACATTATGTATATAAGGAAAGTAAAAAGTGAAAACTTTTGCGATAAAATAGATATATAAAACCTTTAGCGCTTGTACCAATCACGACGTCACTTATATGACGTACAAAACAGTTTGATTTAATCCGTTGACAACTTTAATTACTTATAATCCAGGGGACCATATAAAGCCGTTTGAAACATTTCTTTTTGAACACTTTACAACATAGTTGTAAAGTGTTAATGACTGTGTTTGTTTTAACTATCTGTCTGTCTGCCCGTTCGCACGATAACTGTCGCAAAAATTGACTTTATCAAATTGAAATTTTAGTATGTTGTTGAGACGATCTGTAGGATATATGGGAATGAAAACTAATAATATCACCTAATTAGTTTCGAACTGAACTCGGCTTGAAAAAGTGAAATACATTGAACCTTATGGGACCTCATTTTTCAAACATATTTTAAGCGGAGTTCAAATTGACAAATTGCTGCGAAAATCCTAGAAAATATTCAAATTACCACGTAAAATGTGTAAAAAAAAGTTTCAGTAAAATGTGTTGGGTAGTTTTTAAAATAAAAATTGAAATAATAATTAAAGCAATATTATATGAAGAGATCACGTGACTTGTTTCAAAATAAAATAGGGCATTCTTCCTGTGTAAAAATCGTGATATTTGAAGATCTTTTTAATTTATATTTAGTGTTGTATCCGTCATAAAACTGCTTTATTTTTGCATATTACCTGTGTATCTAAATTCTGTGTAATTACAATATTTTTTAGTTTAAATGATCACTAAACTTTGATTATTCTTACAACGAAGCCTAATTTCTATAGTAATTAAAATGTAAACAAATCAAGCGATTGTAAGATGAGCTGAATAAGAATTGCTAAATTTTTTCAAGCGGAATTATTTAACTCTGGAATCTGGAATGTAAGTGACATGAATGAAATATTCATTATTTTATTTAGAGAAGCAGGCGATTTAGAGCAATGCCTTTTTTAATGAAATTTTAAGTTTCCAAGTTTAATAAGTTATTGTAGTACTGTAATAACTTAAAAAATATGAGTGCTGAATGTATCGTATTTTAGAGATATTTAAATAAAATTGCATTTCAGTTGGTAAGTGGTTCAAAATCAATGCTTTATAAATGATTGATTTTTCTTGTTTCATTTTATTATTTCATTTTATTGTTAGGCAAAGAAAGTGATTTTAAGATTGACTTAAATCTAATGCGTAGGAATAATCCACGAAGACAGTCAGCGATTCGAAATCCGTAATATTTATTACGTCATCAGGAAAACATGCAGCGCGTTATGAGTCCTGATTGATTGTAGGTCAAACGGCGCAACCTTGTGTACAAAAACCTTGACTTCATTGTATTTTTAAAATTTTCCCGAACTCTCCAAACGTAATAACTACGAAATTGAATTCAGCGGCAGGATTCAGTTACGTAGTTGAAAGATGATGACACAATCTAAAGTTATTCAACTCACCGGAACACACATTAAATTCAATTCTTTCCGTAATGAAAAAAAACTTTCGACCCTTGCTAAATCAATGATTTTTTACTTCTTCTTATAAATTCAAATCATGAATAATCTTCTACAGGGTAACAAGTTCTTTTATACTTTAATATAATGTCGTAAAGGTTGGAATTGCGAAGAGGTTGGGGGAGGGGTATTATCGTATTCTAGTTAATTAAATTCTGCCGTATACATTAATTGTGATAAGAGTGATTGTAGAAGGAAAGGAAGTAGTAGAGCAGCAGAAACGTGTGGGATCCTCAGATTTAAAATTGGAGAAAAGAACACCAGCTAACAACCATCGAGGTGAAATATAAACCCGTCGATGATGTCACTGAACTGCACAACCTTACACTTGAATAATTAACTATAATTTTTGGCGTCATAAGGGCTCCCCGATTAAAATTTGGCATAAAATTCCTTAAACAACAGCCACTGATTGAATCGCTAAAAAAATTAGGGTAAAAAATCAGCACACGTTCAATTTTTCCCTATACACCCCCTACAGCTAAGTAAACATTTTCTCGTGACACGTTTGTTACAATTCTGCTGCTGTACAACACATGCAAATACGAAGGATCAGGTGATCTAAGTCCGAAAATCTATAAGTACGACCCCGTGAGTGATTCAACAGTTTTAGACGTTGTGGTTTTTAATCGTCCTGGGCTTTTTTAACTTAGATGGTTTAACCGACAAGGAGTGCATCCAACAATTTGTTTTTTTACTGATGGACGTTCACGTTTTCGCCTGGGTGGCATTGTGTGCCGTGATGTTTGACGCGCTGATGCATATTTGTGCCTATTTTATTCGACCCAAATCGGACGATGTGAGCCTGAAATGGCACTTAGAACGCAGTCGTGAGTGATTTTATTTTCTATAGTTAGCGGGTTTTTTTCCCCCGGTCTTTTCAGTCTTAAAAAAGTATGTAGTCGAGTCTTCACGAGACTTTCTGGTTCACTAATATTTCATATTTTTTCGTGAATCTGTATGGTAGTGATAAAGGATGAATATCTTTCGTTTGCAAGCAGTGTTTCTTTAAGGACTTTTTGGCCGGGGGAGGCGAATGAAATTTTAGAGGGGGCGAGTTTTTTAGTTGCCCTATATAAATATATCTAAATGCTGTTACATAAGTAGAAACTAGGTTAATATAAAATGTGTTCGGGGAAGGGGCGAATACTCGTCTCAGAGAGGGCTTCGCCCCCCCCCCCCCTCCCGCTGGAGGTATGCCTGAAAGAAACGCTGTTTGCAAGTTATTTTAAACATTTTTATTCTCTAGGACAGTGGTCTAAAAAAAAAAAATCTTGATCACGTACCTAGTTGCTTACCCTTATAGTAAATGCATGTGCAGAGTTTTTTTAATTGTTGGTTCTAAAACGAAGGCTCTGTATTAGAATAGTTAAAATAATGTTTTCGTTCTAAACAGGTGTTTTAGTACCCGTACGTATCGACTCGCGTACTCTAGTTTGGAAACACCCCTGCTCTAGGGCCAGTTGCAACCGGCCAGTCTATTTCATACATTTGAGCGATTTGTGTGAATTCATATTATTTCAATACCTTTTGCATGCATACTAATTTTAAACTGTCAAATGTTTACCGAACCGACTACTACCATTGTTCTGGGAATGGTTATTATCTGCAGAAAATATGCTAGGAAATTTTAAATTTCAATTGTTTTAATCTTGGGAATTACTAAAATTTCTGTCTAGTTCGAGTGTATTTGAACAGATAATGTCATAGCTATACGAACATTCATTTTTGAGCCATTATGCCCAAATTTGAGAAGCATACACATACATTTTTTCGAATATGTTACTAACGTGTTCAAGAAATTTTAAAATGTATTCTGCTGACAAAATCTCGAACTTGAAAAAATTCACATGTAACATGAGGAATTATAAAAGTATAATTCTGTTTGCAAGTTGCTAATTTAAAAATGTTTTAATTAAAAATAATTGCAAGTCAAGTTGACTTGTAAAAGGTACCAAGATTTTACTTATTGACATACTTAATGTTTTCAAATGCGCGTTTTTTATATTTATTATTATAATTGTTCTGGGAAATATTTTTATTCGTACGCAATAATTTTACACAGATCTTAAATTTCGAATAATTATAATATCAAGAATTGCAAAATATTGTCTATTCTGTCTAAATAGAATCGTTTTCATATTTCAGCGATTCCTGAATTTGCTCACGAGTTACACCAATCAGACATGATACTTATACATACACACACACTCAGACGAGCATATTCTGAAAGTGTTCTCATAGTGTTTAAGAGACCTCAAAACATGCTCTTTATAAGATTTCGACTTCAGAAGTTTTCACTAAAAACTATTTTTAATATACATACTAAGTTATATCCGTAGTGTACGCAGTGCAAGTTATTGTCACCCAAAATTAAATACTTTAAAAACGGAGAACTTTGCAATATTGGAAACAAATTGAGTTAGGAGTATTAATTGTACATGTACAAACCTTTTGCGACATCTCCCAGCTCTATATAATTTTTTGCATGTTTCGTGAGCTAATTATGTTTTGCATGTTTCGTGAGCTAATTATGTTTTGCATGTTTCGTGAGCTAATTATGTTTTGCATGTTTCGTGAGCTAATTATGTTTTGCATGTTTCGTGAGCTAATTATGTTTTGCATGTTTCGTGAGCTAATTATGTTTTGCATGTTTCGTGAGCTAATTATGTTTTGCATGTTTCGTGAGCTAATTATGTTTTGCATGTTTCGTGAGCTAATTATGTTTTGCATGTTTCGTGAGCTAATTATGTTTTGCATGTTTCTTGAGCTAATTATGTTTTGCATGTTTCTTGAGCTAATTGTTTTGCATGTTTCTTGAGCCAATTATGTTTTGCATGTTTCTTGAGCCAATTATGTTTTGCATGTTTCTTGAGCCAATTATGTTTTGCATGTTTCTTGAGCCAATTATGTTTTGCATGTTTCTTGAGCCAATTATGTTTTGCATGTTTCTTGAGCCAATTATGTTTTGCATGTTTCTTGAGCCAATTATGTTTTGCATGTTTCTTGAGCCAATTATGTTTTGCATGTTTCTTGAGCCAATTATGTTTTGCATGTTTCTTGAGCCAATTATGTTTTGCATGTTTCTTGAGCCAATTATGTTTTGCATGTTTCTTGAGCCAATTATGTTTTGCATGTTTCTTGAGCCAATTATGTTTTGCATGTTTCTTGAGCCAATTATGTTTTGCATGTTTCTTGAGCCAATTATGTTTTGCATGTTTCTTGAGCCAATTATGTTTTGCATGTTTCTTGAGCCAATTATGTTTTGCATGTTTCTTGAGCCAATTATGTTTTGCATGTTTCTTGAGCCAATTAATTTTTGCATGTTTCTTGAGCCAATTAATTTTTGAATCTTTCTCGAGCAATCTGTGTATATAATCATCCGCGATTTTCGTAATTGGCATTGTATTTTCTTACCTTGTTTTGTTCTGTTAGATGAAAACTAAGGGCAAGCACATTTTTAATTGAAAATTTTGAAGTTTTTCTTTATTCTGTTAAATTTAGCAAGAAAGATATTGAAATAATGTAAATACAATATAGTATATATATTTACTAATGGTTTATAAAAATTAATTAGCATGGGTGTCATCTATTGATTCGGAAAATATAAATGTTCCTATTGTTGGTGATAACTTCATGAATGGGATAATATCGAGACAAATGTATCAGTTCATGACATATAAAATATGTTTCATTATCTTATGACTTTATCAGGAACCCACAGTTGTCGCATCCTGCGAACCATTGAAATACTGGGATATCGAGTAGCAAAGTAAATTGACCGGTTTAATGCGTACGTACACGATTGAGATGATCAGAGTTTTACGTCATACTTTAGAATAGTATGGTACAGTATAAAGTATTGCTATACATACTATAGTATAGTATAAAGTATTTCCATGAAAATTTTCGATTTCATGATTTCGATGCCAATGTTTTAGGACTTTCTGAACATGTTTTGAGTATTTTTGGAGATATCCGTCTATCTGTATGCGAGGTCGATTTCTTGCGAACACGATAGTTGCCACAGATATTTTCGTGAAGCTTCATAGCCGGCTTTGTTATCGAAAAATCTAAAATTAGATAAGAAAAGTTTAAATTCGAAATTTAGTTTTTTAAAATGGCAGCATGGGGCAAAAGTTGATATAATCATGCATAAAAGGGGTTATTTATGACTATGATCATGAAATGTAATGCAATAGTTTCAATCATTGTAGTAGAAAATAGTCGCGATAGAATTATTTGTGTTCGTGACCTCATTAGTCCTTACGGGGAGAGGCAAGTTGCCCTCCCCCTTAAGGGATTTTCAAGCTTGGTAGCAATCCAAAGATTTTTTAAATCCCTTTCAAATGAAGGATAACATATTGTGATCATTTGCATCGGCGGCGCCATAGGGGGGTGAGTGCTAGATGTGCTTCAGCATTCCTATTACAAATTGAGCGAAAACTCCTTTTTACTTAATAATGCCCCTTTATCAACAATTATCAAGTTTCTCTTTTGTTTAAGTCGTTATTTTATTTTTTAGTATTTAAGCCTGAGATCAGATATTTTTAGGGTTTCTAGCTAGACCCAGTTCCAAATGACTGCACATGCGCACGGCTTCAATAAAGAAATCTGTCGTGAACTTTCGCCTATCGCGGAAGGATACAGACTGTTAGTTTCGTATCGAGGTTGGCAGAACATTGTCAATATGCCATTGGCGTCTGTGCTAGCGTGCTCATAGTTTTCAAATTTTATTTAGTATTTTTTACGAATTAAGAGCATGTCTATATAATTTAAAAATCGTTTAACACCCCCAATTGTGAAAATCTGACTCCGCCGCCTATGACCATTTGGTAATTATTCCTTGTAAAAATTTGCTGCACCCCCCCCCCCCCCTCCTACAAAACAAAACAAAAAACATAAGCTATTTAAAATATGGTTCTAGTATGAGAAGGTTGAGTTAAGCCACATTCAGATCTTTGCTGTTACTGGCATTTATAGAGTAACACATGACATTTATAGAGCAATTTATTTTTAACTTGCCAAAGAATAATCTGCGGTGAATTGGATGCCAAACTTTGATTGCACCTCTGACATACTCCCGTACCCTTATGGTAAATTCAGATGCGAGATTTTTTGTTCTAAACGGGTGTTTGGTTTTATATCGAGGCTACGTATTGGACTAGCGAAAGAATATTTTTTGTTCTAGTAAGTCAATGTTTATGTAATCATAATATTACTGTGTTCATGATTGTAATTTAAAAATACAAAGCAATATTTGTTATTCTTTAATTTACTTTTTTTTTTTTGTCAATATAAAACTTATCTTGGGGGCCAGGGCCCGACTTGGCCCAACTAGGGACCAGGTTAGACATTCCTTCGGGGCCCCCTTTCACCTCTTGATATATATATGAAATAAACAAATATTTTTCAAAATCGTAATTGCATTCTAGAAAAGATATACAAAATGATCTCCTTGCATATTTTAATGGAATTTAAATGATTGGCAACTTTCTCATTGCCAACATGTTAAATGAGTGCGGTTAATCCCTATACAGGGTGTCCCAAAAAGATTGAAACGCGCTTTAATTCTTTACCTGTTGGAGATAAGTGGACAATGTAAATTGCAAAAATGTTAAAAGTAAGGTAGGAAATAAGACTACGTTAATGAAATAGTCCTCCCATTCATTTTCAAAAAGTTACTTCTTAAATTTTTATACGACCCCTAAGACAAATTTGGTCAATCAGAAAAAAATTATTTTTAATGCAACAAGATCATTAAAAAATTCGCATATCTGTATCTTTAAAATTGAGTTATATTTAATTGAACATTGTGAATGGGCCCCTATATCAAATTAGAAATGTAAATTTGTGACATATCACAAAAAAAAACAAAAAAACTGGATGATAATATATAGGATACCCAATAATGTGTAATACTCTATTGTGTAATGCTCTATTTAGATGCATTTGTGATAAAAAAATTTGACACATATTAACGTATTTTTGATCTAAACAATTTCCATCGTCCATTTGCTTATGATCCCTATTTTCACCGATGAAACAGCCTTTCACATAATACGGAAAGGTGACGTAACTCAGAGTTTTTCCTTTATCATAATTCAGTTGATTTTAAAGATGCAGACATGCTGTTTGTTTTAATGATCTTGTTGCATTAAAAATAAAATTTTCTGATTGACACAATTTGTCTAAGGGGGTCGTATAAAAATTTAAAATAACTTTTTGAAAATGAATGGGAGGACTGTTTCATTCACGTAGTCTTATTTCCTACCTTACTTTCAACATTTTTGCAATTTGCATTGCCTACTTATCTCCAACAGGTAAAGAATTAAAGCACGTTTCAATCTTTTTGGGACACCCTATAGATTCCCAAAATGCAATATGTTAAATTAGTGTGCGGTTAATCCCTATATATCCCCAAAATGCAACATGTTAAATGAGTGCGGTTAATCCCAAAATATCCCCAAAATGAATCTATTTGGGCAAACCTAGTCCGATGCATACATTTTCTTTGTGAGGAAGCAGCCGTTTATATTTTGAGGTTGTACTTGTTTAGTTTGGGGCCTTTTTGATGCTGGTGCCAGCGACTGCTGCTCCGCCTGCTCTTGAGTTAGTCAGGCCCTGTTGGGGGCAGAATACAAAAGTTTCTTGGCATACCCCACGTATTTGATTCGAGCACCCCACTTTGGACACCACTGATTTATGTAACACCATTGACAAAGCATTACTAATTTGGTATCCAACAGTCGTTATCAGGTTTAACTATTACTTATAATATACCTTGAGCAAAACATCCGAAAAACCGCCATCTTCATAGTCCCGTACCAGAAATTAAAACACGTACTTCATTTAAAGATAACATGTTAAATAACATAAAAGTAATTATATATCCAGGAAATACTGATGTGATAGATTGTCCCAATAAATTTAATATCCCGTTTTATAAACAATGTTATTGATAAAAGAATATACTGAACATTGTAAATAGGTAGCAATTAGGTAAAAATTCGTCGGCGAGCATAAAAAAAGAACTACTTTTTTAGATCATATTGGTATAATCGGTTAATAATTTTTATTAAGTATAAGTTATGAACACTTTGTACTTATGTAAACCTTAAAACATTTGTTAGTCATATATGAGTCATACATGATATCGTAAAGTATGAGTCATATATGACTCATACTTTACGAAACTACCATCTTCTGTATGGCATTTCAAGTTAATATTCTCTTTGTATTAATAATTTAAAAAATTATAGATCCAATTTTTTTAAGGTACTAAGAAACACTACACCGTACTACGTCGTAAAAATGAAGAAAGATGTACAATTCGGTTTTCTATCTCTATATTAAAATTAGCTGACGCCTCCGCCTCTGTTTGACAAATTTCTCATTTCTCGAGATTCTTTGCTTCGTACCGCAAAAACTATTGCATATAAAAATATGAAATTGGGTACACTTGTAGAAAAAGCTTTGGGAAATATGCTGATATAAACCATTTTTTGATATGTATTGTAGTTTAAGAAATATTGAATGTCAAAGTCGAAGGCCAAATATTTGAGCCGAGAGTTCGCGTCCTGGGTAGACTAACAATAGCAAGACAAGAATTTTGTCAGGCAGGTGCCTACATGGGTGAACTTTTGCAGGACGGAGCCCCATTTTTAATTTCGTTGTAGTTTTTCAGATATTTTACTATTTATGTACTTCTGAAGTGAACTTTTGTTTTCGTATCGGTACGTCTAGAGATTTCTGTCTCGTACCGTAAAAACTATAGCATACAAAAATATGAAATTGGGTACATTTATAGAGAAGTAATAGGGTAACACGATGAAATAAACAATTTATCGATTTAAACTTTAGTTTGGCATGAAATAGCTCGTGAAGCTAGCTCATGATCAAGGAATTCAGTTTTTTGATTCCCTGGGCTAAGAAAAATCTCCTGCGGAAAATAGGCAGGGATAGAAAATATATTTTTGAAAGTAGAATTTTTAGGAAAGATAGATACGAAGCGAGCTCAGCGATTAGAAGTTACTGTCGAATGTTAGTTACTGTCGAATCTATTGTTCATCATATTCAATAATTTTAGGGTAAAATTTCTGCATAAAACACAAAACCCTCCTATTCTGGGAACACCCCTTATAGGCTTCTGGAGAGTCTGGGAAAGCTGTTCGAGGAGCAATTCTTTGGTTCGATCCATAGATCTTGCAAGTATATAAGATCAATGGTGAGGGTGAAGGGTTTGAAGGAACTGATGAAAAAACTAAAGCACGCTAGACAATTATTGTATACATAAGTTTTTGGTGTAGAATCGTTTATACTGAAAGATATTTTGTTAAAGCTTATTTTTCTTTTCAGCAATGAGATGTCGGGCCTAATGTGTCAAATGAAGAGCAGATGGACTTATTTTAATGCAAGACATGGTAATGCCATTTTACTTTAGCTCTGTTTAGCATGATTTGAATAATTTGTTTTGAGTTTCTTGTTCATTGAATGAATTATGCTTGCGGGTAGTTCAAAACGCATTTTTTCTTTCACTGCAATACATGGTAATGTATAGGGAAAGGACTGGAATCGTGTTGAAAATCGCGACTCGAGTTTTCGACAGATCTACACATTTTGGGACATTTAGAGTACGAAAATATATATTTTTTAGAATGACGTCTTTGTGTATGTGTCTGTCTGCACTGTACGTAATTCAAACTAATTCACCAAATTTCATAGTTTTGTAGGCAAGTCACTTATGGGAGGCCCTGGTGCTGATTAGATTTTGGTGCCATTTGTGATAAAAGAACCTGCCTATTTTTGTGAAATGGCCTGCAAAAATCGCATGGATCCACTTTAGCTAAAAAACTAATTGACCCAATTTCACAAAATTTGGTAGAAACGTAACTTGTGTGTTATGGCTGGTGTTGATTAGATTTTGGTACGATTCACGAAAGAAAAACTCTTTTTGCGAAATGACCCTCAAAATCTAAAATTAGGCTACGTATGCTCAAATGTATCCATTAAATATTTGTTTCATACGTAAGTTTTAACATTCAAAAGAATAAGACAACCTCATCACTGTAGGATTAGCCGTTCTCGAGATATTTTAGTGTTTCGCATATTTGCTACGCAACCTTTGAAAATACGCCCAGTTACCCAATGTAAACGAAAATTGATATTAAAAGTGCAAATTCTATGTCGTTTCAAAGAATTATGAATGTTATTTTGTGCAACTAAACTCAATTTAATGAATTTTTAAAGAAATAAAGAGAAAATAAATTTGAGTCTGTACAGAAGTTCATATGCTGCCCACCTCAGATTTCTTATACCATTTCGCGGAATTCTGAACATAAAATTGGATATTCCGTTTATTTTAGGTGGGGGAAAATGAAATTCGAGTAAATGTCGAATTTTAGCTATTTTGAAATATGCACCATTAACAGCTATTAAATTAATAAAATTGAAATTTTTAAACGTGAAGCTCTTTTGAATTATAACTCGTTTCGTATCTTTTATAGAGGGATTAAACTGGGCAAATTTTTTTAAATTTTAATGTAATACCTATCAATAAGTAAAATACACTTTGCACAAGGAACTTATCAACGTATATAGGCTCAAATAACACAGTAATGCAGCTATTTCGAGGATACGCTGGATCCCTTTCGTCAGTGCCAGAGAACCGACAAACCTGAAGTCAAAAAGAGGAATGGTAGAGATTGGCCTATTCTCCTTTTGGACTAACGAAGTAGATTCAACGTATTCCTGAAACAGCTGTATGCTGCATTATTGTGTTACTTGTGCTTATATATTTTGCCCAAGTTCCGCATAATACCCTATATTTTAATTTTAGCATCGACAACATTTTGTCGCCATTAAAAAAAAAAAACTTGTCTTGCTTATTGGTTGACCTTATATCATCATTTTAAATGATTAATTTCAATTATATGAATTTTATAGATACTTTTATTTTTTTTTTCAGGCGTACCAGAAATTTTATCGAACTCGACAAAGCATCTGTGATGGATTAGTCCAAATATTTTTACTGTCAAAAATGTCATTTATGTATGTGTAAAACTGTATATAACATTTTAATAAAGGACTCTTTATATACTTCATACGATTTCCTTCAAACACAATTCAGCGAGATTAGATACATTGAATGAAACGGTAATTTCTGAACTTTTGAACAATTCGTGTAAGTTTTCTATTGATAAATGCCTAAAGGACGGGGTTCCATCCAATTTTCTCATTTATATATTCCATATGTTTTACGGACTTCTTTAAATCTGTATTAAAATGAAAAGATTAGTTTCCTTTACATGTTTGAAGAGAAAAAAACAAATCTCGGGGGGCTGTATTGTCCGCAACGTAGAATACGTCTTATCACACGGGTGCTTGCAAGTAAAACAACGGTTTACATAAAACTGCCAACAGTGGTCTATGACAGAAGTTAAGTACCAAAATTAAAAATAAAAATAGAAGCTTGACAATTTAATTATTGCTAGTTAATTTTTATCTCATCTCGCGTTTAGCTGCATTCCTCTTTCCTTGAGTGCGCCACCCCGATGAGTTATTCCTCATAACATGCGTACATTCTCGACCTAGCACTTGATACTATTGCGGTCCTTCTCAGACTATTATATGCCGAGCCAAAATCTCGCCTTTTTCGTGCAGCCCGACATGCCCCCACATGGTGCCGACAAAGACTTTATTTTACGCCAAAATAATTCTTTAAGAATGCAAGTTCGTAACAGATCAATCAAGGGTTTCATTTGATATCTGATTTGTGGTGATACAAACCATTGCATTGACTGTTATCACTGTTTCAAGAAATATTGTTATCTATAAAGAATAATGCTATGAAAATCTTTCAGAAAACTAGTGTAATAAGGTCTTTACATAGTCACAATGAGTGTGTGAAAATGACCACGTGTTTAAATATTTAAGTATTTGACCCTTTTGGCCTTATTCTCTTCATTTTAGCAGATGGGTAACTTTTCTCACCAGTGGCTGGAACGCTATTTGGAACAGTTAAATTTTCGGAATTTTTTTTTTGAAAATAAATAATTTGATAGCCAGACTACTGTATGCTGCCTTATTTTCAACGTTTTTAGACATTGTAAGCTAAAATCAATTCATTAAACATTAATTTTCGATAGCTTGATTTCAATAATAGCCAACAAACGATCTCTGTATTTGAAACATAACTCGGTTGCCTTAGTTACCACAGTGGAATTAAATACTTTACATTAGTTGATATAATACAATAAAAAATAGTCTATTGTTACTATAAATTAAAATATCTCAAGAACGGTTGATTGTGCATCAGTAGTTCAGAAAATGTTAGAAACTTATTTCTATGTATGCTAAAGAAATGAATTTTACGTATTTAGAACTTCTCTAATTAAAGCTAAAAAGAAAGTTGGAACAATAAAAATAAAAGTATAAAATTTTCGAACAAAATTAGATTTCCAATTTTTCTCTTTATTTATAGATCAGGTTCCTCAATTATTCAAAATTTCACGTTTCTACTATCAGCGGTTTGGGCTGTCATTCATCCTTAACCTCGCTCAGTTGTATGATATACAGTTGCCTGACAACAAAGCTGTATTCTCTCACATGGATACTATCTTCTTCCAGACAGCTGTTTTTCAATTCATGAATATATTTTGGCCATTAAAATAACCATTAAGATTGACTGGCAGTTTTGGTACTATCATTTTTTTAAAGTTTTAACAAATGTCAGTATAGGAATTTATTGCACGAAGTAGTGTTTTGTGATGTTTTGACACTCGAATTCAATTGCATTATTCTTATAAAGTGGGAGTTGAATCTGACAATAACATTTTTTTTTTTTTTTGTATCGAAGACATAAATTATTCCTTTATCATGTTGGAGTCAATTTGGACAGAATTTCTCATTGGTATTTGCACAAAACAGTAGGTGAAGAGATCAATTTTGGTTTGCTCGTAGAAATTTTTCTCTTAAGATTTTTAACAGATTTAGAAATTTTTGGATGCTAAAATGTTTAAAATTGTTTGCGAAATTATGATTTTCGTTTAAAATGAATAAACAAGTTCTGTGGCTGTATTGGGAACAGATAACCAGCTCTTTTTCAATTAATAAAATTAGAACCCCGTATTTAAAGAGTAGGTAAACAAGAAAATTCCTTATGCACCCTCCCAACAACTTTGTAAGGAAAGTTGCAATAAATGGACACGTGAAGTCCATCTATAGTAAAGTGACTATGTTCCATTGAATAAAGGAGATTCCAGCGAAGAATTTAGAAAATTATAACAAACTTATAACAAGAAAGACAAAAATAAGCAAATTACAAAGTTGTAGGGCATTGTCTAATGAGTAATAATCGACACCAGAACGAGCGAAACGCGTATACGGAAGGAAATTAATATCGGTCATACTTTACGGTTTCTAGAGGCGTAGCCACTCAAAATAACTTAAATATTGCCAAATGATTCACGAGTGAAAGAAGCTGTGAGATAAAAGGAGCGAGATGCTGCAGGATTCCTGTGAGTATAAGTGCAATTTATGTGTACCACTTCTGAGTATTGCAGCAATTAAGTTTAACCGCATTGTATAAAATAAATGTCTTCTGTTAGTTTTAGCGTCAATTCTTATTCATTGGACATTGCTTTACAACTTTATAATTGTCTTTTTCGTCTATCTCGTTTTGTTATCTCAACGTTTTAAATTGTCTTTTAGGGGTTGTTTCCAATCAGTTTTATTCGATCATGGTCACTTTAGTGCATATTCATGGCCCTTTCGAGAAAAAGTTATTGGGGTTCGTAAATACTTTACTGCGAATCCTGTATAAACATGAATATTATATATAGTAATTCTAAAGCAAAAGTAAGCAAGCAGTAAAATCCGGCCAATTTAGCCCTCGTATGCACAAAAGACAACACCCCAAATAACCAAACTTGAATAAAATAAGTTGGATGTAATAGTTAATATTAATTTTCGTCCCCTATTGATAAACTTGAGTGACAATCGTATTTGAGGATAATCTGTTGGCAACTGCGTAACGAAATGGGCAAAATAAAATTAATATTTGATAAATTGTGAAGAATTAAATATGAAAAGCTGAACAGAATTGCAAACAACTTTTTAATTATTTAATTCTGCACTGTATACATTAATCCATCTTATCACCATTTAAAGTTAACTCCATATTTTTTTAAAAATAAATCCTGGCTCTGAAATTGCTTTTATACTCAGTGTTCCACTGAAACAGACGATTTTAAAACATTACTCGGCCTTTCGCATTTTGATTCGGTCAATAACTGTTTTCGTGTGCAGGTGTTCAAAAACTTTTACCGGATTTGTATCGTTTATTTTAATTCTTATTTTAACTGTTAAAATTATTTTTGAAATGAAATATTTTGGCATCTGTTATTCTATGTTCTGGAGTTTGTGCGATATGACATAACTCGCCAAAATTTAGATTGATGGCAATTGACTTGATTCGAAAACTTGAGAATATTTTCTAATTCGTCGAATTACTAATGCGTTTAATTTTATGAAGCACGTAATCTGAATGTGAAACTTTGGTTTCTGCAATACAAAGTTATCTAAAAAATTGTTCTACGTATTGTCAACAATTTTTGCTTTTACATTCGGTCATTTAGGATAGTTTTTTTGATGACATACTAAATATTGCAAATAGGGTAAACTACGAATTTACCTCAACGGGCCTTCTCCATTTTGGATTAACAGGTATAAGCTTTATTTATTATAAATCTGTTAATTATATTAATGACTTGATGCTGTATTTAAAAAAACCAATCTAGTAAATTAATCTAGTATAGAACTGAACTGTACGCTCGTTAAAGAACTCCGTATTTATTTTAGCCAAAAGTTTGTCTTGAAAACTAGCTGATTTAATTGTAATCATTGGAAAACATGTTAAACTTGAAATTATCTTCTGAAAATTTTCTCGTACAAGATGTACAAGAAACGTATTTTACAAAATTCGAATTTTTGTTTATTGCATACAACGTAACAACTTTCAGAGTAATGGTTTCACATATTTTTACTTTTCATACTATGTAACATTGTGTAGAGAAAGTATTGTTTTCACGAAACATATCAAATTCGAGATTTTGATACTAATGTTTCAAGACCCCCCTGAACACATTTTGACTATGTTTGGAGTGATGTCCTTCAGTCTGTCTGTGGTCAATTTCTTGTGTACATGATAGTTGGCGCAGATAATGGTTTTTCACGAAATTTTATATCCGGCTTTGTTTATATATATATATATAATATATATATATATATATATATATATATATATATATATATATATATATATAAAAGTCAACATAATTCAAGAAAAAAAAAGCCAGTGATTTTCTAGGAAAAGTTTATAATAAAGGAAGATGTCCATGTGCTCTTCTGTGTGTCTGCAGTTTGTAGCAGGAAATCTAACCACCGTATGGCTATGAAATTTGGTTTCAGGACCCAAATGGTTGCATCTCGACGTTATTTCCTTTTATTTCGAATCAGGTTTTTAGAAGTCCCGTTCTCATGCACACGGGAGCTCATGCATCTCCTGCTCTTTGGTGTGTCCGTTCTTTAACCTGATTTACACCGATTTTGGGCGATATTTATATTGATTCCTTAGCGATCAAAAATTTTAACACAGGTTCCTTCTTGACACCACCGAAACGATCAAAAAGCGTTCTTTAGGACCATTTCTTCATATGTATTTTTTTTAAATAAATCTGAATTTACATTGTTTACTTTATCATATATATATATATATATACACACACACACACACTCTTTTTTTTGGGGGGGGGGGGGCGACTGAGCACCATGAAGAAAGTGGCTGATTTTATTGAAATTAAATATGCTTACAGCTCATAACTCAGGTAATGAAATGGTTACAAAATCAAGACCGCAGGACCCATCAATGGTTAGCAATTGCATATTGAATTTTCAAATTGGTAATTGGTGAAACCCCCCTGGGCGGCAATGCATGCTTGTATACGCCTAGGTAAGAAGTGATAAAGTTTCCTAATGTCATCCTGCGATACATTCTGCCAGCCATTCTTCAATATTTGCTCCAAATCTGCTACATTTCGGAGTGCCCGAATCTGGCGACCTAGTATGTTCCATACATGCTCGATTGGCGAAAGGTCTGGTGACCTTGCTGGCCAAGGAATAGTATCAACAGCACAGAAACAGTCCACAGGTATGCGAGCCGCATCTGCCTTGGCATTATCTTGTTGAAAAATGGCCCCAGAATAATGTGCCATGAAGGGCAACGTCGGATTTTATCAACATATCATTGAGCTGTTAAAGTTGAACATAGGATGACTAAGGGCGACTTGCTGCCATAAGAGATGGCGCCCCACACTAGGGGTAATGACTGTGTACCTGTATAAAATAAAGGCTGATTGGGAAATAAAGGCTGGCCCTGATGCCTCCACACACGTACCCAATGGTCATCTGCTGAAAGACTGAAGTGTGATTCATCGCTGAACTCTATGCAATGCAAGTCTGCTAGCAGCCATGATGCTCGGCTACGGCACCACTCCAAACGACTCTGTCGCTGTTGTGTGGTTATGAGCAGACGTCCTAAGGTCACAGTGGGCGTAGTCCCACCTCAGCCAAACGCCGTGAGATGGTGGAAAACTTCCATACCATGGATGGTATGGAAGAGGCTGTAGCGTGTTGGATGGCGGACAGTGATGCCGTTGGGCCAGTTGCACAATTATCCGATCTTGCCTCGCATTCGTGTACCTTGGCCTTCCAGAGCCTTCATTCCGCCGACGAGTTCCTCGCAGTAACCATTGCTTCCAGCACCTTTGCAGAGCAGTGTGAGTTCGGTGCAGGTAGCGACTTACTGCTCGGTATGACCAGCCAGATTCACGCATCTCGACTATACGACCACGTTCGAACTCGTCTAATTGCTTATAAGGTCTTCGGCAGCGTCGTAATGGCATTATTGATTGTTTCTCCACGGAACTGCAACGTCGATAACGAGCAAAGATAAACCATCCACATTTTTAACCTGTTTTATAGGATGCTAGTTGCTCGGTAGATCCACTCACTATGACCGAAGTTAACGCTCATTGGCCTTGCAAATTTAATCATTTGCATACTTGGCATAAAGGAATTTGCATGCGAAATTTCGAGATGATGGTATATTTTAGGGGTGCTACTTTTTTTTGCAAAAGAGTGTATATATATATACATCGCCGGGTCCTAAAAATTAAGATTAGCACAATTCTATAATTTGGAAAAAAGTTTCGTATATATCTCGAATTTCTAACAAAAAGTTATTTTTAGATTTCATAAGTAATTTTAATTTTTGTAATGTTTTAAGTGATCGCATTCAGTCATTGCAATGGGTATTCCGCGAAGTGCTTCACGTTCAACGGAGATTCAACTTTTTACAGGTTGATTTTAGCCACCCTTTCCTCATTTTCAGTTGATCAGACATTTATTCTGGAGGAGAACAGCAGCTGATCGCAGCATGTGCATTTATATTTATGGAATTTCTAAATTTGCGAATTCCAAGGATGCAATTTTATTTATTTTTATTTTGTAGTTTATTATCATTATAAGTACTGTTAAAATTTTGCTGAAATTGGGTGAAAATTAGCTGAGATAGCAATAATTTTCGGGTTTAAAGGAATTTTTTGCGATTATAAGTATTTTTATTTACACTACGTGACAGTGAAAATGAGACACTGAGAAGGACTGCGCAGAAAGTGAAAATCGGCAGACAGACAGAGACAACAACAAACAATAAGTGATATTTATTGCAACATGATACACCTATACACTGAGCGATAACACCGTCTGATCAGTAGGTTGTAGGACCACCGCGGGCTGCGATACAGGCAGCAACACGTCTAGGTACAGAGTCAGTGAGCGTGCGGATGGTGTCCTGAGCAGTGGCTGCCCCTTTTCCTGTCAGCCATTTTCCAGAGTTTATCTTCTAAACGCTGTGGTGGCAGCGCACGCAAGCGACGCCCAATCACGTCCAAGACTTGTTCGATTGGTGAGAGATCAGGGGAGACTGGTGGTCAGGGAAGCACCTTGCAGGGCATGTTGGCTGATGCGTGCCGTGTGTGGTCGGGCGTTATCTTATTAATAAATGGCATTGGACACCTCTTGAAGGAAGGGCAGTGTCACCGGTCGCAGCACGTCATCCACGTATCGTTGGGCCGTCATAGTGACCTCAATATGGATCAGAGGTGACCTGCTATCGCAAGCTATGGCGCCCCCAAACCATGATGCCGCGGTGTGGCGTTCCACAGATGCGGCCGATTGGACTTGTTACCACTTCGGTGCCAGACTCGTACACGGCGACTGTCATTGCTAAAACAGAAGCGTGACTCGACTGAGAACACGACCTTGTGCCATTACACCGTCCACGTGGCTCTATCCCGACACCATTGAAGACAGAGACGAAACGTTTGTGCTGTTGGGTCAATAGCATTCTTCTTAACGGGCGCTATAAGTGCTGGCAGATAATGGTCCTGCTCGATGAGGGAGCATCACGGGGGTTCTGCACATGCTGCAAAAGGGCGACGGAAGTGGCCTGCGGGGCCGCCAACGCTTGCCATCTTATGCGTTAATCCACGCGTGCTGACTTCGTCCTTGTTGTACCGGCACTTCTCAAACGTGCCACATTCCCTTGTTCCAACCATCTTCACCACAGCCGGTGCATCATGGATGCGTGTAGGTGGTTGTCAGCTGAGATTTGACGTATGGACCAACCTGCACTTCTGAGTTAGATCACCATACCCCTCGTGAAATCGTCTGTCTGCTGGAACTGCCTAGGTTGGCGGCGGCCTGGCATTCTCTGCTACTACACATTTCCTCTAAGACATATTTCCCTGGCAGACAGAGCGCGTTACTATTGCCGATTCTGCAGGTTCCTTCCCTTATATCTCACTTAACGTGCTCAAGACAGCTGCGCATTTCGCATCATTTACATAACTCTATGAGCTGCGTCTACCCTGCAATTTGCATATTTTTTTGCCCACTCCTTCTCGGTGTCTCATTTTCACTGTCACGTAGTGTATTTGTGTCACGAGAATGATTTTAGTTCAAAACAGACTATTTGGAAAGGGAATGCCGTTATCTATGTTATTTAAGTAGCCGGTGCCTATTTATTGGAAATATAAAAATTACGTTGGTTGAGGAAATTGCTAATATATAAATGGGTTTAATTGTGTTGAAATTAAGATTTAAAATTGTGTCCGTCGGTAGATTACAACGTAGATTGTAGAGTCTTTGCTAGTGGCAGGTTTTGAGATTTGTGTGTGTGGTGGGTGTTCGCAGTCCACAATTTGAATGGACTGTTTCAGCTTTCAATACAGCTTTCATTATCTGGTCCTCAAGCTAACTAGAAGATATGTTCTTCATATGACGGAATTAAAAATTTGCAAAGCATTGCCTCCCATTTAGAGTTATTTTTTTTTTTATCAATTTGGTGACATTTTTGTCAATTTGGCTTTTCGTCAATTTGACAATATTTAAAAAAGGGACTTTCCGCCAAATTTTTCGCCAAGCATTACGGACGGTTGGAGAAGTAAGTTATTTATATAGTCGTTTGTTATGTTATTTCCAAGATATTAAATTTTCATCAATAAGTCGTCATTGCATTTATTTAGCGTCAATGTTATCACTTTGGCGACATTTTTGTCAATTCAGCAGCATTTAAAGACTCGCCAAGTTGGCGATATGCCGCTAAAATTCGTCGCCAGAATTTTGCTAAGTGTTACAGACGGAGAAATAGGTTATTCTTATAGTAGATTCTTATATTTTTTTTCCAAGATATTGCATTTTTACCAATTTGGCTACATTTTCGTCAATTTAGCAACATTTAAATAAATCTCGAAAAGTTGGCGATATTCCGCCAATTTCAACACCAAAATAATTTCGCCAAGCGTAACCCAGCGATAGATAAACAGACAGATAAATAAAGGTGTTTATATTATAAATTCAAACTTTTTTGATCTATTTCGAATCTGTGTTTAGTTTCGAAGAACGCCCTGGTCCTCCCATCCTTTACTTCTCTGGTTACGGCTTTGGTCTAACACATTGCCCGCCGTTCTATTAAACTACAAGCAAAAATCACAATTAATTTTCGGTGATTTTTATTTAACAATATCCCCCCCCCCCCTCCCCTAAAAAAAAATTCAAATTATATATATTAAAAAAAAAAAAAAAAAATGGAACGTTTTCATTTTAAGGTCTTTGGCAGGTAATGATAGCTTTGCTGTGCTACCCTAAGCGGGACTTTGCTGGTCACAAATCGACCGGTATATTTCTAAAACTTAAAGTTCCGAAAATACTTCAATATGGGTGTCTTTAAATTAAACAGTTGAGTATTAAATACTATTTTTTCTTAAAAAAACAGAATAATTTCATGTAACATAACTTTGCATTTTACACATCATAGGCGGGTATATTTTATACACTTTGCTTGATTGTTTGTTTTCAGTTTTGATAAAATGGTTGATATCATTGAAACATATATTCACATTTATTTGTCCTCTGGGTCCGAAATTGTGGAAACTGAACTTTTATTTCCCCTCTGACTAGAGATATTACTACACATCTACAAGGAACTCCACATGTGACAGACATCAATTATTCGCTATGCCGCTAGAATTGCCATATTTAGTGTGTTGGTGAAGAGTCGCCACCACTTTTAACTTACCTGGTATTGGTTAGGAAATCTGTCAACAAAGTCTGCCCCTTCCATATTTACATTTCTTTTTATTCCCAGATCTCCCGACCTTCCCGAAACTGTTAAGACGACCGGAACAGTGCCATCCAAATTAGATCGTAACCCAATGGGGGTTGCAACCGCAGGGACCTCGCCATCCTTCATTTAACCCATCAGATAGAATGCCGGACTTACAGATTTAACGTGACTGTGCACACGGAGATAGTTTTGGATGGTGAGGAAATAACCCGGTTCTACCGTGTCTACCCATCCCCCATATTTTTATTATAAGCAACATGGGGATGGGGGAACTGAAGTAGAGGGATCTATGTGCAACTAGGTGTTCTAACTCAGATGATCTTCACAGAAGAATTGATGAATGGCCGATTTCAATTCAAATAACAAGAAGATTATGAATTAATTCTTCTGGATTCCATTCGACCATCCACTAACCTGGATAACCATTTATAATAATAACCCAATTGCTTTGGAACGTGAAATACCAGATGCAGACACAACTCCAGTCATTTATCACTTACATTTTCTATCGGGAACAGGAACTAGGATTTCATGCCAAATTTCCGATTTTGGGATTATTATATATGACATCAATCATCTGTTATTTTTGTTAAATTTATCACCCAAATTTTTATCTAAAAATGTACAAATAACTATTTAATTCTGCATTGTTTGTTAAGTACTGCAATGGGCAATTGCAGATATTGAAGAAAATGGAGTTATATGAAGATCCCTTATTTCTTCAATTTTCTGCTTTTTTTACTATTTAAAAAAATATTTTTATTTAAACTTTCCAAAAAATTACATTGTGTAAGCATTACTCTTAAGAAATGAAATTCAAAAAGATCTAATATATAAAGTGTGAATAAATTCATTAAAAATTAGAGATGTTCCCTACATGGGAGTGCTATTATCTTTTTTAAGTTTTTCGATTAGTGTTGACATCTGTCGGTGTTGTTTAACATTATTTAAGTGTCAAGTTCTGCTAACAGATGGCAGCACTAAAGGCAAAATTAACTTCTTAAAAATGGTTCATGTTATCGCTTTATTTACATTGAAATTAAATGTTATCTATTATTTTATTGTAAAATTACCTGAAACACAAACGCAAGTGCAATTGATACATTTCTTAATTTTTACTACCTATTAACTTATTTTAAATAGAAGAAAATTGAACCCACTGTATAATAACAATGTAAGACACGAATGTTCGATATCTTTCCGACAGTGAAAGCACAATTTTCATGAGAATGATTATTATTTTTTTTTTTTTTTTTTTAAGTTGATTTCTATGCTAAACATCCTTGAAAAAGTACTATGAAAATTTTAAAATTTCTAATTTCTTTTATGGAATACATGAAATAATATCTAGTTCTAGTTTTTACTTTCCCCGCAACACATGAAAATGTGTAGGGAAAATATTGGAATCGTGCTTAAAATTGCAACTCGAGTTTTCGACGGATCTACACGTTTTGGTACCTTTAGAACACGAAAAAACTATTTTTAGCGTGACGTGTGTGTCTGTCTGCCAATGTGTATGTCTGTCTGTTTGTGCAGATATTGCATCCACTCCAGCTGAAAAACTAATAAATCAAATTTCACAAAAATTGGTAGATAAATCACTTGTAGGTTAACCTGGAGCTGATTAGATTTTGGTTTGATTCGAAAAAAAGGAACCTGTCTTTTTTTGTGAAATGGTCCGCAAAAATATTTAAATCTTAAAATAAAAGACTACGTATGCTCAAATATATCAATCAAATGTTTTTTTATACGTAATTCTTGACGACGAAAAGAATAAGACCAACCTCATTACTCTAGGAATTGCCGTTCTCGAGATATATTGTATTTTTTCGCATTTTCGCTACGCCACTTTCGAAAATAAATCCAGTTACCAAATGTAAACGAAAATTGAATTAAAAGTGCAAATTCAGTGTCATTTAAAATAATTATGACTGTATTTTATTATGTAATTATTGCTTTTTGTAATTATGGCTATATGTTATAACGTTATGGCTGTGTTGAAGACCCAGACCGTCCGACTCGTCCAGAGGACTAAGAGTAACTATTTGGACGGCCGGTCGTTATAACGTGTGTTGTTGTTGTTGAAACCCAGACCGTCCGACCTACCAGAAAGGTGTAAGGTAACTGTTTGGACGGTCGGGAAGTGCCACCCAATTCAGACCGGAACCCAGTGGGGGAGGCATCCACAGGGACCGTACCCTCCTTCCCCTACCACCAACCTCTCGGAAGGACTTTCGGACCCACATGTTTAACGTGATCGTACTCCGCATGAACACGGCGTTATAACGTGTGTGTAATAATATTATGTCTGTATGTAATAATGTTATGGCTGTTCGTAATTATGGCTGTATATAATTATTGCCCGTTATTTTGTGCAATTAAACTCCATTTAATGAATTAATGAAGAAATAAAGATAATATGAATATGAATCTGCAGGGAAAGTCATATGCTGCCCACATCAGATTTTTATTTTTGTATCCATACACTGTGGCGTCATCCAGTGGGAGGGGGCTATTGAGGGGGGCTCTGTCATACCCCTTCAGGAACTTACGAAACTCATTGAAGTGCGGATAAGGAATATTTGGGGATATGGGAAAGAAAATATTTTGATCCCCCCCCCCCCCCCTTAAATATTTTCTGTCCTGCAATCAAGTCCTGCATTATATGCATTTCTATGCCGAAAGGCCTAAAATATTTATTCAAACTGTCCATTTCGTAAAAATAAATTATTAGTTCAATGCACAGTAGAACTGAAACAATAAAGAATATTTTTACATACGTATTCAAAATTATTTTATTTTACCTTTCAATTTATTTTTATCTCATTCTATTCTGTACACTATCCTAAAACTACAAAAAAAAAATCTGATGTGGGCTGCACTTGACTTTCTTTATATAATGCAATGAATTTACTACTTTCACAGTTAAAAAAAATGCTATTCTTATAGTATTATTAATGCTATTCAGTAGATACATATATTCTTTTCAAGATATTGAATTTTCTTCAATTAGTCGACATTTTTATTGATGTAGCTCCATATTTATTCATTTGGCGAGATTTTCGTTAATTTGGCAACATTTAGAAACGTCGCCAGTTGGCGCCATTTTGCCAAATTCTTCGCCAAAATCTCGCCAAGCCTTATGGACGGAGAAATAAGTTATTCTTACAGCAGATAAATGACTATTGGCGTTTAAATACCGGGTGGTCAGAATTAAAACACCCCTACTCTGAGCTCTCTATACATCGAACTACTCAGTGTGAAGGCTTCAAAATTGTTTAACCTAATATTCAAGACATGGGGAAAGGGATTACGCGAAAAAAAATAGTTCCAGAAACACCGATAGGTGGCGCTGTACAACAGAAAATATGCTGAAAAGACACAAAATAAACACAAAAAACAAACACATGCGATATGGAATTTTTCCTTTTTAATTTCCTTTGCTGATATGAAAAAAAAAGAAGATAAAAAAGTGAAGAAACTTAAACTGTCATTGTTACTGCAATTTCGCACTGTAAGCACAAAAATTTGCATAAACCCTTGGTTTGCAGCTACTATGTTCTGGGCATAAAAGGGGATAAAACTCTATCGATAAGGTCCTTGTGATATTGAATGTTCGGTACGTTCGAATAAAATGTGTTACAAATGTGTATTTTGTGTCTTTTCAGCATATTTTCTGTTGCACCTCGCCATCTATCGGTGTTTCTGGAACTAATTTTTTTTTTGCGCAATCCCTTTCCCCATGTCTTGAATAGTTGGTTCAACAATTTTGGAGCTTTTGCACTGAGTAGTTCGATGTATAGAGAGCTCAGAGTGGGGGTGTTTTAATTCTGCCCACCCTGTACAAAAGTATCACTCAAAGTATCTTTTCTCGTGAATGGAACGAGTTAGATCCACGAGAATGATGTCACCCAATGTATCGCATGATATTACATATGATAAGTGAACATGTTTCTTAAGAGTTAATATATTTTTTATTTTACTTGATTTTTTGATAAATTTATTTGAAAAATGTGCAGCAATATCTCGAGAACGGTTAATGCTAACGTTTTACAGTTTGTGTCAATCGTTTTCTAAAGAAAAATTACGTAAGAAATATCTATTTGCGTAACTTTATTAAAATGTTTGATTTTTTTGATGATTTTTCTCAAAATTTCACTCGAAAATTTAGGGGAGGGGGATCTGAACATTCGATTGTGTTTAAAAACAATAGGCTTCCAGTATTCACGGATTGTGATTTTTGTACCAAATTTTATTCGAATCGCTCTATTCGTTCGTGAGATATCGTCTCCACCGACAGACACACACACACATACACACACATGAGACATCACCTCAAAAATGTTCGATTCGTGATCAGGGGTGTTTGAAACGTGCTCTCCCGTCGAAAACTTAAATTTTCGACCCCGCCACAATACTTTCCTTATACATTATGTATATAAGGAAAGTAAAAATACTGATTAATCATACGTATAGTAAGGGAATCTTTAATTTAAAAATAATCAAAAATACATATACTAAATACCACCAATTCCGCTATTGGTAGTATTAGGAATCACGAAGGATTTCCAATTCCGGTAAATCGGAGAGGTCACTTCCAGATTTCCGAGAAATTGTATCACTGAATGAAATAGATGTGCTAAAGAGTATGAAGTGCTGTAGAGTATGAAGTGCAAAGCACTTACCACACCATGAAGGATCATTTATAAATTTGTTTCCCTTTAAGTTTCGGTTAGCTTCATATATTTGACAACCTTTTAAGATATTTGCAATATTATCGTGCGTTGTTTACCCTCGCCATTTATCAGTATTACGTCTATATCCAGCCTTTGCTTTTGATAAAGAGGAAAATTATCAATGCATACATTTCAAAGGCATAGACAAGGGAAATATTGCAGTATACAACAATATTGGTAGATTTCTATTTCGAATTAAATATGGTTCATAAAGACTCATAAATCGTTCGTTATTGTTACGTTTTCCTAAAATGCCTTCATTGCATTTTGTCTATCCCCTAGGAAAATTGTTTACAGGCAACCATTGTTACAATCTGCGTTTTCAACGAATGCAGATGTTTACAATCTCCATTCTCAATGAATAGAAGTCGTGCATAATAAACTTTTACGCACTATGAAGTACGGGGCGCGGTAGCCCATTGGTTAGCCACTGCCAAAACTGCCGCCGTGTTCACGCGGAGTACGATCACGTTAAACGTGTGGGACTGCAAGTCCTTCCGAGAGGTTGGTGGTAGGGGAAGGAGGGTACGGTCCCTGTGGATGCCTCCCCCACTGGGTTCCGGTCTAAATTGGGTGGCACTTCCCGACCGTCCAAAACAGTTACCTTACACCTTTCTGGTAGGTCGGACGGTCTGGGTTTCAACAACAACAGCACTATGAAGTACAGAATGTCTGGTGACATGCACAGTTGTAAACTCGGACAAAAATTTAATTTAATGTCTCTTAAAAAAGAAGAAAATGGTCCTGCTTCTTGTTTTACTATAAAGATTTAATACTGTTAATTGCCCCATTTTACTTTCTTGCCTAGAATTCCATATACCTGTTAATAATACTAGAAGAAAAAACATTATTTCACTATACTACTGTTAAACACAATTACATTAAGAGCTATTTTATCTATAAATTTGTTGATCTCCATAATACCTATTGTACTGATATTGATATTTTTAATTGGACTCCTGTCCATTTGAAAAAACCTGTTTTAATGCGCTTGACATGTATACGACTTAGTATTCTTGAGTTTTATGCTCTGTTCTTTTTATGTTTGTGTGGTTACGGTAACTGGATTTCATCTGTAGTGTCCACGTAAATAAATTATTTGAAGATCTGAGTTGCTTGAATTTGGCGCCAAATGCAGTGCATATGTGACACTTTTGGCGAAATATCTCCAACTTGGCGACTTTTGGCAAGTTTTGGAAACTAATTGAAATTTGTAAATTGGTTAGGAATTTGTCGTTACGTCCCTTTTCCTAAAAATTTCCAATGAGTGTATGTATATAAGCCGGTCATCATTCAGGTGCGATGAGTTGGCGTGATACAATAAAAGTGAACTGGAAAATAGGTTGGTGTTTTGAGAATTGAATCTTCTGTTTTGGTATTCAGTGGTGAATAGCTGTTTTACTGTACTTGATAATTGTATTGTATTGTGGTTTTGCAAGATATTTAGATCAGTATTTTTAAAATTGGTTTGGTCGCGGAACCCTTTTGAAATTTAATTTGATGGGGGAACCACAAGATGAAAAGAAAACCATTGTGGCCCCAATTATGCATTCATATTTTACACGCTTTTGTTAATATTTATAAAAATTCACACAAGACTATCACCCTTCCGAGAGGTTGGTGGTATGGGAAGGAGGGTACGGTCCCTGTGGATGCCCCCCTCACTGGGTTCCGGTCTAAATTGGGTGGCACTTCCCGGCCGTCCAAACAGTTACCTTACACCTTTCTGGTAGGTCGGATGGTCTTTGTCTCAACAACAACGCAAGACTATCACATCGCGAACCCTTGGAATATTGTCCCAGAACCCAAAAGGTTCCGTGGAACATGCTTTGAAAAACACTGATCTAAATAATTATTATCTGTAAATTGCTCCTCTTTATGTTTACTTCTGCTTTTAATAAAACTCTAATTATTCAGAAATGTGGACTCATCGTTGTATCCTACAAATATGCCCACGATTTCAGTGGATACACCGAAACAATATAATCATTAAACCATCGGGCATAAAACCTAAACATGAGCCTTACTTTGCACATTGCTCAAAAATATAATACCTACAAACTCCATTTGCGCTGCCTGTTTCAAATCCCGCTAAGATTGATGAAGCTGACTGTGACCGCAACGGTTGAGTTTATAATCGTATAGTTGACCTACCTAAAGTAAGGATCTCGCTCCCATTGTAAAAAATCTGATGTGGGCAACACATGACTTTCCCTGCAGACACATTCATTTTTTCTTTATTTCTTTAATAATTCATTAAATTGAGTTTAATGGCACAAAATAACACTAAATTTGCACTTTTAATTCATTTTTTTTTTTATTTGGTAATTGAAGATTTTTACAAAAGTGGCGTAACAAAAATGAGAAGAAACTCTATCTCGAGAACGGTTAGACCTAGAGTAATGGAGTTGGTCTTATTATTTCCCTCGTCAAACATTACATATAAAACAAGCATTTAATGGATACATTTGAGTATACGTAGTCTTTTATTTTAGATTTTGGCGATTTTTTCGGGCCATTTCATAAAAAATCTGATGTGGACAGCACATGACATTCCCTGCAGACTCTTCACGTTCTCTTTATTTTTATTTCTTCAACAAATCATTATATTGAGTTTAGTGGAACAAAATAACTATTTAAAATGACATTGACTGTTCACTTTTCATTCAATTTTCGTTCTCATTTTTCCAGGCTGATTTTCAAATGTGACGTATCAAAAATGCGAGAAAAGTGAAACATCTCTAGATCGGCTAGTCCTAGTGTAATGGGGTTGGTCTTATTCGTTTTACAGTTAAAAATTACGTATAAAACAAGCATTTAATGGATGTATTTGAGTATACGTATTTTTTTAATTTAGATTTCGCCGATTTTGACGGACCATTTTGCAAAAAAAGGCAGGTCATTTTTCCCTGAATCGTACAAAAAACTAATCAGCACCAGGGTCATACCCAAGTGACTTACCTACAAAATTTTATGAAATTCGGTCCATTAGTTTTTTAGTTAAGAGTGGATACATACATTGTACAGACAGATAGACACACACACAGACGTCACGCTAAAAATAGTATTTTCGTATTCTAGGGGTCTCGAAACGTGTAGATTCGTCGAAAACTCGAGTTGCGATTTTCGGCATAATTCCAATTCTTTCCCTATACATTACCATGTATTGCAGGGAAAGTTAAAAGGCAGGTTGTTTTTTTCTGAATCGTACCAAAACCTAATCTGCACCTGTAGAGTATCCCATAAGTGACTTATCTACCGAATTTTCTGAAATTGGGTCAATTAGTATTTTAACTAGAGTGACTACATGAGATTTTTGCAGGCCATTTCTCAAAGAAAAAAAAAGGCTAGTTCGTTTTTTCCGAATTGTACCAAAAACTAATCAGTACCAGGGTCACACACAAATGACTTACCTACCAACCAAATTGTATGAAAAATGGTCCATTAGCTTTTGAGATAGATTAGATACATATACATTAGACACACACACACACACACACACACACAAACACACACACGCATAGACGTCACGCTAAAAATATTTTTTCGTATTTCCAAAACGTGTAGATCCGTCAAAAATTCGAGTTGCGATATTTGGTATGATTCCAATACTCTCCTTATACATTACCATGTATTGCAGGGAAAATAATAACAGCAGCAATGGAGCGGTTTCGAGCTTCCTTTTCGCTTGTCAGCACGGAATATACGTAATGGCAGCAGTGTGATAGTATCTAGGAGGGTAAAACAATATATATTTCATCCTCCTAGGGTATTACTGAATGAGTCGGTCTTCATGAAGATTCGTCGCAAATTGTGGCGTATATATGGTGATCATATTTTCTGAAAGAAAATAAGAACATATTTTTGCGTTTGCTCTAACACATTTTCAAATGAGTTTGGGACTGGAGGCAGACCTAAAATGACGGTTCAGGAAAGAACGGCCGACCTAAAGTGCTCACCAAGAACATAATTATGTTTTGTACTACTCCAGTGGTGTGGGGCTGTTGCCTTAGTCTTAATAGAACATTTTTTGCAACTTGATGCACTTCATCTCATGGGCTCTTGTAGGAGGGGGTTGCTACTTTATAGTGGAAAGACAGAATTTTGCCATGTTTTTCTCAATTCTTCATGAAAATAAAGGACGCATTTAAGTTTTGAAAAAATAAATAAATCTAAAGGATAGCTCTACTTGGGGGAAAAAATCCGATATGGGCAGCACATGGCTTTCCCTTCTGACTCATATTGATGTTCTCTGTATTTCTTCTAAAATTCATTAAATTGAGTTCAATGACATAAAATAACAGCCATAATAATTTTAAATTACACTGAAATCCCCAATATAACACTAAATTTGCACATTTAATTCAAGTTTCGTTTTCATTTGGTTACTGGACTTAGTGGTGTCACCTGTTGGATTTTTTCGAATCATGAATTCTTTTGATGCGTTAAACGCTAGCATAAGGTAGATAACGGATGCATATTTCAAAAAGGTTTTAACTGTTTTATTAAAATTAAATTCGGATGAAGTGCGTAACTGTGTATGAAAATATTTAAAAGGTTAAATTTTATTTCCTATTTACAGAAAGCAAGGTCGTAGGTAGGGATTTTTTTTTAGGGACCAGTTCCTCCCTCTCCCCTCGAAACTCCAATTTTCCAATGTTTCGCAATTGAACTTTTAAGAAAAAAAAATACTTACCCTGCAAATTCAAATTCATTTTTTTTAAATGTCATTATGCAATTAATTGAGTTTAATTGCAGAAAGTAACACGAATACTTTCTGATATTATATTCAATTTGCCTTTTTAATGCATTTTCGTTTCATTTGGCAACATAATTCATACGGTCATGGGGTCAGTCGTATTAGCTTTGCTGTCGAACTTACCTGAATAACAAGTACTTGATTGATATATTTCAACAATTTTAGTCATTTATTTCAGATTTTCATTATTGACTCATCCATAAAACTATACCTTTGCTGGGCATTTCGCAAGAATGATTCACTTATATTTTTCCGAATCATATCAAAATTATTGATTTAAGTAAAACTAAATAATGTGAAATATAAATGCTTAAGAATGCCTAGTACCTTACTATAGCTTTGTAGGGAAAGGTTTACGAGTGTGCACGTTACGATTATTTATAGTAAAGTAAACATGTCCGATCGAATAAAAGGGATTGCAGCGCTACTAGCGATGGATTCATAAACTAGCGCAGGCAAATGCCATGCAGTGACGTTAGTACTCATCTTTGAGTTGAAATGTCACTCTGTATTAGGTTTCTGTGCATGTCAGTGTTGCTTATTGCATCTTTTCTGAATGGGATAACAGTTCACCAATATATTTCCAAATAAATGCCTCCTTAAACAGTTTTTGGGCCGATTCCTACAATGCTCTGCAGCTTTGTAATTGGCTTTTTTCGTCTATCTTGCTTTGTTGCCGAGTTTGAAATCTTATTATTTTTTATTATATTGTTGTGAACGCTTAATATCCCAACACCGGAGTGTTTTCTTTTGAGAACCAGACGGAGAAAACACCGTACAGACTTTCACATGACGTGCATACTGGAGGGTTGCTAGATTTGTCGATTTATCGCCAATTTGGTGACATTTTGCGACTTCTCGAAGGTTCAAGAAACACCTCGAAATAATCAATATTCAACGTGACGTGAGAGATTTCCAGAAGTTTCTACGGAGGGTAAATCATCACTCAGTCGGACAGCAGTTGACATGATACGATCTGCATTGAATTGTAATTTTTGTCAATGTTTTAAGAATAGTAGCGGCTGTTTTGTGAAACGACTTTCATCAATGTTTTGAGAATATTATCGGTTATTTTGTGAAATGAGTGGAGCATTTAAGTGCTGTTTTACTGTATATTGTTCCTGCTTACGACGTGCTTGTAAATAAACGTGTTAGTTATCCAGAAATTTGGACTCATTCTTCTATCCTGAGCACTCACTCACGATTCCAGAGGATGTACGTCATAACAATATCCTAGAGTGGCTGCAATCACTTTTATTCGATCGGGTCCTTTATTATATTTATTATTCCCTTTATTACAAACTAGAACGAATTACCTGGCTTTGCCCAGTCCTAAATAAGCACCCGCTATATTTGAACACAATTTAAAATGACTATGATCCAGAAACTGTGCCATCCAAACTGCACGCATTTCCCTTAAAAGCAAAAACAAATGAATAAATAAAACAAAAACGATGGGGGGAGAGAAGTTGTGGCATAAACCTTCCTAGCACAAACAACTCTGTGCTTAGGCGGGTATGCGCAGTAAAATACACCGGTCGAATCGATGGAGTGCTTGGGGACTTCGCGGATGATGCGTTGATTGCTTTGCGATCACCTAATACGACCACTTAAAAATCACAAAAATTAAAATTACTTAGGAGATCGGAAACATTTTTTATTTTGTTAGAATGCTAAGATATATTTGAACTTTTAGCCCAATTATAGAACTGTGTTAATCTTAGTTTTCGGATGAGACAATATATTTTAGATAATCTAAAAAAATGCAAATTTCGATGTATATTAAAAATAAAGTAAATATGAAAGAATGGTCCGACGAATTCGGTTCAAACATCATTGGAAAGAACATTTTTCGATCTTTTCGATGGTGTCAAGATGGAAACTGCTTGGCCTCTTAACTGATTTTTCTGAAAATGTTAAAACATAAAATAGCTAAAAAACTAATTCGAATTAGAAAAAGATAAAGCTGAGGTGCACCTTTAAAGTGCTTAAAATATTTCGATGGATACCATACTTGACAATGTGCATCCTCGGGGCGGAGGGTAACTTCCCGACAGGGGCTAAGGACGTCACGAACAAAAAATTGCATCGTGGCTATTTTTCACAACAACGATTGAAACTATTAAGTCTAGTGATCATTGAGTCATTAATTACCAAATGTCAAAATGTGTCTTATTATTATGATTTTATTATTATGTGTCTTATTATGTCAAAATATGTCTTATGTTACTATGTTAATTTATATATAATTTCATAAAACAATCAAGTTTCATATCACGTTTTCACTGGAATTAAAATAAAAAAAATCTATCTTGTTCTAAATTTTTAATAATAAAGCCGGATTCAAAGTTTCATAAAAAAGCCATTAATATGTGTGGCTGCTATCGTGTACCCCAGACAGACGGACGTGCACAAAATTTCAAGATCGTACGGCGCTTAGATTTCCAGCTGCAAACTGCACATACAAGATATACACCTCATGGACATCTCGTTTTAAAGTCTTTGGGGTGTTTAAAGACTTTCCCAGGAACTCTGCATGTTTTAACAATTGTTTTTTGTGCTTCCTCGCTCATTCCGAGTCGTATTTCATCTGTGACAATTCCTTTTCGGCAAATGGAAGGCGAGGAAAATTTATTCTATTTGCAATACCTACAGCAAAAGGGGGAAAAAAAAAGGTGAGCGAAATACTCGCAGGATGTGTACTTTTGTCACTTCTCTGAGATCACCAGCTGTACTAACAGTATACGCTCTGTTTGACCGCATTGCATTCTCTTTCACTTTCAGTTTATATATGCGCAATGGTATTTGAAATGCGTTTTGAAGAAATGCATAAAATCTCTTTTCACTCGTCCCATTTTATGGCTAAAACTATTTCGTCCTCCAAAATTTTAGTGTGTGAAGAATTTCTAAATGTCGTGCGAGTATTTTGAGATACTCTGCTTGGGGATGGTTTTCGCCGTTTTGGCTTTGATCTCGGACTACTTCGTCCAGCTGTGCGCGTTTGTTATAGTCCCCGAACAAGACGATTTGAATTTAAAAGTGCTGCTTGAGAGACGGGGTAAGTTGTTTATGATATTAGATCGTTTCACAGACCCTGCCAATAGAAAGAAAAGTCACACGTTAGTTCTATCTCAGGGTCCGACTTAGCCCAGCTGGGTCCCTGGGCAGAAGACATTCTTCCAGGACCCTTTTCCCCCTCTGGATATATATGATATGAACAAAAATAGTTTTCAAGACCATAATTGCATTCTAGAAAAAGGTATACAAAATGCGATTCTTATATAGCTGAATGGAATTTAAATGATTGGCAGCTTTCTTATCATAGCTAACATTTTAAATCAGTGTGGTTAATCCCTATATCTCCACAAAATGAATCTATTCGATGGCATACATTTTTTTTGAGGAAGCAGCCTTAACTTTTTGATGCTGCAATTATTTAATTTGGAGCCTCTATAAGGGGAGGGGGGAGGGGGCACGGGGCTGCCCTGCATGCCCCTGAGTCAGTTCTATATACTGTAGTTAATCAGTTCTATACACTGTACCTAATCAGTTCTATATACTATACCTAATCAGTTCTATACCTAAGTTTCTAGTACCTAATCAGTTCTATATACTGTAGTTACGCTAGTTTTATATACTATAAAGTTACACTACCCGATTGAATGAAAGGGAATGAAGCACCCCTAGTGGAGAATTTAAAAGTTAGTGTAACACCGAATTAGGCAAAAAAGGGAGATGAATCACAAAGGATGCCAATCACAAAGATGTACAGCAATGTTTAGTGAGTAGGAATTGACCCTAAAAATGTTACAGACGTTATTTATGACAAGATACCGTAACGAATTGTTATATTTAGGACTCATACAATAAACACGTACATGAATATAAATGTTGTAGAGCTTGTTAAAATGCTCTCCATCAGAGATAATGCATGTCCGAATTCTTGAAAGAATATGAAATGCATTTTGACACGCATTACAAGTGTTGTCTTTAGGGCTCTAGGACAGATCGTTCTTGAGATATTTCGCAATTCGAATTTTCGCGATTATGGCTGCATCGAACTGGGGGCCCATCCCCAATTTTTTTTTATATTATTATTACGTTTTTTAATATATATCTTTGACTGTTTCTGCAATTTTCTCTAACCGGGACAAATCATCCGGTTTGGACTCTTTAAATTCAGAGTTTCCCGACCAAATTAGGAGGCTTGGTAAGCATACGTATATATTGCACCTTTGTTTTAAAAGTAGTAACTTAATAAACTTGTGAAAAAAATAAAGAAAACAATTTTAGCAAGTTACTATAAGCTGCTAAATGTTAAATATCATCCAACTGTTATTTTGGTTATATTACTTTTCCTATGCAATAATCGGAGATGTATAGGGAAAGTATTGGAACAAGTCGAAGATCGCAGTTCGACGGATCAACACGTTTCAAGCACTTTTGAACCTGAAAAAAAATATTTTTAACGTGACGTCTATGTGTGTGTGTGTGTGTGTGTGTGTGTGTGTGTAATATAGTGTGTGTGTGTGTGTGTGTGTGTAATATAGTGTGTGTATGTGTGTGTCTGTCTCTGTAATATAGTGTGTGTGTATGTGTGTGTGTGTGTCTGTCTGTCTGTGTAATATAGTGTGTGTGTGTGTGTGTGTGTGTCTGTCTGTCTGTGTAATATGTGTGTGTGTCTGTCTGTCTGTCTGTGTAATATATGTATCCACTCAAGCTGAAAAACTAATGGACCCAATTTCACAAAATTTGGTAGATACATCACACGTGAGGGGCCCTCCGGCCAATCAAATGGCTGATCATACCCTAGGGTAAGTCGAGTGGCCTGGGTTTTTTTATACGTGAGAGACTGCTGCTGCTGATTAGATTTTGGTATGAATCGGAAAATAGAACCTGCTGTCTTTTTGCAAAAGGGACAGCAAAATCGTATGTATCCGCACTCTACTTGAAAAACGAATTGACTCAATTTCGCAAAATGGGGTAGATAAGTCAATTGGAGTTAGCCTCGTGCTGATTAGATTTGGGTACGATTTGAAAAAAAAATAACCTGCATTTTTTGCGAAATGGTTCACAAAAATCATTAAAATCTAAAACAAAAGACTACGTATACTCAAATGTACCCATGATATGCTTGTTTTACATTTCATTTCTGACGGCGAAAGGAATAAGACCAATCCCATAGTCCTAGGACGAACCGTTCTCGAGATATTTGAGTTTTTTCGCATTTTTGCCAAGTCGCTTTCGAAAATACGTCCAGTTTGCTAAATGGAAACGGAAATTGAATTAAAACTGTGAATTCATCGTCATTTCACATAATGATCCATTCATGTTATTGTGTTATTAAACTCTATTTAATGAATTATTAAAGAAATAAAGAGAGAATGAATTTATGTCTGTAGGGGTGTAGGGAAAGTATGTGCTTGCCCACATTAGATTTTTTTTTAATTTTAAAACCATTGCCTACCTACATCTATTCTTATTAACTTCACCTCTCACGTTACCTCTTTTTGTCTGTATTTTCGTTCAACATCTGATCAACATTTTCGTTTAACAACATTCGTCGTTCAACATCTTCAGTTTCGGTTCTCAGAGAAGCCAGGGAGCTGAAACTAGGCACCCAGTCTCATCTCGCGGAATATTTTCGTGTATCGTCACTGTTACGTCATAGTTACGTTTCATACGTACTTCATGACTATATATGCACCTTTTCCATGTATTTTATTTTCGAATGAATGTCCAGTGTCTAATGTTCTCTTGGATCTAATGCGTCGATCGATGCATCATACTACGCAGGTTTGGACAATTACGTAATTTTTTTATTTATTTATTTATTTTAAAAGAATGCAAACTACAGGATAAAGTCCCAGTAACAGCGTGCAAGATGAAATACATTGCAAAATATACAGATTAAAATGTAATGAAACTGGTGTGGAAGTATAAATAAATTGCGAAAGGTAAGAGGGCGAATGAGGGAGGAAAAATTAAAACTACAAATTAAACATAAAAAGTAAATTATGAGGAAAAACACGTTTTTCAGTGTGTCCTCCCCTCCCCCACATAACACTGGAGCATGGAAAAGTGGAATATAAAGTGGAATCACGAACGGAATGGAGGGTATAAGCAGATTCAATTCTAAATAATACTATATAAGCCACTTTAAAAACTGATATTATGCAAATCGAAAATATTTCATCGATGAAATATTTCTGTCGAAAATATTTTATCTGCCTTCATTCTTTCATTATTATTTTCTACTTCTACATGCGCCACAGTTGTGTAGAGGAGGACATTGAAAAACTTGTGTTTGCTCATAATTTATATAATTTATAGATTCGTATTAAAGAAACACCTGCTCTTAAGAAGTGACTCCTTCGGTTATTTCTTTCTGCATTATCTGAAATGCAGAAAGAATTGTCATTTTATTCTAAAGAAGGTGGATATTGGTCGTAGGTCTGAAGCAGGTCGATATCTATTATAGAGATATTAGCCGGTTATCTATTACTAATAGCTTTTTACTTTACCTGCAATACATGGTAATGTATAGGGAAAGTATTGGAATCATGTTGAAAATCGCAACTCGAGTTTTCGACGGATTGACACGTTTTGGGACCTCTAGAATACGAAATAAACTTTTTTGGCGTGACGTCTGTGTGTGTGTGTGTATGCAATGTATGTATCAACTCTAACTCAAAAACCAATGAACCCAATTTCATAAAATTTTATAATTTACTTGTGGGTGACCATGGTGCTGATTAGATTTTAATACGATTCGAGGTAACAGAACCCAACTATTTTTGCGAAATGGCCCGCAAAAATCGCTCTAGTTAATAAGCAAATTGATCAAATTTCACAAAATTTGATAGCTAAGTCATTTGTATGGATTATCCTGGTCCTGATAAGACATTGGTTTTAATTCGAGAAAAAAGAATGCGCCTTTTTTTGTGAAATGGTCCGCAAAAATCGTCAAAATAAAAAATAAAAGACTACGTATGCTCAAATGAATCCATTAAATGCTTGTGTTATACGTAATTTCTGACAAAGAAAAGAATAAGACCAACGCTATTACTTGCTAGGACTAGCCATTCTTGAGATATTTGTGTTTATAATACGTCGAAATACGTATGATACGTCGGTATACGAAATACCTATAATACTCGAAAATACGCCCAGTTACCAAATGAACTGAATTAATAGTGTAAATTTAGTGTCATTCCAAATAATAATGCTTGTTATTTAGTGCAATTAAACTCAATTTAAATAATTATTAATAAAATAAAGAGAAAACGAATTTATGTCTGTAGGGAAAGTCATGTACTGCTCACATCGGATTTTGTGATATGTGTTCCCTTTTCGCCACAAAATATCTGCGAAATGTTTATTTGCGGTGCAATTATCCGTAATTATTTTGCAGATCACTCGACCATTTGTTGGAACTCGAGGAAAAGGAACTTGTCAGAAAGAGGTGATACTCCATTTCAAAAGCCAATTGCAATTTTGAGCAGTAACACTTACGTCAGCTTCCACGAGAAAAAATAATTACATTTTAAAGTTACATTTGTGTTTTTTGTACTCGCACCAAAATGCCAAAATGTCAGATGCATCAACGTTAATGGTTTCCTTGATAAGGAGTAAAGAAAAAAAAAGTGGAAATAAAATAAATGAAGGCAAAACACTCGGTGGACCAGAAAAATAACAATTATGAAAAAAAGGCGGCAAAAAATGGATTTGTGAGGGTGTTATTGTATTTAAGAGATACCTTATCCCACATAAAATGTTAAATGGGGGTTGAAAAGAGGAAATGCTCTTAAATAAAGTACTAAATAATGGATGTGGGTTATGCATGACTTTACCTAAGAACAAATTCAGTCTTCTTTGCTATCAGAGATGGGGATTAGCACTTTTTCAAATTCGAAAATTAACCAGATCTCGAATATTCGAATACGCCGAATATTATATAGTTATCTAGAACTATACATATAGTTATAAATAGTTCGAAATTGATTCGAAATTTTACAGTTTCTTAAAATGGCAGCATAGGACACAATTTGACGTAATTATTCATAAAAAGGGTCATTTATGCTTCAGTGATTACGAAACTTAACAGTTCCAAAAGAGCTGGGAAAATAGTAAGACAGTAGCGATGCAATTTTTGTGCTCGTGACGTCATTAGTCCCCGAAAATGTACATTGTCAAACTCGAAGATTTTTAAAAGGGAAAAGATTGATGTGTGACGGTATTATATTGATATCAAATGATATATATTTTTTTCTTTGCAAATTATATAGTTTCAATAGATTAAGAGAATGCATCTTATTTTGTCCAAATCGGCCACAAACGACGAAGTTATCGACGCTGTAACGTTTGGACGTGACGATCGCAGTCATGCCACTGGGCGAGCGTGCGGTCGGCGCAAGCGGTGATGAGCATACTAGCGCAGCTGCCGAAGAGTATGGTGTCATTTCCGTTACATAATTCGTTTCTTCCCCGTCACATTTATTTCATAATTTATTTCGCAACTTGATCCTTAAGATGTTTCACATTGAAAAACAGCTCCTTCCCGGCCGCTGATGCTATTGCTCTAAACCTTCGGGTGAATCGGACGTTCTGGGTTTTCCACATTAAAAACAGCTGACATCAGTGTGATTAAATACTTCAAAGCTAATTCTTTCAAGCGAGGATACAGATTTCTAGTATATCTACTAGATAAAGAACTATACTAGAAAAATTCGGGGAAGGTTACCAACAAATGATATGGAATCCCAGTTTCCTAGAAATTTTCTAGTAACCTTATATAGATTTGTTTTGCAGCGTATTTTCGAATATTTTTTTATGGAGTATTCTGACTTTTTATTCTGGAACCTGCTGTTAATTATGGAACGAAATTCGAATTTCTTCTAATGACGGACGTTACATTCGAGATATCTAATCTCGAATACTTTTACGTAGAGAGCCAGAGATGGTCGAATACATATCCACGAATACCAGAATACTTTCTAGTATTCTGGTATTCGCGGATATGTATTCGACCATCTTTACTTTCTTTAGATACATTAATTTTCGTTTTACCGCATAAAGTAACACACGAAAGAAATACTTATTTAAAATGACGTGAAATTTGCTGTTTTAGAATTATTTCATTTTCATTTGGCGATTTAAAGATCGTGAATGTCTCGAAAAGAAGGGATTCATTTTATATATCGTGTCGTTAAAAATTGCGTATAACACACGAATGTAATTAAAGTATTCTTTAACTAACTGCATATCCTTTTGTAAAGAAACTTAATTCACAATTTCTGGCGAACTTTTAATATGAGAAGATTGGGAGTTTTTCTTTTTAAAATTTTATAATAATTATTATTTATAATAATTATAAAATTTTATAATAATTATATATAACAGGAGTAAGTTCTCTCGTGCTGAGATGATACACAGAGAGAAGCACAACTTACAATATAATTTACTATACGTATAGATAATGTTATAATGTTTCGAACAGGCAAAATGTTTTCACGGCCGTTTGAGTCCCCAAGGTTGAAAAACACTTTTACAGTTAACTATTCCTATTCCATGAAAGTAGGGTTGCCATATTTTGACTTTTCGAGGTAGGGTTTCCAGACATGATTACTTTTGGAGATTTTTCGAATATAATAGAACTTTCTCGAAATATCGAATATTCTTGGAGATATGAGCCCTTTCTAGAAATTTCTACCGTAAGTATATGAAAGAAGTGATCACTCAGTTGGAGAGAAGATGTTTGAGAATAACGTCTACTATTTTTGTGAATTAACTGAGCATTTAATGGCTGTTTTATTACCACTTTACAACATAGTTGAAAAGTGTTTATGACTTTGGTCATTCTGTATGTCTGTCTATCCGTTCGCACGATAACTGCCGTAAAAATGACTTTAAGTAAAATGAAATTTTAGTATGTTATTGAGACGGTTTGTGGGACATACGGGAATGTTAATTAATAATATCACCCGATTAGTTTTGGATTGAATCCGGGTTGAAAAAATGAAATACATTGAACCCTATGGAAACTAATTCTTCAAAAAATTTTTAAGCGACGTTAAAATTCACAAGTTGCTTCGAAAATTTTAGGAAATATTCAAATTATTCCGTAAAATATATAAAAAAAATTCCGCAAAATATATAAAAAAAATTTCAGCAAAATCGGTTCGATAGTTTTCTAAATAAAAATTAAAATAATAATTACACCCATATAATATGAAGAGATCGCGTCACCCACTTCAAAATAAAATATGGCATCCATTTTTTCCCATAACAAAAATCGTGATTATTAGTTTTTTTAAATTTATATTTAGTGCTGCATCCGTCCTAAAACAGCTTTATTTCTGCGCATTTTCTGTGCATCTATATTCTGCGCAATATTTTTGAGTTTAAATGATCATCCAACTTTAATTATTTCTATAACGAAGCTTAATTTTAATGGATGCAGAATGTAAGCAAGTGATTGTAAGATGAGTTGTACAATAATTGCTGAATTTTTTTTCACGCAAAATTATTGAACACTGAGTCTGGAATAAAATTGTATGTATGAAATATTCATTGCTTTTACATAGAGGGCCAGATGATTTATATTTCGATGACGTCATTTGAATCAAGTTTATTTTTTTCGATGAAGTTTTTTCGATGAAGCTTTCAAGTAAAATAAATTATTACAGTTCTGTGACAATTAAAAGAATATCACAGCTGAATGTGTCTCATTTTACAGATGTTTAAATAAAATTGCAATCCATTTGGAAAATGTTTCATAATCAATGCTTTATGCATGATTGATTTTTCTTGTATCTAACATTGGTTTAGTAATCTAGCTATTCTAGCTGTTGTATTTAACATTGGTTTAGTAATCTAACATTGGTTAAAATAGTTATCTAGCTATTCGGTGTATATTGTTCCTGTTTACGCTTATTAGCACATTCAAATAAAAGCGTTATTCAGAAACTTGATCTCATTCTTGTATCCTGAAATTACACCCACGATGACAGATGATACGTCGTAACACTAATAACCATTTTACAATTAAACACTATCTTCTCTGTAAACAAAGTACTATTGTAATAGCTTCTTTGTAAACAAAGATTTTAGTATTTACTTTTAGGGGCAGAAATAGAAAAAAATATCTCACATTAATGGCCATTGGGATTAAAAGGGGTTATTTCGTTAATTTTTAAAGCGTCGTTAATTTTAGAGATAGAGAAACAAATTTCCATAACTGCGTCGCACAAACAAACGATCGGATCGCGTTATCCGTTTTCTTAATTGCATTTATTGTAGAGAGTCTCAAAAAACAGTTAGGTCATGTTAGTTGCGAGATAATGATTGGGTCAAGTTTGTGTGGATGCTTCTATAGCGATTAGGTTACGCTCAAAGTGAGGAAGCGATTGGAAGGACAAGAAGACAGAACTTTTCAGCACCTGGCTGAGTGGTGGAGACATGGTGACTGAACGACAGTGAATATTGTTCAGCATTTGGGTTACTTGTGTGCCCAAAATAGAATATTTTTTCAATGGGTATCTTCTTACGTAGACATTTACGGTAATGAGGTTGCGGATGGTCTGTCCAAGGAGGGCAGCCTCAGGAGTTCTATTGACGGTGGCTGTCTTTCTTCCTCGGAGCTTGCCTCTCGTGTCAAACTGGAAATCAACTCCACTTGGAGAAAGGCCCCCGTACATGAGTGGTATGATTGTAGCCGTCTTGGTGCTGCTTTGACTGGGGCGGGCAATAGGGGTGAACAGACGGCTCTGGCCAGACTCCGCTGCGGCCATCTTCGTGCTCTTCGACATGTGTTGGGTTCTAACGTACATCCCCTTTGCCCGAAGTGCGATTTGGCTCAGGCCTTTCCTGCCCATGCCTTGACATGTATTGGATGCCAGAGGAGCCGGCTGTACTCCAGTCCTGGAGTAGTTCTTCATCTTCTGAAGACTCACGGGTTCATGGACTTGATCTGATGTTGCTGTCGGTCAGGTGGGATCAAGAAATGCTGTCAGTCAAGAAACAACAACAACAACAGAAGACAGAAGGACGCCTAAATTGTGAGCCATCCAAATACCATAAAATTCGGTACAGCCGTTATCTCGTGATGATGAGACAGATCGTCACACAGATGGATTTTTAATTTTATTTATATAGAGTTCAGTTTCTGGCAATTTTTAGAATATTTCGAAGAAAGGGCCAGTTCTATTTTTCGTGATTGCACTAAAATCTTACCAGCATCGGGGTAACGTCGTACAAGGGACTTTATCACACGAAATAACACATTAAATGGATACTGATTTGAATTTTGCCGTGTTCATGCGGAGTACGATCACGTTAAACATGTGGGTCCGTAAGTCCTTCCGAGAGGTTGGTGGTAGGGGAAGGAGGGTACGGTCCCTGTGGATGCCTCCCCCACTGGGTTCCGGTCTAAATTGGGTGGCACTTCCCGGCCGTCCATACAGTTACCTTACACCTTTCTGGTAGGTCGGACGGTCTGGGTCTCAACAACAACAATTAAAATTAACTGGGGCGCGGTAGCCCATTGGTTAGCGCGCTGGAGTTGCACTCGGTAGGCCCGGGTTCGATTCCAGCCACTGCCAAAACTGCCGCCGTGTTCATGCGGAGTACGATCACGTTAAACATGTGGGTCCGAAAGTCCTTCCGAGAGGTTGGTGGTAGGGGAAGGAGGGTACGGTCCCTGTGGAAGCCTCCCCCACTGGGTTCCGGTCTAAATTGGGTGGCACTTCCCGACCGTCTAAACAGTTACCTTACACCTTTCTGGTAGGTCGGACGGTCTGGGTTTCAACAACAACAATTAAAATTAACTGTGTGGCTCAGTACGACTTTCTCATACCAGAATCCATTTTTAAGTAACTTTTTTTTCCAAGTTTTACAAGAAAAAATGTGAAAAATCGGTATCGTGCGTCCAAATGACTATAATTATATCGTGTTACTCTTCACTTTAAAGGGTTTGAAAAAATCTTTCGATTTATACCATACTTGACAACATGCATCCTCGGAGCGGAGGGTAACTTTCACCCGAGGGGGCTAATGACTTCACGAACAAAAAAAATTGCATCATGGCTATTTTTCACAACGATGCCTAAAACTATTGTCATTGAGTCATAAATGACCCTTTTCATGCATGATTATGTCCAATTTTGTCCTATTCTACCATGTTAAAAAAATATAAAATTTCGAAGTTTTCATTCGAATTTTAAAAAAATTATATCTTGTTCTAGATTTTTTAATAACAAAGCTGGATACAAAGTTTCATGAAAATCCATTGATATGTGTGGCTGCTATCGCGTATAAAAGAAGTCGACCACAGATGTACAGACAGCGACAGACGGGCATCATTCCAAAAATAGTCCAAACGTCTTCATGAGGTCTTAAAACATATATTGGAATCAAAATATCGAATTCGAAATTTTTTTGTGAAAATAATACTTTTTCTATATTATATAGTACGAGAAAGTAAAAATTATGAAAACCTTTTTTTTTCTGAGCTAGACTAGATATATATGTAAGCGACAGCTCTCACGTCCAGCTAAAGACGGACCCGTTCTTCATGAAAAAGATATCTCGAATTAGATGAGTCCGATTAGACGATACCTTTTGGCTCAACTATCTAGTCTAGGTCTTGTCATCCATAGACCGTGTATTTTGTGCGCACTGGGATCTATCCCCACGACTGCCATTTCCGCCACCACATATATTGCACGGACACTCGTGGAAAATCGTCCCGATATTAGGAGTGCCGATGCTGTGAGCAAGCGAATGGAAGGGAATCTTTTGCATAATTTTATGTTCCTGGTATTCTCCCAAAGCTAAGATTATCCCCCCCCCCCCCATTTCAGATAACAACTACTATGGTCTGATTTCTTTCTTTTTTTTTTATGGGTTCTTCAGCCTGAAATAACCAATACTTGAAATGTCAGCAAGAAAATTTGCTAGATGCCAAAATTTTATACACTCCGTTAGGTTCCCCGGTCGTCCGAACAGTTACCTTACACCATTCTGGTAGGTCGGACGGTTTGGATCTCAACAACACCCCGTTACGCCGGTCTTATACCTAGTATAGGCAGTAATTTAACACTCTTTTTCAAAATGAACCGCAAAATGTGGTCTCTTTTATTTTGGTATACCAATTTTTGTACTAATTTTGGCATGGCATCCTTGAAAATCTATAAATATTTAACAGTCAGAAAAAAACTGCAAATGTGTGCCCATTCGATTTTCTCATGCATTCAAACAACGTAGTGTTTAGATGTAATTGTCACAATCAGAATGATGAAAAGAAAATGTATCTTCCAGTTGTGTATATTCGTTTTTGAGCGTTCGTGTCAACATCTCTCGCTCTCTCTCCCTCTCCCCTCTCACGTTCATCACACACACACACACACACACACACACACACACACAGAGAGAGAGAGAGAGACATATTTTCAAAAGTGTTCGAATTAGATTTTGAAGGCTCTAGAATCTGTTTATCAGGAAAAAAACAGTACTTTCTCTATAGAAAAGTACGAGAAAGTAAAAATGCGTCTATCCCTTTGATTATGTTTTCAATTAATTGAGGCCAAATTTTCTGTCCTTTGGCCCAATTGTCCCTTTAGAATATCTCTAACCAACAAAACACTGTCATTAAAACTCAACACGTCTATGTTGATATCTAGCAATCATTTCGTTTATAATTATTCATTACCAATCCAGTTTATTCGCCCTCGTGAGAAGTTAATAGGAGAAAGAAACAAAGTACGTCCGGTCTGCATCAGGCTTCCGAGAGGCCGTAGGAGTCGCACGTGTGTAGAAAACGGACGGCGCTGAGGTCTGAGGAAATGCCGAAGGGGGCGAAGTGAATCCGTTTCTGCTTCAAATCGAGGCTTTGTACTTCCGCAACCGTGGGAATATCTAGATCAATTTTTCTGCTAGACAGGTGTGGTCAGTCTGATTTAAGTTTTTGTATTTGGCTCCCCCGGCTTTTCCGTCTGCTCCATAATGCAATCACAAATATTCAATAAAAACAGGAAATTTATGAAAGAAACAAAATGTTTTGTTTCCTATTTCGCCAAATATCTTTTCAAGGAACTTTAATGGGTTCTGACTAGATGAATCCCTAGTGAGTGAATGTGTATACGTAGATATAATATATAGTTTTTAGGATATCTACGTGTGTGTGTGTATGTGTGTGTGTGTGTGTGTGTGTGTGTGTGTGTGTGTGTGTGGTGGGTATGGCCCTAAATCTTCCTTAGCAGCGCCACTGACCCCTTCCTAACCCCTCAAAAATTTGGTGCAGAATCCATATCAGTTATAATCTAAGCTCCATCTCTAGCCATTCCGGAGACATAGATGCTCCACGGAATTTTTTTTTGAACCAGAAGTGATAAAAAAAACACTGGAATTGGAAATCTTTAGGGAACCAACCCCTCTACTACCTTCGGAATTGGATGCTGAATTCATATCAGTTATCACTTGAGCTCTATCAGTAGCTAATTTTGAGAAATATATATTTCAAAAAATTGTTTGAACTAGAAGTGGAAATAGAACAGGAAGTTGAAATCCTCAGTGGAAAACCCATTTTCCTCCGGAATCGGATGCTATCATCACCAATGTTTCAAGGAAAATGCACATTATTGAATTGCAAGTGACATTCTGGAACCAGGTGTGGAAATCATAGTGAGTTTCTTAACTTCCTTCAGAATTCGAAGTTGATCCATATCAGTTCTTATCTAAGCTCCACCTATAGCCTATCTCGAGAAATAGTTGCTTCAAGTAAAATGAAAATTTTTGAACCGCAAATAGGAAAAGAACCAGAAGTGAAATTCCGTTAGTAACCCCCCTACTCTTTTATTCTCCTTAATTTGATGCTGAATCCAAATCAGCCTCACCTAAATTCTATCTATAGCAGATTCTGAGAAATATACATTTCAATAAAACGTTTTTCGTAAAATCAACAGTATGCCAACATTTTCGGTACAAAAAAATTGTACTACAAAATTAAAAAGTTCGTCGTGAACAGCACATGACTTTTCTGCACAATGCAAGTACTTCACTTCTTTCAGTGCAAAAAAATGATGGGCAAAATCCAAGGCACAATGTTTTTAACGTTGAAAAGTACATTTGGCACTTTCTGGATATGACAACATATAAAATTATTTTGAGTACCAAAATTAACTCATATTTCGCGCAAATATAATTTGACAGTTGGAAGTATTGCTAACATCTGCTAAGCAATATATTCCATTATATTAAAATATGTTAATTAGTTGCCAACTTACTCGCCAAGGTTGGCAAATGTATCGACAATTGTTACGTATTTAATAATGCTTACTACTGTTCATTTTTATGTAATTTTTAGGTGTGTTTATTTGAAAAACATGTAATGCCTCATGAACGGTACAAATTAGCGTTCTAAAATTTGTGTTACTTGCTTTAGAATAAAACATTATGTATAAAATGATTATTTATTTAACATTGTTGAATGCTTTGATTTTTTTTACGATTTTTTCAAAAATTCATTCGAAAATTTGGGTTTCTTTCAAATGCTCGATTGCATTTAAAATCAGTTAGATTCCAGTATTCATGGATTGCAATAATCGTACCAAATTACATTCGAAACGCTTCATTTGTTCTTGAGATATTGCACACACACACACACACACACACACGACACACACACACACAACACCTCAGAAACCTGTTATAAGAGTTCAGGGATGATTGAAATGCGTTCATTCGTCGAAAACTTGAATTCGAATTTTCGACCTCGTCACAATATTTTCCCTATATGTTATACTATGTATGTAGGGAAAGTAAAAATTGAGTTTTGTTAACTATATAAAATTATATATTTATATGCACGTACAAATTCCAAATCAAAGTAACATTGCTACTTAATTAATATCACATAAAATGAGTAAAATATGACGAATGAGTTGAAACACAAAACGCGTCTGCACGTGAATGGATCGTGCTTAATCTACGAGAACGATATCGCTTAATATCGCGCATGGAAAACCAACCTTTTTAACGGTACTTTATGTATCTTTAATTTTATGGGAACTTTTTGATAAATTTATTAGGGTAAATGTATAATATTTCGAGAACGGTTCAATCCAGTGTTCTAAAATCAGTGCCATTCGTTTTATCGTTATTATTATTATGATTATCATTATCATTATATTTTTAATGAAAATATACCTATGAATAATTGCATTGCCTGGCCTAATTGGTTCTCCTCATTTTTTGACGATTTCATTTTTGCAAAATTTCTATTGAAAATTTGGAGATCTTCCTAATTTTTGACCACGTTTGAAATCAGCAATTTCAGTACTCACTGATTGTGATAATCTTACCAAATTTCGTTCGAAAATATCCATTCGTTTATGGGAAATGCCTCATCCACACACACACACACACACACACACACACACACACACACACACACACACACACACACACACACACACAGAAGACACACGCATACACACAGACATTGCCTCAAAAACGTTCGATAATATTGAGACTCGGCGATTAACTAGCTGCTTAAACCATGGTTTTCCGCTCTGTTCGCTTCTGGGATTCATGAATTCTTAGCTCTGTCCGCTACTGGGACATAAAGATTCTTAGCTCTGTCCCCCTACTAGGAGGCATGGATTCTTAGCTCTGTTTGTTCCCTTACTGGGAGGCATGGATTCTTAGCTCTGTCCGCTACTGGGACATATAGATTCTTAGCTCTGTTCCCCCAGTGGGAGGCATGGATTCTTAGTTGACAAAGATTGTTAGGCATGGATTCATATTTGAAGTCGAATTAAAATTTTCGATCTCTGCAACTTCCTTAACATTCTTCCTACTTTTACACCATTCCTCTGTTTCTTTTTTTAACACAGGATAGCACCGTATTCGTCGTAACACTCTTGAATTGAAAGTAGCTGATATAAATCGTAGACTCATTTGTTAAATCAAAACTTTGTATATTCGAGACCTTAGAGGTCCACTACATCTAAGAGTTAAGTTGCTCGGGTGCCATTTTGCAGAATTCCTATTTAAGCTGATATATGAATAAGGAATCTCAGTCTGGTCAGTTGCTGTTCTGTCCATTAAGCTACTGAGACGGTACTCTTCTGTTTTAGTTGAAGCGGACCCTACAGTTTCTATAAATATACATATAATATACAGTTTCCATAAATATACATATGTGTAAAAAGTATAAATTCTTTAATAAAAAAATGCATAGAAAAGAATTACATTTGTTACATTTTTCCCCCCAGAAAAAAGACGCAGAGCTTGAAGATGGTGTAAGATTAAAATCGGAGTCATTCTTGCGGTACAGAAAAATCAGTATTTACTACTTTGCTGTGATGTCTGATTTTATCAATATAAGTAAGTAGTTTCCATTTAAATTAAAAAAAATATATATATAATGTGTCTAACACGGGATTTTCGTTATGGATTAACACATTTGGATATTGGGTGTAGGGTGGGAGAGGGGGGACACCCATTCGAGGTTATTATGACTTAATCTTGCTGAAAATCACTACTTTTGTTGATACTGATTAAAATAGACATACCCAATTGTATGCAAATAGCTTGATTCTTTCCGGGGATATCGTGTGGAAAAGCAGTTTCTAATATATCGATAACTGTTTACGATAACGCTTAACCTTTTGCTTACGGGTGGGACAGCTTCCATCCCAAACGAAGACCCTGTCAAAAAGACAGGTATTTGGCATACCCTATCCCAAGCAGTTCGATCCCTCTTTGCAGACATTGGCGTCCGCAAAGAGGACGCCCATTTTTGAGAGGTTCTTCTTTTGGGATGGACGCTGTCCCACCCGTAAGCAAAAGGTTAAATGATATTTTGCATTTATTCTGGTCAAAGGTGTGCACAGTACCTCCACTCATTCTATAACAGTATTTCATTTGTTTCATTTATTACTTTTCTTGCGTACATAAACTGCTTAACAAAAGTTGAGCCCGATATGCACATTTTCAAATAGCGAACCCATCCTTGTATTTTATTGGGTGAAATTTACTGTCATCGTCGATGGGGATATGCAAACATCAAATGATTCGATAGCAATTTGTTCCCCGAACAATCTACAAATTCGACGTGAGATGAAAACGACTCATTTGCGATTCAAGTTAGAGATTCAATGCTAATTTTTTTTTTTTTTTTTTTTTTAAGAGTGTTAGGGTTGACTTTGGTTTAGATTAGCTTTGTTATGACACAAAGAAAACGCTGGGCCAACGGCCGTACCGTGCTGAAAACACCGGTTCTCGTTAGATCACCGAAGTGAAGCAGCATCGGGCGCGGTTAGTACTTGGTGGGTGACCACCTCGGAACGCCGCGTGCTGTTGGCCATCTCGGGTGCGGTATCCCCGTGGTTTGCGCGCTAGATTTGCACGCTGCCACAAATGCCGCCGTGTTCATGCGGAGTACGATCACGTTAAACATGTGGGTCCGTAAGTCCTTCCGAGAGGTTGGTGGTAGGGGAAGGAGGGTACGGTCCCTGTGGATGCCTCCCCCACTGGGTTCCGGTCTAAATTGGGAGGCACTTCCCGGCCGTCCATACAGTTACCTTACACCTTTCTGGTAGGTCGGACGGTCTGGGTCTCAATCAACAACAACAACAACAACAAAGAAAACGCTAGCCCATTGGTTAGCGCGCTGGAGTTGCACTCGGTAGGCCCGGGTTCGATTCCAGCCACTGCCAAAACTGCCGCCGTGTTCATGCGGAGTACGATCACGTTAAACATGTGGGTCCGAAAGTCCTTCCGAGAGGTTGGTGGTAGGGGAAGGAGGGTACGGTCCCTGTGGATGCCTTCCCCACTGGGTTCCGGTCTAAATTGGGTGGCACTTCCCGACCGTCCAAACAGTTACCTTACACCTTTCTGGTAGGTCGGACGGTCTGGGTTTCAACAACAACAACAAAGAAAACGCTTTGAGGACTCTCAACACTGGCGTGATGTTGGGAGGCTTTAGACAAGACAGTCCGTTACGGAAGTCGACATTTTTTTCTTCTATAGCCAATTCTATCATTTCTTATTTATGAAATAATTCTTAATAAGTGAAACAGTTATGCGGAGACTAATTGTAGGTCGTCCTAGGGCTACAACATCTTCTGCTGACCAGTTGTTGTTGTTCTCGTGTCCTAATTAAGGAAAGAAATTTGCGCTGCTCTGCTGACCAGTACATCGCATTACTGACCAAACGTAATCGTTGAGAGACCGTACCAGCTCTCCGAGCAATGGCTACCACAGCGATAGAAAAGTCAATATTTGATCGGCAAAGGCAGTTAGGAGAAGGTTACATCTACACACGCGCGAACATCTCACGAACGAATGTAGCGTTTAGAAGAAAAATTGTAGGATTATTAGAATTAGTAATTGCTAGGACCCTATTGATTTTAAACGCAATCAAATGTTTGGACCCCGCTCCTTCCTCTCCCCATCTTTCACATGAATTTTTGAAAATGTTATTAAAAATTCAGTACCTTCAAGAAATAATCATTTCATATGCAATTTTTCATTAAGAAACAAAAGGCACAATTTTTAAAACTCCAGCATGAATCGTTCTCGAAATATTGCGTATATTTCTTTAAAAAAAAAAATTGCATAAAACTCCAGAAGTACTTTTCATTGCGTCCACTTTATACATTTAGTATTATGTAGCAAATCAAAAAACAGCATTCACATGAATCTGGATCGTTTCAGTTACGAGAGAAGATAATTTTTGGATAATTTAGTGAGTTTCGCATTGGATGATTTTTTTACTGAGATAGCTTTGTACCGAATTTCGCGGTTGTCCATCGCTTCGATTTTCCGCTATAAAAGATACAAGCAAACATAGACCTTTATTAAAATTATAAAAATGATTCGCAATCCGGGAAAAATTACTTATATCGGAAGTGAACTTTTGAAAATAGTATTTTAAATCTAAATTTTACTTCTTTCGGTAAATATAGCTTTCTTTTTCTTTTTTGAAGAAGTTCATATTAGCGAATTGCTATCAGATAATGAGATTCTTTGTAGCTTATTTTTTCAGATATCTGTTTTAAATTTTTTTGAAATTTAATTTATATTTAATGCATATGCTAGAATTTTTTTTTTAGAAAACTGTCGATTGAATTCACTATATTCCTTATCAATATATTGTGCTTTTTTTATTAATCCGTTCCTATCGTAGCATCACATTATGCTAGCTCTTCGAAAGACAATATTTTTAGGCTGAACCAATGAAGGTCATGTACCTGAATTGAATGCGCCTCCCACACTTATTTAGGGCACATTACGCTCTCGTAGCAGGCGATGTGTGTTTGGGCACTTATTTAGGGTATAATATTAGACCTTCGCAGCAAGTTTTTTTTAAGTGGGCGTATCGTTAGAACGTTTTTTGGAGAATTCGTTGTGTGTCCCGGTGTCATTTTAATCAGGTGCTTGCATTTTAAATTTCGGGCAACGTCGGTTCTATTCGTACTAGCAATAGTTCTATTCGTACTAGTAATATAATAAAATTAACGTGTCGATCATTAAATAAATATTTTAAAATATTATAACATTTTAATTATTCATAGCTCTAAAAATATCCCGGTTTGAATGATAATGTGTGTTAACTATGCTTATTCATGCCACTTTGCTTATAGGATCAGTTAGTTTTCTTGCTTACACGGTCACTGTCAGTGACGTCGACAGAATTTTAGGACTCCAACTCAACTCATGCGCGCTCCCCGTACACCATTTCCGTTCAAGTGACCCCCATGCAATGCATCTTTCGCCACCCCCGTTTCGACACGGTCCTGGTTATTGGACTATGATTACTTATGCTCACCCTGATTACAGGGTCACTTTACTCCTACTAAGTTTAAACTCATGTGAGAAAATTGATTTTCGTGGATTGTGCGCCTTTGCACCTTGTGAAACTTATGTTTAAGAGCATTTGATTTTTCATTCTTTTGACAACCATTACGGACCAGTATGGCCTTCAAATCGTTTTCTTTCATTATCTATTCATTAAAGAATTAACTACGCACGTCACGCACGTTGCATCCAATGGCAACAACATTCTTCCCTTTTTATTTATTTCTCGCATGTGCGTATCAAATGCAAATCTTATGAGAAATCCTGCTTAATAATTTAAGGAAAAAGAATTAACCTCTGATCACGAATTTAAACACGCGGTTGAATTGATTTCAGAATACGAGGTCCTTTGCAGGTAGTCAGGAAATTAAAACAAACAAATAAATAAAACAATAAATAATAAAAAAATCGAAGCTAAGATCGGAATGTAATAAGTGCTGGATATCAGTTGTGAAACCCGAAAAACCGATTTTTCAGAGCGAAGAGCCCGTGATTAAGAGCATTTTCTTGGTCTCTTACCATCTGGGACATGAGACCCAAAGTGTGTTAAGAAATCGAAAGGTGCCATACAATTAAAATGGTTCGCACACTATATGGAGCGTGGAGGCTCTACCCGACTTTCTTATACACCCATATTTCATATTTTACTTTCACTACAGTACATAGCATTGTATAAGGAAAGTGCTGATGTCGGGTCAAAAATTGGAACTCGAGTTCAGTGTTTCTTTCAGGCATACAACCGGGGGGGGGGGGGGGATAGATTTTATGGTAACCAAGTTACTATATATGTGACAGCATTTAGGTCATTTTTATTTCGCGACTGATTATTTTCAGAATGAGATTTTGTGGCTGCATGTAGTCGTAATTACAATATATATATATATATATATATATATATATAATGGTGTCTATAGTTAAATACTATCGCCATTGTCAGAAACTGGCTATTCTATCGGTTTTAATTCGAATTGTATGGCTGTCCTGATGAAAATGCAATTTCGAACTAACCGCCACTTTTTGTGTAGTTTCAATTGATTGTTCTCAATGTCTTAATCTTTTATCTTGAGCTAATTATTATTACCTTTTCTCATTTTTGCCGTGTTTCCTTTTTCATTTTTTTATTTATATTTATATATACTTTTTAATTGTGATTTTTGTATCCTAATATCCTTCTCATCCCCCTTTCCATTGTAGTGATATGTTACCTTCTATTTTTATCCTTAGCCTTGGTCTACAGTTACTTATTTGTAACAGATATGCTAGAGATGGTTTTTTTTGTACATACAGTAGTTTATGCAAGTTTTCGATTAAAATCTTTCAATTTATATATATATATATATATATATATATATATATATATATATATATATATATATATATATATATATATATATATATATCTATAAAGGTAGGATCAAAAAGTTCGGAGACTGGGCTGATATCTCAAACGCTGATTGGAGGAGATGGAAACTATTTTACTGTGGCGTAGAAGCACATGTGACGCGAGATGTGAAAAAGAAGAAGCAGGTGTTTTTCCAGATAATGCGTGTCAGTAAACTGTAGTAGTTAGCGTTCATCGAAAACGGAAATGACGTTTGAAAAACAATGTGAGAATATCAGCGGTTGGGAAAATCGCCGACAAAAACAATGCACCGGATGCGCTGCAGGAGGTGCAATGGTATATAGTTTCTGGTATATAGTTTCTGAAGAAATATATATATATATATTTTTTTCACCTATCTTACCACATGTAATTCTTATTCCATTTCTTAACGGATATGGATCAGGGAAAAAGGGGTATTTTATACCAATTTAGTACCTGTTGTATTTATAATGTTTACTTATCATGTTCTTTTAAAATATTTAACAGCTTGTCGTATAGTCTTTTTGATGTCACATTTGCATTTCAGTCCAGCTTACTTTCACTTTTGCTATACAAAACATTTTCTATTAATGATCAATCTCAAGTATATATAATACAAGTAAAATAAAAATTCTTCAATTATACACACACACACACACACATATATATTTATATAATATATATATATATATATATATATATATATATATATATATATATATATATATATATATATATATTTATATATATATATATATATATATATATATATATATTCTTTTCATAGTTTTTTATATTAGCCAGATATCTCCATACTCTTGTTTTAATAGTATTTTATTTTTACATCCACTTACACATTAGCCTATCTATTATAAGCCCCTCCTGATTGTATATTATCACTTATACTTGCCCTTTCGCATTACTGTTATTTATTTCTAATATTATTAATATGAATTAGAATATGAATTTATTATTAATATGAATTAGAAAGAACTTTAAAAATCACGATTTTGACACAAGATGGATGCCATATTTTATTTTGAAGTGTGTCACGTGATCGCTTCATATAAAAGGTGTAATTACTATTTTAATTTTTATTTAAAAAACTACTAAACATATTTTTCTGAAATTCTTTTTATATATTTTATGGGATAATTTGAATATTTCCTAAAATTTTCGAAGTAATTTGTGAATTTTAAATCCGCTTAAAAAATGTTTGAAAAATTAGGTCCTATAGGGTTCAATGTATTTCATTTTTTCAACCCGGGTTCAATTCAGAACTAATTGGATGATATTATTCATTTATATTCCCATAGGTCCCACAGATCGTCTGAACAACATACTAAAATTTCATTTTGATAAAGTCATTTTTACGGTAATTATCGTGCTAACGGACAGACAGACAGACAGAATGAACAAAGTCATAAACACTTTTCAACTTAGTTGTAAAGTGTTAACAAAAAGTATTGTATTCTCGAAAATGTTCTAATTCGAGATCCTAAACGAATAAGCACTCTTTGAGACCTCCTGTACCCATTTCTATTACTTTTGGAAATGTGTATGTGGTGTTGTGTGGTGTGGGCACGATAATTTAAGAACACCATTATAAAATGTTACGTGTGGATGCATTATGTGAAAATTAGAACTAGATAGAATTTTTAATAAACTTCATGATGAAAACTCAAATAATTCGTATTATTTGACCTTTATAGTATTATTTTCTGTAGAAAACAATATAGATTAGTATAACGATGATGATGATATTATAAAGTATATGGAGGGAGGTATTAATAGTTTGAACTATGATGTGTATGCTAATGGTATTACAATAGTTTTTATTAACGCAAAAAATCCAAATCCATCGCTGTTGCCAGTTTGAGTTAACTCGAGTATAGCTCGTCGACTTTTTCATATCAGAATCTTTTTTTAAGTAGCTCGTAATTTTTCCCCCTGCAAATTTTATAAGAAAAATTTTGAAATCTCTGTATCGTTGTTCAAAATATTTACAATTATATAGCAAGTTACCCCCTTCATATAAGTGGCTTGAAAAAAATCTTACGATTGATACCAAATTTAGTAATGTAATCCCGGGGGAGGTGTAACTTGCTCCCCCCCCCCCCCCCCCCCGAGGGACGCTAATGTTGTCACGAACACAAAAATTGTACCCCGGCTATGTTTCACTGCAATGATTGAAACTGTTGAATTTCATGATCAATAAGCCATAAATAACCTCTTTTATGCATGATTATATCAAATTCTAGATTTTTTGTTAACAAAGTAGAATATAATAAAATTGAGTGAAAATCCAGTATTATTTGTGGCAGCTATTGTGTACACAAGAAATCGATCACTGACAGGCAGACATCCCTTTAAAATAGTCAAAATGGTTCAGGAGGTCTTAAAACATACAGTGGCATCCAAATCTCGAAATTGAAAATTTTCGTGTAAACAATATAGTATATGAGAAAATACAAATTCCTAACATTTTTTCATATTTTCTTGTTGAAGTTGGCAGCACCTGACTGCCGAGGATGAATTGGATGAATTTAGCTCATTTGTGTATACCTCGGCCCTAAATCCCTGGCCGCAATCGATGTATTGTTTTTCGAAAATTTAAATTTCAGATTTTGATTGGAGAGTACTTTTTAGACCTCTCGAGTAAATGTAACGCATATTTTGAAGGATACACATTCTCCAAAACAGACAATTATATTCTCAAAACACTGAGGTATATCCGCAATTCACTGAGACTCGCATCACGATACATATCGCTAACTGACCGATGAGAGATTTTATATACCTCTGTGGAAAGATCTAAAAAAAAAGAAAAAAATATCCTAATTGGGAAATTCTTAGTCAAACTACAAAATTCGAGAAGTTTGCCAAACTCACCAAAAGTTATTAAAATTGCAGTATTATGTTAAATTTATATAGCTAAGTTTATCAAAATTGTCACCAAGGTCAAGCGACCCGCAGCCCGTACATCATTGTCTGTAAATGTCGTTTTCCCTCAGCGATAGGCAATGCGCCGTGAAGGCATGAAATTCGGAACAGTGCGTATTGCAGGAAGTGGCAGCCAGGAAGTGACAGTCTACCGGTCCTAGGTTGTTTAAATTTCAATACAACTTATCCTGTTGGTTTGTGGTACGAATAGGTATATACCACTTTGCGTTTTAAGATTCCATTACTAAAATGCGAGCATCTTTCTCTGCTCTAATTATCGCTACGATGACTCCAGACCAGCGTGTTGGGGATATTTATTTATTTATTTTTAATTTTAAAAGTATCAATCGCTCTAATAATTTTTACTTCCCTATATACATAGTATACTGTATGCGGAAAGTATTGTGACGGGGTCGAAAATTCGAATTCGAGTTTTAGGCAGAAGAGCACATTTCAAGCATCCATGAACTCCACCCAGACGTTTTTGAGTTGATGTCTGGTATGTGTATGTATGTTAGTGTGTGTGTGTGAGCCTGTAGACTCAATATATCACGATGAAGCGTTTCAGACATAATTTGGCACGGTTATTACAATCAGTGACCACTGGAATCCTGTTGATTTTAAACTCGGTTGAATGTTCGGAAGTACTTTTGAATGGATTAAAAAAACATCAATAAAAAAATCAACATTTTAATAATAATAAAATAATGATCATTTCAGACGAAATTTTTCATTAAAATCGATTGACAAACTTTAGAATGCTAGCATAAAACGTTCTTGAGATATCGCCCATTTTTCAAATAAGTTTATCAAAAGCAACATCAAATTAAAAAAAAAAGTAGTAAAGATCGCGCAATATATTCACTTTCCATAGGCAATATTAAGCAACATAATTCTTGTTAGTCTAGATCGCTCCATTAAGGAGAGTAGATACTTTTTTTAATAGTTTTGTATTTTGATGCCCAAGTGTTTTTCCAACAGTTATTTATTTCATGCGATTGATATTAATTGCATTTCGATGAGGATTTTGCATGTCAGTTTGAACGAGTCATTCGTTTGGATTAGTAACTTTCCAAAAGCGTGCAATTCCAATTAACATGAAGTTAATTCAATGCAAAAATCATAGTTCTGTGGTTCTTGTACAACACATTTTGCTGAGAAAGAAGTAAAATCATTGCGTCATGTAGGGAAAGTCCTGCGCTGCCCACAGCAGACGTACCTTCGGGGCCCCCCTGAACTTCTCGACGTATCTGAAATAAAGGAAAATATTTTTTTAACAGCATAATTGTATTGCAGAGAAGGATAGACAGAATGAAGTTCCGGCATATTTTAATGGAATTTATATGACTGGCTCTCTCATCATAGCCAAGAGGGGCAATTTTTGAAGACATAAATACTTATATGTCTTCAAGATAAATCTTTTCACTGGGCGTGCCAATTTCGATTATATTAATGTTTTTTTTTCAGGGAGAAGTTGTTAATGTTTCGATGCTGTGTTTAATGTGCGCTCCCCTCTGATGCGGGGGTGCAGGGCAACTGCCACTTATGCATGAGTCAGGCTCCCCACACTACTTTCACTTTACACGCAATTTTTATTATCCAGTAAGTATGAAATCGCTTACTGTCTTTCATTCTGAACTGCCTGCAGAGACTTTTGTTCTGCAACGACCCACTCATGGTTGACTGAAATCCACCCTTGTATTTAAGCTCTTTCATTAAAGCTAATTCATAACCGCACATACCTGATTAGCGCCGCAAAAGTCCTATTCTAATCTCTTTCTATTAGTTACGTAATTCCCTATTACAAAAGACAAAGCTACTGATGACACTGTCGGCTCCAATGAAGCGGAGAGCAAATTGGTTTTTCGGTTTAGTGACCTCATCAAGGTCTTTCTAATGGTCATAATCGAGTTCTGCTCCGGATGGAATGGCAATTAGGAACAAATCGGCCGACCATGCGTACGAGCACTACTTCATTCACCGGAGGGGATTGCGGTAGGATACACGCCACTGGAGACACGTTCTGTCTTCCGTAGTGGGAATCAGACACACTGCGTGGAAATTGAACACAAAGTAGTGAATGTGACGTTCTTTGTTTGGCTACTACAGTAGGTAGTATACGTATTAGGTTACGAATTAGGTTACTACGGTAGGTAGTATACGTATCTACCGTAGTAACCTAATTCGTACTTTATTAGGTTACTACGGTAGTAGTATTGTTTTCGGAATGTTTTAGAATTCGAGATTTTGACAGTAAAGTACGTTACAGGTCCTCATAAACATATTTTGAGCACTTTTAAGAAGATGGCTATCTCATTTTCTCTCCTTTTCTCTCTATGCGTGCGTGTGGTTGTATGTGTGTGTGTGACTGAATGTACTCGTTCTCTCCCCCCTGTGCTTGTGCAGGCCGTCCCAAGGATCAAGCAGCCCAAGTAATTGTTTCGTGCAAAGGGCTTCAAATTTTGCACATTTTTTGTATCAGGCCTTTCTTAAAAATAATTTTTCTTATTTACTTCTTCTCAATCTAACATTTACATAAATAAATCATCGGACAATCCATTTTTCAGATTACAATATTTTGGATTAGTTACATTTTACTGCTTTTATTGTTCGAATGGGGCCTAATCATCTAATAAATCTCGCTTGGAGTCTCCGAAAAATTCGGGATAGTACCGTATGTGTGAGGAGTGACAGCTCCACAGCTGCTGACATGGGACAGTAGACAAATATCCCATTATATTGACAGTTCCACAATTTCAGAAACGAACGTTCAAAGTTGTACTGTAGCGGCTTGTATGTCAAGAAACATTAATTTTGTGTTTGGTGTAAACAGTAGCAAGTGAAAAATAAATTTTATAAATTTCCTAATTTATGGCAAGTTCTAATAAGCCCTTGTAACATATGCCTTGTTTGATAGACACATTTCATGAAAATTACTCTGATCAGTTGGAAGATTGCACATACAAACATATACAGATGGCGTGTTGCAATAGAGGATTCTTATTACAGAGGCCCCTGAAATGCAATTGCAGCGAATTCACGTTTTCGACCCCATTTAAAAAATTTCCCAATACATTATATTACATAAGAGTCATAGGATATTGATTTCTCTAACAAATGCCGTTCAATAAGGGAAACGGAATATACGTGACGCAAAATTATTTTTAGCTGGATATCCAATTTACTTGCACAATAAATTTCCGCATGAGAACAGTTGCTTATTGAGAATGCAATCAAAGAGAAAGAAAATGTTTTAGGTTAACATCTTTAAAACTTTAAAATCAAAGACAACCGAAAAATAGGTTTAAAAGTCCTTTAATAAAATCTCCTTTCCACGATGTACGCAATTACACGGCCAAAGCGCTTTCGAGCATCACTATGCTCTTCATCAGTGGCGAAGTGAAAATATGGTGCAATTGTACCGTAAGTTTTGTGTTTCTTGATTAGTTTTTTCCGTTAGTTAGTATCCAAATGTTACTTTCTCTGATTGTTCAGAATGGGGAAAAATTTATTTAAAATTTGTAACTTCTCTCCTCACCCATGTTAAGACATCCTTAATTATAAAAAAAAAAGAATTTGGTATTTTACGAATTCATATTTCTTTATATAATCTTAAATATCCCAAATACTTAATTTCCTCACCCCTCACCTTTCAGTTTTTCTCACTTTTTACTCACTATTTTAAAATTTTATTCACTTTCAGGATTTTTTGAAGTATTTCTCTTCAAAAAAGAAAAAAGTTTTTCTTCTTTGCTTTTAAAATAGAGGAAAGTTTCCTTTAAAGGCAAAACAACCTTTATCATAAGAATATAACGTCCAAAATCCTTATAGTCATGTATAAAAGTGAAATTTTGAAATAAAAAGATTAATTTTAGATGTAATAAATTTTAGAGACACAAATCCTTGCTGGTCACACATACACGTACACACACACACACACACACAAACAGAGACATAGAAAGGGGGGTGCATGTTTATGAACATGCTCCACCAGAGTGGGTACATACAAGCCAAAATTGCAAAGTAGTGGAATTATTAATGCTTTTAAGAAGCCCTAAGCTGTAATATTTACTTTTGATTGTACTGTTATTACTATATAAATATTTAACATTAATTTATTCTTCAAAACATCGAAAGTATTGTTTAATAGTTTATTTATCAACTCATTTTTAAAAAATAATTTTTAGCGTAATTTTGTACAATTAAACGCAATTTAATGCATTAAAGAAAAAGATAAAGTGAATATAGTTCTACAGAAAAAAAAAGCCATGTGTTGCCCACATCATATTTAGTCTTCTAGATTTCATGGGGGAGGACAAGAGAGGACACATAACCCCCTGGACTTTCAAGGTCACAAACATGGACATGAGGATAGTCGATGTTGTAAATCCCTATCATTGAGTTTACCCCATCGAAGTCAGTTATTTGCCGTCCCTTCTGGAAAATGTTCCATGGGCGCCCATGCTAGACTCTAATCAAAGACGGTATAAATTGATTTCCAATTTTCGACTCGATTCCAATGCTTCCCTTACACATTATCATGTATCGCAGAAAAAGTAAAAGTGACAAGAATCGTACGTAGAAAAACATCACACAAAAAACATAGACGTCAATTTATAAGTATTGAAATATTGCTATAACATATTCTTTTCGATTGATTTGAGCAAAATTAGTGATGCGCGGGAATATTTGTCTTTCGGATTAAACCTTGTCTCGGGAACCTGGTTCTTCAGTCGGTTGCACTTCAGACTTTAATCCAGTAATGAGAGGATTTATTATCAAGTAGCATGTAGATGACTTTAAGTTCGCTTGTGCCGAAGAAGATGTGTTTGTTTTCCGCTCTTGGAGAAAAGGCATGCATCGTGACAGGGGATATTTTTTTGTTCAAGGTCACCTTTCCGCTGAGTCACTTCAACGCATTTCTTTGGTATTTTAAATATACAGGCTCTACTTGACTCTCTTATACATTCATATTTAAAGGAAATAATAAATGCTCACTACATTTATTGCAGTTATACAAATGGAAAAGAAAACCCCTTTTTTTTGTTTTTTAAGTACTTCCTCGTTCTGTTATAGAGACAAAGTGTTGATGTCCTGAAAAATTTCTAATTCGATATTTTCACGGAATGCACGTTTTAAACACTCCGAAATAAGTATCTTGCAGCGTGCACTTCGACGATAAGAGCTTGCAATTTCGTCTCAGTAGCTCAACGGCAGAGCATCTTCTGGCCAGTTCGGAGATCCAGGGTTCGATTCCCGGTTGGGGCAGTAAGGCTCTTTTTAATGACGCCCTAATAAATCAACCCTATAGGTTAGTGCAAAGATGTTGGAGGTCTGGAAGTGACCCTAGTACGACTAGTATGGATTCAGTGGACTCTGAAAAATTGAGCGCCGTTTTTAAAATTTGAGAGGACAACGACCACGCAGGATACTAACCTGGGTAAAAATAGTAATAGCAGGAGGCTAACCCGAGGTAAAAATAGTGGTAGCAGGAGGCTAACCCGAGGTAAAAATAGTAGTGGCAGGAGGCTAACCCGAGGTAAAAATAGTAGTAACAGGAGGCTAACCCGAGGTAAAAATAGTAGTAGCAGGAAACTAACCCGAGGTAAAAATAGTAGTAGCAGGAGGCTAACCCGAGGTAAAAATAGTAGTAGCAGGAGGCTAACCCGAGGTAAAAATAGCAGGAGGTGGTCAGTCGCCTGCCATTCTGACACAAATGGGCGGAGCATGCAGAGTCCACTTCGATGATAAGAGCTTGCAATTTCATCTCAATAGCTCAAGGGTAGAGCATCTTGCTGGCCAGTTCGGAGATCCAGAGTTCGGTTTCCGATTGGGGCGTTAAGACTCTTTACAATCTGTATGTATGTATGTATGCATGCATGTATATATGTCTGCTAGGTGTGAACACGATAAATAAAGAACGAATGCTTCTAACGAAATTGTACTTTTCTTTTCGGGGCGGGGTCTCCAAAAAATTCGATTGCGTTTAACATCCATCCTGTTCTAGTATTCACCGATTTCAATACTCGTACCAAATTATTTTGGAAACGCTTCATTCGTTCGTGGAGTATCGCGTTCACACGCACATCAAAAACGTTTGATCGAGTTCGGGAATGCTTAAAACGTACTCTTCCCTCGAAAACTCGAATTCTAATTTTCGACCCCTCACAATACTTTTCCTATATATCGCTCTATGTATGTAGGGAAAGTAATATCTAACATGCTGGGGAAACTCTACTATGAGAAAGTATGTTTAAAGCTGTCTAGTTCCCACAATGCTGAAGTCCAATGATAGTGAATAAATAAATAAGTTCAAAATTCTAGGCGGAAATTCTGAGATAGTGACGGAATGAATGGAGTATCTTATCAGTTATTTCAGACTGAATATGCAAGCCCGTGTATATGTTAGACCATTGATCTGAAGATCAATGTGTCAGACGGCGAGTACAATGTCACGGCCCATGTGTTTGTAACAAAAACAAACGATTTTCTGCATGTGACGTCACTCGTACGCAACATAAAAAAACGATTGCTGTACTCATAACAGCGTGCCTGCAGACGTGGATTGGACCGTGCATTGCTTGTCTAATTGCACGTAATTGAAAGCCAGCTATGGGTGGGGCCTGGTTATTATATCTGACGAATGGGGTGTAGATGAAAATAATCTGCGGTAGAATTCTATTTAGGATCTGGATAATTCCGAAAATGCAGTCATTACCTATTTAAAACGGGATAATATTATGCGCTAAACTGACTGACTAACGGTGATTGTTTGGGTGACATATCAAAATGATTGAGCACCAGATTCTTGGTTTGGGTGTCATTTGATCCGTCTCAGCTTTGAGACCAAAGGCAAAAATGCAAAAAATTTAAAATTTGAAATTTTAGATTTAATCTAAAATTTCAAAACATTGAAATTATGGGTGAGTGCCCGAAGAGATAATCAAAACATTCAAAATCACTTTTCAAAGGGATCGAACATTTTTACTGGAGCCAGAATTTCGGTTTCGGTCTCATTTGACCCGTCTCATCTTCTGGGTCAACGGAAGAGTCTATTCAAAGAATTCGAATGAGTGGTGACGATACAAAGGGATTTTTTTTTTGAAAAAAACCTACGCCACTTTTCCACTCAGAAATAATAAAAACACAATTGGATATCGTTTCACCGACGACAATTAAAACTGCAAAAAAAGAATATTTTTATAAATGCTAGTGAGACCCGCGTTTATTCTGCCCCATAAGTAATAAGCAAAAAACGCTCAAGAAATTTTCCTATTTTTGTTGGAAGAAGCTTGAAATACACATAGTTGCAAAAAATATATATGCACCCATAAGAAATAGCTGAGTTAATAGACATATCAATTCAAACGTGAAAACAAATAAGCAAGTTGATTACTTTATTTTCTTACAAAATGATTAAAAATTAACCAGAGTGTGACTCAATTCGTCTTTCTTATACTAGAATCTATTTTTAATTAGTTTCTAATCTGTTTTCCAAATTTTGCAAAACATTTTTTGAAAAATATGTATTGTTGGTCCAAATGATCACAATTATAGCGGATTTTCCTTCATTTTAAAGGACTTGAAATTTTTTTGGATTAATGCCAAATTTAAAAATGTACCCCTCGGGGTACATTTTCAAATGGGTCTGTTCGCCCTCGAGGGATTAATGACGTCACGAATACAAAAATTGGATCGCGGCTATTTTTCGCTACAATGACTAAAACTGTTAAGTTTCCATACATTCCATAAATATTAATTATTTTATTCCATAAATATAAATTCCATTTCCATAAATTCCTATTGAGCCATACATATTTCCTTTTATGCATAATTATGTCAAATTTTGTCTTATGCTGCCATGCTAAGAAAATATAAAATTCCAAATACACTTTGGAGTTATCGCTCGAATTAAAAAAAAATATGTCTATTTAGTTCTATCTAGATTTTTTGTTAACCAAGTCGGAGAAAAGTTTCGCGAAAATATATTAATAATTGTGGTAGCTATCGTGTAAACAAAAAATTGATCACAGGCAGGCAGACGGCCATCATTCTAAAAATAGCCGAAACGTGTTCAAGAGGTCCTAAAACATATTTTGGCATCAAAATCTTAATCTCGAAAATGCTCGTGAAAACCATACTTGCCAATACTTACTATAATATATAGTATGAGAAAGAAATAATGAATATATTAAGAAAATAGCGAACATGCAAAAAGCTTAATACATTTGAATATCTACATTTTACCAATATGTCCAATTAACATTAGCGACGTCTGCTAGCACGGCCGCGTTTTTATAACATTATGATATCCATTCAGTTTTCTCCTTCTGTTTTTCTCCATTTTGTTTTCTCCATGGTTTTGTTAGACAAAAATACTAAATACGCCTTTAAATGCTATTTTAAAATATATTAGCAATATTTTACTAATGACATTTTTGGCAATTTAAAAAATCGTCTGATCACTTATTTAATAGGAAGAAAAATAATCAGCTCTATTTTAATATTATCTTCTTTCCTGGATAGAATTGAAATCGTCTGATATAAAAAAATTGTTTAGAATGGAAATATTTTATACAAATGAATGTGCTTGCTTGCGGTTTATTCTAAGATGTAGTATAGTGAGTGTACTCACTAACTATGAGTTCAAAGAAAATGCTTAGACGTAAGTAATAATTTTAAATAAGCTCTTAAACCTGTATTTATATATGATCACGATTACGCGAATTTTTATTGTTTTGATTGATTTTTATCTCAAAGAACTATGGCAGTTCAATACTTTTTATCACTACATAAAAAGTTCTCTTATAGAATAATTAAGATATTCAATATTTTCTTTGACAACTTTTATTTTGACATTATACATCGATGAATAAGTGTAATTGCTTCCCATTAGGTTTATTGTTTTTGCTCTTATTAAAACTGTGATTTCTCATTAGAATTTTATAGTATGTTTAGAAACTGGAGTGTTTACTATACAAATTGAAATATCTTTTTAGACTTTCAATGTGGTCAACACATGAATTTTCTCTATATATAATGATAATCAATTTTCGTTATACTTACTGTTTTTGTTATTTAAATTCAAGGAAATACGTATATGTTTTATCACTCAATTACGTTTAAAAAATAAATACAGATTTAAAATTACAACCAGTGTGGAATTTTTCAGTTATGTGATTGATGCTGTGACCTAGTGGCATTTTAACATATATTTTTAGAGTATAATATTTTTCTGTCTCTATATACAATTTTTATATTATCACAAAAAAATGAACTAGAGTGTGTTTCAACTCGACTTTCTCATACCAGAATTTATTTATTTTTTCTAATTTTACAATTTTTTTTTTAAATCGGTATTGTGAGTCCAAATGACTACAACTATAGCGTGTTACTATGCACTTTAAGGGTGAGCGTCAGTAAATTTTCTGCCCTATCCGCGCTTTGTTAACTTTCGCGGCACACATATTTTGCCGAAATTCTGCTCAAACAGTTGAGAAATATTTTTTTATAGATAAAATGCTATGCTTAGATTATATTAAAACTAAATTTAATACCCAATGAAACATAGAATATATGCTTTATTTTAATTCAAAATATTTTTGGTGCTGCCATCTGTTGTCGTAATTTAATTCATACCGATTATTTTTATTTTTTAATGAACATTTTTAAATATCTATTCCTTCTAATACAGTGTTAAATACAAAAACAGATCATATATAATAATGCCACAATCACGGAAAGGTAATTTATCATTCTATAAATTTGATAAGGGATCTGAATGTACATCACTGAGGACTGCAGTTTTGTCTGCAAGTTCCTTTGCCTTCAAGTCCAAGTTCAATTACATTTCCGTGATTATGGCTTTATATATGAACTGCTGTTGTATTTAATAGCGTATTAGAAGGAATAGATATTTAAAAATGTCCATTGAAAAATAAAAATAGTCGGTATGAATTAAATTACGACAACAGATGGCAGCACCAAAAATATTTTAAATTAAAATAAATCATATATTCTATGTTTTATTGGGTATTAAATTTAGTTTTAATATAATCTAAACATAGCATTTTATCTATAAGAAAATATGTCGTAACTGTTTGAGCAGAATTTCGGCGAAATATGTGTGCCGCGAAAGTTAACAAAGCGCGGATAGGGCAGAAAATTTACTGACGCTCACCCTTAAAGAACTTGAAAAAATCTTTCGATTGATACTATACTTGACAATGTAATCCCAATGGGTGGGGGTAACTCCCCCCCCCCCCTAAGAGGGGCTAATGACGTCACAAACAAAAAAAAATGTATCGCGGCTATTTTTCACAACAACGATTGAACGATTTGTTCTATGTTGCCATGTTAATAAAATATAAAATTTAGAATAAAATTCAAAGTTTTCGTTCGAATTAAAAAAGTCTATTTGGGTCTAGATTTTTTAATAATAAAGCCGGAAATAAAGTTTTTTGAAAATTTATTAATATTTGTGTCTGCTATTGCGTACAAAAGAAATCGACGGCAGATATCAGACAGACAGACAGACGGATATAACTCCAAAAAAAGTCAAAACCTATTCAGAAGGTCTTAAAACATATATTGACATCAAAATCTCGAACCGAAAATTTTCGGGAAAACAATACTTTCTCAGTACTACGTATGAGAAAGTATGAGATACTACGTATGAGAAAGTATATACTACGTATGAGAAAGTAGAAATAATAACTTCTTCAAGCAGCTGCTTAAATAAAAAGAAAATTAAAACATATAGCAACAGCATAAAACGATTTTTAATGGTATCAATTGCTTTCAGAAGCAAAAAAGAGCATCCTTCCTCAGGATAAATGAGACAGAGCAGCAACAGCAGGAAAATGCCTGTCAGCCTAAAACTGTTCGCATGGCTCAATAATTAAGCATCCCTGAACTCAAATGCAAACCAAACTATTTTGATGTGATGCGTATGTGTGTGTGTTAGAGTGTTGAAAGTAAAAATCAAGAAATTTCTACAACATTTTACACATTTTAAGAAAAATATTCTTCCGCGCACGTGTGTATGTGTGTGTGAACACGATAACTATTGAACGATCACTGAAAAATTCTATTTAGTGATACGTTGAGTAAAAAACTAGAACAGTGTAACAAAGCTTTGTAGAGCTCATAATTAGAACACAAATCAAAAATGTTTCACTTTCATAGCATAATTTTTCTAATGGAGCAAAATATTTCCAATGATTAATTTTAGCGCCATGCACAATTTAAAATATTGTAGCCTTCTATGTATCCCTCCTCGTAGAATTTTTAAAAAATCTGATTAGAACGCAAATTATTTGATATTTATAACTCAAGAAAGCGATGCTCGTATTTCTATTAAGTTTCATGTGTGGATACATTGTCTAAAAAACAAGAACTATAAATTGAATTTTTTTCAATTCCCATGATTAGAGAACGAATGATTCGAAATATAGGATTTTCATAGAATTATTTCCTATGGAGTAATAGGATAATTCCCGGAACAATCACGAAAGAATAGTCAATGCGAGGAAATACTAGTTTGAACAGTGCTATGGATATAAATTGCATTAAAATAACATTCATTCATATTAGTCAATTGTTTACTATCCACGGCAAAACCGACTTGCTGCCAACTTGAAAAATATAAGAAACTTTTAAAATAATTAAATAATAACTTGTGAACAAAAATTGATAAATAGGATACAATTTTCACTTTCCCATACTATAGAGAGTTCACTTCAATGATAAGATCTTGTAATTACGTCCCAGTAGCTCAATTGAGAGAGGGCGTCGGCTGGTCAGTAAGAAGATTCGTGGTTCGAGTCTCGATTGGGGAAGCAAGGTTCTTTACAATTATTGCATAGAGAAAGTGTTATTTTATGTACTTTATTTAAAATTTTATGGCTAGATATATTACGTGAAAAATTAGAATAAGATATTATTTTTAGTAATCCTCACAATTAGAGCATGAATTATTTGAATTTTAAGATTTTCATAGCATTATTTTCTATGGAAAAACAACGATATTACGAGGAACAATGAGAACAATGTAAATCACATGGCGGGATTGATATTTTAAAATAAATATTAATAATAACAAAATGTAATAAAATTCCTTTTCTCTGTCCTTCTGTATCTCTGTTTATCCCACTTGGCTACAAATTTGGCGAATTTGGTGAACAGCATGCTTACTACTACTCTACACTATTGAAGCATGTCAGCAAGTTTATATCTATTTAATTGTATTCTGTGTAAAACTACGCGAGTATAGGAAGTCACCTTTTGTATTAAATTGGAGTTCTTAATCTGAAGATGTGCAAAATCAATTCATAAATTGAAAAAAAAAAGTAATATATTGTTAATTATTTGCAAAAACAGCAACGAAAATCGAGTAAAAAACTCTGATGCGAGCAGCACATAACTTTCTCTACAAATTCATTTTCTTAATTTTTATTTCATGATGAATTAAATTGAGTTTAATTGCAGAAAATAACATGTAGATACGTTTCTGATACGATCCAATTTGCAGTTTTAATGCATGTTAGTTTCATTTGACAGCTCAATGCTAAAATATTCAGCTCTTCAAAATTCCAAAAAAATTAAAATATATCGAGAACGGTTCATCCTAGAGTCATGGGGAGTTAGTCTTATTCTCTGTGCTGTCAAAAATTACACGAAGAGCAAGTACTTAATTAAAATATTTTAACAATTTTAGTCATTTATTTCACATTTTCACGATCTTTGCGGGCCATTTCGCGAAAAAAGGTCGGTTAAATTTTTTCCAATCATGCCAAAATCTAATGAATACTAGAATAACCCACAAGGGACGTAACAGCTATAATTTAAGTAATTTCATTAAACAGGTCTATAGCAGGTATTTCATTAAACAGGTCTCTTTCCACTATAGTGGAAAACGGCTTAAGTTCCTCACTTTAAAAAACTGAAATACGTCGAGAATGGTTCATCTTAGAGTAATGAGGTTGATCTTATTCTTTTCGTAGTCAAATATTACGTATGAAATATGCATTTAATTGATACATTTGTAGTACTTCATTTTAGATATTGACGATTTTTTGGCCATTTCGTAAAAAAGGCAGGTTATTTTTTTTTTCGAATCGTACCAAAAACAAAACAACACCAAGGTAACTCACAAGTGACTTCTCTACCATATTTTGTGAAATTTGGTCTATTAGTTGTTCAGTTAGACTGGATACAGGCAATTTTTGTGGACACACACACACACACACAGACATCGCGCTAAAAATAGATATTTCGTGTTCTAGAGATCCCAAAACGTATAGATCCGCTGAAAACTTAAATTGTGATTTTCGACATGATTGTAATACTTACCCTATGTATTATCATGTATTACATTGAAAGTAAAAAGCTTTTAGTCAGGCGGTCGACATGTTCAGAAGAGAGGAGCCTATGGAAAAGGATTATAGCTAAATGTCTGCGAATCTTACGAGAAGAACCCCAAATCACAAATATCAGCTAGCGGATAGCCTTCCAACCCAATGACATCATACGGGACGACTCATATATTGTTTTATCACAAGAATATAGGGAAAAAGAAATAAACTCAGATTTTTATAATGACAAAATAAACTTTGTTTCCAGGATTTTTACACTTAATTTTGAAAATAATATCTTTTAAGTTAATCGTATCATTATTGGGACACTCAAAGACATGCTTTATTAATTATTAAAATCAATTATTCAATCAATTATTTAAAAATTAGAGAATTCTAATATAGATATATTTTCTTATTGTTTACACTCTTATCTATCATGATTATCATATCAAATTTCAACCGAAATGTTCCTTCTTTCTTTTGACTCAGACCGTCCGATCTACCCAAAGGTGTGAGGTATCTGTTTGGACGGCCGGAAAATGCCACCCAATTTAGACTGGAACCCAGTGGGAACGACATCCACAGGGGCCGTACTCTCATTCCCCTACCACAAACCTCTTTCACGTTTTCTTGAATTTTCAGACCCTCATGTTTAACGTGTCCGTACTCCGCGTTAACATGGGCATTGTTTGGGAGTCGAGATTCGAACTTCGGTCCTCCGAGTGCAAGCTCCGAGTGCCCTAACCACTTGTCTATCCCGCCCAACCAAAATGTTCAACATTTTATAAAAAAATAACTAACTTATTTTATGTACCATTAGTGGACATATTAAATTTCTAATGCATCTATAGTGGGCCCACCTAAAGTGGACCAATCAAATATATAAGATCTGAAAAGCAAAAGGTTATATTTCGTTATATATTTTCATTATTAAAATATATGCATACTAAAAACACAAATTGGCTAAATAACAAAATGCTTAAAAAATACTCTAAAACGTAAGTGGGGTTAAATCTTATTTATAATTTTTCTTTTACAGTTAATTTTTTACAAACAGTGTACGTAAGTTGAAGATTTTTCTTTCTGAATTGTGGTTGCTGTACCACTGCAACTATATTCGAAAGAGTTATATGAAACGCATCGTTTTCCATGATAGCAAAACTATTTTTATTTCTTGTTGTGCTTTCTTATTTCTTGAATCACGCATAAATACACATATTTTTGTGCATTTCTTTTCCCTCCTAAGAGTGACACAAGTACAAATTTTCCTTCCTGAACTTCAAATTCACCTAGAATAAGTTCCTCCTCACTTTTATCTCTAAATGAATCGCCATATTCATCAGATGTAAAATCTTGAAAGAGAGGTAGGTGGAAGACAAGAAGACTTTGACGAAAGTTTTCTAGTTCTCTTTATCTCCTCATCTGCTATTATATTTCTTCTTGTCCTTTTCAATTTTTATTCAATATTTTTCAGTTTTTAATTTATTTTTTTTCTGAAGTTTTAGCAGTTTTAACTATCTTCTGTCTTTTTATAATTTTTGGATGGCCCAGTAATAGGATTGATCGCATTCAATGGAAACTGAATGCACTGTATAGCCAATAGGCTCAACTGATCTTTCTTGAATATTAAGATCTACCTCAGCAGATTTAATATTTTCGTTATGCTCCCACTCAATGGGTTCAATTGACTTTTTGCTGCATGGCGCCTCAACAAAGCTGACTGGTGCAACCTGTAACGAATGAAATATCTAAGCTGTTAGGCGATCGTTTACCTGGAAAAATGTTTGCATGCTTCCCTTGTCTCCAACCATAAATAATAAAGATATCTAGTAATTAGAATGGATACAAGGCAATTTTAATAAATTAATAAACTATTAAATTAAAGACAGCCAATCATAGGTTTAAAAAGTCATTTAATAAAGCCACCTTTCTCGAAGTACATAAGTTTTCAAAGCCAAAGCGATTTCGGGCATCATCATGCCCTTTATCAGTGGCGAAATCTCATTTCGCCAGTTTTATGAAGAATACGGTTATGAAATATAAGTTTATAGATACGGATACAAAAGATAATAAATATGTGTTTACATATTTCGAATTATTTTTATTAAGACTCCATATAAGAAAATTAAAAAAAACAATGTGAAATATAAACTTAATAACTTTTTCCAACAAAAATCCCATTAACATTCATCATCGCTGTCAAATATTAGTAGTCTACTTCTTTTTCTTTTAATGTGCTCTTCACTTTGCATATCTTCGTTTTCGTTTTCAAATGTTGTTTCAATTGGCAACTCTACCAAAATCTCTCTAAAAGGAGCTAAGCAATTTTGTGATTTTCTTTTAAACTTTGCACTTCGCACTGTTGAAGGCTCATTTTCAATAAAGTAATTTTCTAATTGTTTACCCAAATCCAGTCCTATTTTCACATCATTTAAATTGAAATTTGCAACCTATTCTTTACCCATATTTTCGTCTACCAATGCATTTGTGGTGAATGTATTAATTTTTTTACAGGGGGATTTCCCCGATAACTGAAATTGAAAAATTGTAATGTACGTGGTTGATAAAACAGGGGAATTCCCTCATTAATTTCAACCGTAAAAGTGTAACAGAAAAATTCATGCTATAGGGAGACTGCTTAAGCTAATTGAGTTGTATTATAGAGAAACCGCGTTGTATGGAAATCGCGTTTTATGAGTACCGCGTTATGAGAGGGTTGTCGCAATTTTTGTTCCGTGTTATATGGAAACCGCATTATGAGAGTACCGCGTTATAGGAGGGTTGGCTGTACTCTTTTATTCCTGGAAGATTATTTCCTCCTGGGAAGTAATTTGACATTATTTTGCCAATTTATCTATGCTATGTATAAGTGTTTCCTTTGTGACAGGAAACCTGGTATTTACCATAATTTTGATCAACAGAACAGTGTAACTTTTCTGATCCGTAGAAAAGTGTATTTTTTTTTTTTTTATGTGGCTAATTTGACTCCACTTTTTTATTTCCCTTGCAAAGCCGTTCTTGCAGTATTACACTGCTTACCTGCTAAACGGACACTATTTCCTTTCTTAACTTCAGATTTTGCTCCTTTATTTCCTTAGTTGTCCAACAGTATAGTATAATAAACATATTAGCAAAACCAAATCTTGATTACCCTAGTAATGGGCCAATAGTGTGCCAGTAATAGGTCATCTGTGCCACTACTAGTTCCTATTATCATAAATTAAAATGAAATGTTTAGAAAGATTCATCAGAGCATAAATTAAACACTAAACCTTTTAACTCAGAATGAACATGTGTCCCAGTACTCGGCCACTTAGGGCCACCGTCAGAACAATTTGAAGGATAATGATCCAAAAGTGGGCCTCCCTTCGTAATTAATAACCTATTCATTTTATGTCTTATAAACATCATGTACAAAATATTAAGTATACAATGAAACAGAAACATGACATTTCACTACAAAATAAAGTGCACTAAAAAAGGAAAACACCCTTCCAGCTCAAAACTGGCAGGTTACTGAGATTGTACCTTTGTTAGATAATAGATACGGATTTCAACTAATCAGCTGTTTTGTTATCTTCCAAGTATGACTTTGAAACTTCTTTTAAACACTTTACAGCATAGTTGAAAAGTGTTTATGACTTTGTTCATTCTGTCTCTCCGTTCGCACGATAACTGCAGTAAAAAATACTTTATCAAAATGAAATTTTAGTATGTTGTTGAGAAGGTTTGTGGGACATATGGGAATGTAAATGAATAATATCACCCAATGAGTTATGCATTTAACCCGGGTTGAAAAAGTGAAATGCATTGAATCCTGTGAGACCTAATTTTTCAAACATTTCTTAAGTAAAGTTAAAATTCACAAATTATTTCGAAAATTTTAGGATATATTTAAATTATCCTATAAAATATATAAAAAAAAAATTAGCAAAATATTTTCGGGAGTATTTTTAAATAAAAATTAAAATATTAATAACCCCCATGTGAAGAGATCACGTGACCCAATATAAAATAAAATTGGACATCCATCTTTTTTCCCAGAGTAAAAATCGTGATTTTTAAAGTTTTTTAAAATTTATATTGAGTGTTGCATCCGTCCTAAAACCGCTTTATTTTTGCGTATTTTCTGTGCATCTATATTCTGCGCCAACGAAATTACAATATTTTTTAGTTTAAACGATCACCAAAATTTGATTATTTCTACAATGAAGCCTCATTTTAATGGATGTAGAATGTAAACAAGTGATTGTAAGATGAGTTGTATAAGAATTGCTGAATTTTTTCAAGCAAAATTATTTAACTCTGAAGTCCGGAATAAAAGCACATCAATGAAATATTCACTGATTTTAAATAAAGAGCCAGACGATTTAAATTTTGATGACGTCATTTGAATGAAGTACATTTCTTTTGATGAATTTTTCAGTTTTCAAGAATCCATTTTTAGAAGCTTATTTTTTTTCAATTTTTACAAGAAAATTTTTGAAAAATCGGTATTATGGGTCCAAATGATTACAATTGTAGTGTGTTACCCTTCACTTTAACATTCTGCTTACGGATGGGACAGCGCCCCTCCCAAACGAAGAACCTCCCCAAAAGACAGGTATTTGACATACCCTATCCCAAACAGTTCGATCCCCTTTTGCAGACATTGGCGTCCAATGTCTGCAAAGGGGGATTGAAGCCAATATCTGCAAGGGGGATCGAACTGTTTGGGACAGGGTATGTCAAATACCTGCCTTTTTGAGAGGTTCTTGGTTTGGGATGGACGCTGTCCCACCCATAAGCAAAAGGTTAACCTGAAAAATAAATAAATAAAATTAATTATAAGCAGAACGTGATTGGATTTTAAACACACGAACAAACTTATGGACCACCCTGTATTTGAAGTTAGAGTTAAAAGTGTGTTTTATTTTATTGAAAACATTTAACTGGATTTGAAATTATGAATAAAAGTCAGTCAACAAAATTTTAGTTTTTTTCTAAAAGATTTTATTAGAACTCGACAAGTACTTTTTTACTTTCTCTGCAACACATGGTAATGTATAGGAAAAGTATTGGAATCATGTCAGAAATGGCAACTCGCGTTTTTGATGGATTTACCCGTTTTCGGACATCTACAACACGAAGAAACTAATTTTAGCGTGACGCCTGTGTGTGCGTGTTGTTGTTGTTGAGACCCAGACCGTCCGACCTACCAGAAAGGTGTAAGGTAACTGTTTGGACGGCCGGGAAGTGCCACCCAATCTGTGTGTGCGTGTGTGTATATGTGTGTCTGTCTGTGAAGAGTTTGTATCCAAACTAGCTCAAAAACTAATTGATCAAATTTCATGGAATTTTATAGGTAAGTTATTTGTGGGTTACTCTGGTGCTGATTATATTTAGTGCGATTCGGAATAAAGGAACCTGCCCTTTTTTGCGAAATGGTCCATAAAAATCGCCAAAATCTAAACTAAAAACTACGTATGCTCAGGTATATCAATTAAATGGGTGTTTTATACATAATTTTTGACAATGAAAATAATAAGACCCAGCCCATTACTCTAGGAGTAGCCGTTCTCGAAATATATTAGTTTTTTCTCATTTTCACCATGCCACCTTTGAAAATAACTCGAGTTACCAAATAAAAACGAAAATTGAATTAAAAGTGCAAATTCAGTATAATTTAAAATAACTATGGATGTTATTTTTGTGCCATTAAACTCAATAAAATGGATTATTAAAGAAATACAGAAAACGTGAATATAAGTCTGCAGGGAAAGTCATATGCTGCCCACATAAAATTTTTATTAGTTGAATCTTTAGAAAAGGAATTGCAAAAGCTATGGAAATAATATATTCAACGAAAGCATGAATAATGTTGGACTGAGCTATATTTCTCTATTGCCTCTTTGATTGGACCGATTTGAGAAACTGGTCACCGGTCATTTTCAATCAACTTTTTTCTGAAACCACCAACTAGTATTTTTTTATAACTCGTGCTCTCTATTAATTTCGCTTGTATATTTGTTTTCTTTTCAGAACAGTTTATTTGTACAATAGTTTTTCTAGTAATTTCTGTTCACCTAAACTTTCTTATTCAATATCCTTTAGCCATTCATGTACAATCATGTAAAGTCTACAAAATCATGTAACGTTACAAAAATTATATAGCTTAAATAATTGTCAGAAATAAATAGCTTTATTGCATGACTAGTCTTATATTGTAAAAGTATTGTATATTAAGTTTGTCCGGTAAGAAAATACATAAGCAAATCTGATGTGTGCAGCACACGACCTTCCCTACAGACTCAAATTCATTTTCTTTCCATTTATGTAATAATTCATTTAATTGAATTTAATTGCCCAAAATAACACGCATGATTATTTGAAATCACATTAAATTTGCACTTTTAGTTCAATTTTCGTTTCCATTTGGTAACTGAACGTATTTTCAAAGGTGGCGTAGCAAAAATGCGATGAAACTAAAATCTCTCGAGAATGGCTAGTCCTAGAGTAACGGGATTGGATTTTGACGTATGAAATAAGCATTTGATACATTTGAGCATACGTAGTCCTTTATTTTAGATTTTTGAGGAGCCATTTCGCAAAAAGAGGCAGGTGTTTTATTTTTCCTAATTGCACCAAAATCTAATGTTAATCAACACCAGGGGAACCTATAAATGACTTATCTACAAAATTTTATGATTGGCCCAATTAGTTATTTAGCTAGAGTAGATACATATGAGTTTTGTGGGCCGCTTTGCAAAACAAGGCAGCTTATTTTGTCCAGAATAATATCAAAATCTAATCATCACCAGGGTGACCCACAAGTGACTTACCTGTAAAATTTTATGAAATTTGGTCAAATAGATTTTGAGTTAGAGGATACATACATTGCACACACACAAACTTCATGCTAAAAATAGTTTTTTCGTGTTCTAGAGGTTTCGAAATGCGTAGATTCATCGAAAATTCGTGTTGCGGTTTTCGACACGGTTCCAATACTTACTTCCCCTATAGCATGCATTATAGGGAAAGTAAAAATATTTGTTTCTAGAATTATCACCCAACATGAAAACGTTATTTTGTACACTTTTCTCATTATGTTGAAATTTCCTCAAATACTTGCATAAAGCATAAAGTGATAGGATGAATTTCTGACTAATTAAATTTCTTTGTTAAATTTATTCTCTTGCATAATGACATATGCATGTTTTGCTTGCGCATGTGCTGATGCATGAAATTATTTCAGAAATCTGGAGTTGTCAAGCGGGGTGTCTGGAACTGAGTTCTTCACATGTTTGCAATTGACAATCTGAAATTTTGTTTCACTTCCTAGAGGTGAAATCAAACGAATTTTTTTATTGGAATTGCACGAATGTGTATAGCTTGTTTTCGTGAATGTGTATAGCTTGTTCGCATGAATGTGAATAGCTTATGTATGTTGCAGTTTTCATCAGAAGATTTTAACGAGTGGTATGTAATCCTGTCAAGAGTTTTCTTTATTATAAGAATTGCGTATTTTATAAAAATACATTCCTATTCGCAGGTAATCCAATTTTGTATTTTGTTATAGATTTCCTCTTGGTCAGCAAAATATGCTCTTACACTGCAGTCATTTAAACTTTAAGGTATTTAATTAAAACTGAATTTTTATATAATTTTAAAAATTAAATTATTTTTAAATACTTTTTTTAAATTGGCACATTTTAAATAAAAATATTTCTAAATACTATATTTTAAATTGAGACAATTTAAGCATATAACGAATTATGGGGAAGAGTATATTTAAATTGGAACATTTTAAAAAATGATTCCTAAACACTCTTTTAAATTGACATATTTTGAATACATACTGCGGAGAATGTGTTGTATGGGCATTTCTGCTGACCATGCTTAGTGACATATCTATGTTTCACTTGTGAAACATATACTTATGCATGAAAGTATTTCAGATATCTGGAGTTGTTAATTTCTTTTAATGATTCCAAGTTGGACATTAAAGTCCTTCATGTACCTGAAATTAAAAAACTGAAAATTTGCTCCTTTTTTTTAAAGGTTAAAAGAAGAATTTTTTAATGGAAGCATATGAATGTGTGCAGGTCATTCTCGATTTCAGGTAGGTAAAAGGCCTTTTTAATTAACTTACGTGTGCATGTATCTTTTCTATCATAATGTTCCAGCAGGTGCTGTGGAATCCTATCCAGAGTTTTTTTTTAATTATGTATTTTATAAAATTTTTACATCATAGGGAATTCAATTTTGTCCTTTGTTTCAGATTTCCTCTTGATCAGAAAAATATCTTCTTGCCATAATAATTTAAACTTTTTAAATAATAAATTTAAAACTAAATAAAAGAGTATTCCTAAAAATTTTTTTTTAAAACATTGATAATTTTTAACATTTTCATATTCCTTCGATTTGTTATTCTCAGAATAAATCATTTAAATGAGCAAATACAATTTTAGATTCCCTATATTGTCAATACAATCTAAGTTTTTATGCAGATTTACCCAAATTTAAAAAAATTAAATAGTAGCAGTAGGTAGAGCAGCTAAATTTTTTTTTCTTGTATAATCTCCTTAGATATGAAGAATATTTTAATTCGTTTTTATTTTTATTTTTATCTGTTTAAATCTCCTATAACTTCATCTAAATGATGAAATTAAGTTATTGCTATCTATATCTCACATTGCAATTAAGAAACAAGATTGTTTAATTTTAATAAATTATTACCGAGCACTTTATAAAATTGAATATTTTAAAGGAATGTATAAAAAATTAGATATACGTCTCCGTGGCCTTCTTCTCCTCAAATACAGGAACTCAAATTTATTTTTGCATTTTCGAATCTGTTGAAAATTTAAGCATTTCTCCGAAAAGTAAATTTGGTTACACTACCAACATGGTAGCCACTTATGTATTAAGCTTCAATAAGCAATAGTTAATTAAAAATAGATAAATATGCTTATAAAAGACTAATTCGTATTCATGCGATACTAGATAAGGTAACTACATTTGTGTTTGATCGGTTAAAATTGATTCTGCCAATTTGATGGTGAAATTAAATTTGCACTATAGAAAATATAATTTGCAGCACAACTAACATAAATGATGCAAATGCTGCAGTTTTTTAAAAAAAATTATTGTAGAATGCAAATAATTACGTAGGTGTTGAAATAGAAGCTGCTGATCATGTCGAACATTGTTTAAAAGGAAAAATGAGTTGGTAGATATGAAGTCAGTCAAAGCTTTTTAAATACAAAATAGAGTCAGAATTTGTTATAATCTGTTAATTGTTGACTGATACAAAATATTTTAGGGAGTGATTTCATAGCTGGCGTCGGAATATCAGAGGAACAATTAATCCTTAAATGTTGTCAATTTGATTAATGTGTACAATTAAACAACAATTAAAACATTTAAACTGAATTTGTTACTCCTTTTATTTATATTTTATAATTTAAAAATAATTTTATATTTAAAATATTTAAATATTTAATCCTTTAAAATACTTTGAATGTTTACAATTTTAAAGTATAATTATTTTGCTTGCATTGGCAACAGAGTTAGTTTTCATGTTTTACATGAGGCAGGTTTTATATTAGCATTGGCAACAGAGTCAGTCTTCATGTTTACAATTACCCGTTCTTCCTAGTACGTTTATACCTGTCATTGAATTTAACTAATGGACTCGTCCAAAATCACGTGACCCAAATGCCTTCTCGTTGGAGTCGAACAGTACAAGTGTCAACAAGTATTCAAGTGTTGACAAAATACCGAGTGAAGGAGTATCTTCAGACAAGTACTTTTTATAGAAATGTGCAGTTATGTTATTTTTCACGATCCAGATGCAATTTATTGCATGTGTAAGTTTAAGAAGGATGCAGCACGAGTCTACAAGGATCAAAACGTTCAACAAATAACAGGGTCTCCAAGAAATAATTAAATTCAGATTTGTTGGATAGTTTTTCAGCTAGAACATGCGGTAATGTGCCGAATTATCTTTCTTCAGACAATAACCAACTTTTTAGTGTGATCTATACATCCAGCAGTATCAGCTAGTAGTAGCCTCTAACACATCCCAAATGTTTTCACTCATAACCAACGGTTGAATTTTGTTGAAAAAACTACTTAATCGTCCGGCCACACACTTTGCTACCATTAATCTTAGGGTTGGTCGTGTGGTCTGGGTCTTCAACTACTTAATCGCGAACATACTTTTGGTTTCTTATCTTTGGTCTTGCCCATGCCTTTTCATCTCCCAGTAAAAATATTAAGTGGCGTGTGGATGAATACAGTTTTCGACCACTGTTCTTCCCCGAATTCCAAAACACACTTGCAATATAAGCATGCTTATGTTTTGTCTTTTGAAAATACTCGTACATTGGTCATTACTTATACATAATCCATTTATACAAATAATTTTTACTTACTCATTCTATGTAATATAGCACAGAAATAGTATTGCTTTCACGAAAATTGTCGCATTCCACATTTCCATGCCAATATATATTTTAGGACATCTTAAACACGTTTTAATTATGTTTGGAGTGATGTCCGTCTGTCTATCTGCGATCAATTTCTTGTGTATACGATAGCTGCCATAAATATTATTGGATTTTCACGAAACTTTATATCCGGTTTTGTTATCGAAAAATCTTGAACTAGATAAGATTTTTTTGAAAATCAAGCGAACATTTCGGAATTTATTCGAAATTTTATATTTTTTAACATGGTAGCATAGGACAAAATTTGTAGAAAATGGGTTATTTATGACCCCGTGATCATTACACTCAATAGTTTCAATTATTGCTATGAAAAATAGCCGCGATATAATTTTGTGTTCGTGATGTCATTAGCTCCCCTCGGAGCGTACATTGTCAAGTATGGTATCAAAAATGTTTTCAAGCCTTTTAAAGTGAAAGGTAGCATGTTATAATTGTGATTATTTGTACAAACAGTACAGATTTTTCCAATTTTATCTTGCAAAAAGAATTGCAAAAATTTTCAATAACAATATCACAACCTACTTAAAATTTACTCTAAGAACCCATTTTCCCATCTGACCGTTTCTGTAATGTTTGGTGACAAATTTGGCGGGATATCGCTAACTTGACAACTTTTTTAATGCTGCGAAATGGATGAAAATATCACCAAATCGATGAATTTTCGCCACATCTATAAAATATGTCACCAAATCGATAAAAAAATGTCGCCAAATTGATCACAATGACGCTAAATCAATTAGATTAAATGTCTTTTGTTAGGCGATAGTGCTGTAATCATGTTTCGGTATTGCTTGTCATTCAATTCAACCGTCTCATTTAGCTACAAATTTGGCGACAATTGGAAGTTGCTAAATGGAAAAGAAATATCGCTAAATAAACGAAAATGTTTCCAAATTGATAAAATGACCCTTCATAAAAGTGGCGTATAATTGATAAAAATTCAATATATTGCAAAATTAAGTTCAATTTCCTTGATAATCAAAGTTGCTTTGTTTGAATTATTAATTTAATACCTTAATAACCCATTTCTCCATCCTTCCGTCTATAGCGTTTGGCAAAAATTTTGGCGGGATATCGCCAACTGGGTGAGTTTTTTTAAATATTGCCAAATTGAAAAAATATTGCCAAATCGAAAAGAATAATGCGAAATTGATAAATAAGACGCTAAATTAACTAAATTAATTGTGTTTTGTTAAAAGACAGTATTGTAATGATGTATAGGGAGCGTTTGTCTGTCGGTCTAACCATATCTGGAAAAATCATTGTTCCAAATGATCACAATTATAGCATGCTACCTGGTACAGATGTAAAATTTGAAAAATGAAAACAAAAATTACATGATGGATCATGAGAAAGTCAAGTTGAGTCACACTCTAGTTAATTAAAAAAAAAATGACGTAAAATATCAGAAATATTTCTACAGTATGGCATAACCAAATATTAGAATTTAATATACAATTTTGACATATTTCTGGCAACAATAATTGGTAGTATGGTAAGCTATGTATTGGCTATCAACTAAATTAATATTAAAATTTTAAATATGCAATTTGAAAGGTGCATTTATCAGTGCATTCTAAACAGTTTGTAAATTGATGTCCCCTTCAATGGATGAGTTGGTAATGATGTCATAATCCAAATACAATGTGTTGCTATTCAAAATTGGATCTGAAATAAACAAATGCTATGCATATGCTGCCTATTTCAGTCCTACAGTCGTGTTGTCTTGTAGCTAATTGAAAAAATAAATCAGTTGTGGGCAGCACACGACTTTCTCTCCATAATGCAATGACTTCACTTATTTCACAGCTGAATAAAGGTGTATAAGATCCACAGTGCAATGTTTTTGGCATTGAATTTGCTCCACGTATGTTGAAATGGGGCGTTTTTGACAACTTATATGTCCGAATAGATTCATATTCACGTGAAAATCATCAAAATGCAATTAACATTTAATTAATATACTACGAAATAAGTCACTATGAGTGAATTTTTTGACGATAAAATACCAGTCTATTATAAAAGTATCTTCTCTCGCGAATAGAATAAACTAGATCCAAGAGAATTATGTTAACAGTTTTGTCGCATAATATTGCATTGGGAAAGTGAACATATTTTAAGGATATTTACTTTTCTTTAAGTAATTTTTTTTATAAATTCATTTGAAAAACACGCAATATCTCGAGAACGGTTCATGTCATTGTTTTAATATTTATTCCATTAGTTTTCCAATGAAAAATTGCGTTAAAAATGATCATTTATTTATTATTATTAAAAGTCTTAATTTCTAATGATTTTTTTCAAAATTCCATTCGAAAAATTGAGTGGAGGGGACTTGAGAGCATTTGATCGCGTTTAAAACGAGTTGAATTCACTGAATGCAAGAATTGTACCAAATTATGCTTGAAACGCTCCATTATTTCGTGAGATATCGCATCTACAGTCACACACACACACACACATATACAGCACTTCGAAAACGTTCGATTCGAGTTGAGGGATGCCTGAAACGCGCTTTTCCGTCGAAAATTCGAATTTTATATCCCGTCATAATACTCTCCCCATACATTATACAAGGGAAAGCAAAAAGTTATAAACATAAGGAGTAAAGTGGCATGCACTAACAAAACTTGTTATTAGTTATGGTCAAAACATCAACGCACAGTGGTTTTAATTCAAAATCTAGCTGGAAAAAAAAAAGCAAAAATTCTCAGAAAGTCTCAAATTTATTTCATATAAAAACAAAATACTTAAATGCGACAAGGATAATCGAACACGCACTCTTGTTTCTTTTCGAAAATAGTTTTTAAAAGTCAAAATCCTTTTCACTGCGCTTAGTAGTTTAAATAAGCTTTACTATAGGCAACTTTAATAATATTGCATGATTACAAATTAAATTGATTGAAGAGGATAATTATACAGAGACATAATTCAGGTTTTATTAATAAAAAATAGGAAGTTGTTCTATGAGTTAAATATAACATACCGGTTGAAATTTGATGATGATGAGAATGGAAAGAGATGTGAATTTTATAGAAAATTTATTTTGTTTTATGATTTTAAAGTGATTTGATGATTTTGAAATGTATTCATTTCTCATATTTAATCTAATATTTATTTAATGTTAATTATTTATATTGTTCTTTCAAATCGTTATGGCTAAATACTGGCCCGAGAAGGTTATATATTAAAATTCATTCAGAAATTTCATAAAACACATCAATGTGATGTAGAATTTTCCATTCACAATATTCTCTGTATTAAGCCCGGTCACTTGTCTTAAAGACATATTATTCCAAGCACCAAGGGCGTCTTAGACAGATTTCATTGTTTACCTGCTTGTTTATACTTTTACACGAGTTTTAACAGTAATATTTATTTTTATAACCTTGGAATTTTGAACGTGTTAATTTGTTTAGCCAGATTGGACATTGGGATCATTGTGCAATGGTGTTTGATGAGTTTCATTTCTTAATGCTGCGGCAATAATGACAAAAGGCGGATTCTCATGTAGTTAGAGGCTACATTATTAGGATGGAACAAATACGTTTCTGTTTGATATGTAATACAGAGAAGGTCACATTTCTTGCTATCTGCAAATGCCAGTCATTTTAATATATAAGCTATTTATGCAGAAATAAGCGAACAAAACGTTCTTCTTAAAATTGACTTTTCTATTAAGTGAGTTTACTTGAAACTCTTAATAATGCCATTTCGCTGCACATAACAAAAATTCTTCAGACTTTTAAAGTAATAATTTCCAGTAAATTTCAAATAATTCCAATGATAAATATACATTGTACTAAAGCAGTATGAAAGTAAAAATTAACTCTATTAACTGAATTCAAATACAAATCAAGCTTACTTCTTCAAAAGAAGAAGAATAAGGTAGTTACATAAGTAACAGAAAAAACTGTAAAATATACCCAGAGAATCATTTGCACGTAGCATATTAGACATATGTGATGGTTTACAAGGAGTCCAGTTATCAGTAATTTTAGTTTAGAGATTACGTGGTATAACCGATGGTGATGGTTTACAAGGAGTCCAGTTATCAGCAATTTTAGTTTAGAGATTACGTGGCCATTATACCGATAACTGTACCTTTTTAGCTTTCAGTGGATTTAGGTCGCCGCATGCTACGCTAATACGGGGAAAAGTTTTCATTATGCCCTGCGTGTTTCTGTATTGTTTTTTTATCAACTAGGGTTGAAAAAAAACCAAGGTTTTAACCAAGAAAAAAGAAAATAAACCAAATTTAAAAGATGAACCAATGCGATTTGGATCAGCCAACCCTGCTATTAACCTAAAGACTGTTAACCCCTTGCTTACGGGTGGGATAGCGTCCATCCCAAACGAAGAGCCTCCATAAGCAAAAGGTTAAGCTATTTTTTTTTCTCTGTTTTCATGTTCTAGCTTGATTAATAAGGCAAAATTTGTAGCAATTATTTTCTTTATAGAATTAGCCTGAAAAACTGTGCTTAATAAAATCCTAAACAAAATTTTGAAAATTTCGACAACTGGACACCTTTTCCTTGCAAACCACCACATATGGTTAGATATACTTATAATCCTTAGCCAGCGCACCTTTTTTGACATTCCTGATTTTCTGTTTAGCAAATCCTTTGCTTTTCAGTGGAAATATTCCATTGATAGAAGTTTACTAATTTTCTTGTTCTGGAAAGTAAGCTCATTTTGTTTCTGAAATCAAGTAATGCCGTTAATGGTAGTTTAACGTATTTGATATATTGCTTTATAACAAAATTCTCTGCATATACAATCTCTCAAAAATTTAATCAAACTATCGTTACATCAGATAAAATCGTTAAATGGATGTTTTTTTTTTTTTTTTTTTTTTTTTTTTTTTTTTTTTTTGTAAATTATTTATTTTATGCATAGAAATTAATAATATTAACCGAATTTGAATGGATCTCCACCCTTTTGGATGAAAGTGTTCGAAAAAAAAAAGCGGTGGTGGCTCCAGTCAGATGGAGCTTTTTTGCGTAAATAACATTTTATAAAATAAAATTCCAGCAAAGTTCAATAAGTTTATTCGAATTTTTGACTCATTTATTTTGTTTACAGTCATTCAAAGCGCTGGAAATTACTCGCTAACTCGTTTATAGCTATAGTACTTTAAATTTTCGCCCTGATTTTATCTGGATACTCCGATCATAGAGTTCACCTCAAAATACCAAATTAGTTTACTAACTTGCTTGACAGTCTATAAACAAAACTTATATAATATGCCTGACGAGATTCAAGTTAACCTATAAACTTGCCAAGATTCATAGATTTCAACACTACACTATCTGGGTATATATGAGATATCAAAATATGATCTTCATTGTGTAGAAAGAGCAGAAGTCATCTTACATAATGAAGAAAAATGTGTACAATCTGTAATGGGGAATAAGCGTCTTACGGCCATGAAATTTGGTACACACGTATTTCAGGACCCGAATAGATGCACCTCTACGTTATTTTAGTTTCGAATTAGTTTTTTAGTTATTTTATGTTTTACCCAGATTTACAACGATTTTGGCCGATATTCACACACATCGATTTCTTAGCGTCCTAAAATCTTATCAGAAAGTTTTCATCTTGACACTATTGGAAAGATCGAAACATTCAATTTCAAATAAACTTTAAATCGGATACATATGATTAATAGACAAATGTTAATGAGTTTAAAAAATATATATACTTTTCCTGCGTTTTAAACCTCAACGATTTTATATTACGATATAAAAAAGAATAAGGTGTCAACCAAGGTTTATAACTTAACAGCAGCTCCTTAATCCTTGATATATCAAAGATTAGTCTAGAGAAAAAAAATAATTTCCTCAACTCACCCGTTGATTAATTGTAAATTTTTTAACCGAATCATATTTTGGATATTTTTTAATGAACCTAGCGTTACCCATTGCGGAATGGACTCGTTTCTAAAGCTGTTCTACCCAGTGGTTGAAAAAATTACTTTATTATTGTAGTGATCTACAACTACAACTACATTATGACAAATGTAGTTAACTACAACTACTTTTTTTAAAAAGTAGTGATTGCAAACTACTTTTAGAATGTAGTCACTACATAACTACTTTTATAAGACGAATTTTGCTACAGCTTCAATTTTCACAAAAAGTGGAGAATGTGGGTATACTGTAGTAATTTAACATACTTATTCTGAATAATTAAAATTTACTGATTCCCAAATTTATTGATCAACTTAACAATCTTTACGTTTTTACCCTCTTCTGAAAACAGTATAATAAAATAAAAGTATAAACTTTAAAATCAAAGACAACCAAAAATAGGTTTAAAAGTCCTTTAATAAAATCTCCTTTTCTCGACGTACAATAATTACAAGGCCAAAGGTCACTGATGAAGGGCATCGATGATGCCCGAAAGCGCTTTGTCCGTGTAATTATTGTACGTCGAGGAAAGACGATTTTATTAAAGGACTTTTAAACCTATTTTTAGTTGTCTTTGATTTTAAAGTCTAATTAAAGTTGACGTGTATCCATTTTATTTATTAAAAGCATAAAATAAAATAAAAGCAAAAACTATTTATTTAAAAACATGTTTATTCATTTTTAGTAGAATTTGCATCTCAAAATTGTAATCAGATAAGCTGGATCTTTTGGGAAATAACACATCTGAATATATCCATATAAAAAATCAACTTCATGAGGCAATGGCCTTCCGAACCCTGCAGCATCGAAAATCTTATGTAATTTCTCCTCGTTATCACTCAGGAAGCGGCATATGCGTTCACCGGCAGAATGCATTAAGTTCCATCTCGTCTTATTTAGTATTATGAGACGGGCACTTAGCTCTGAAGATGTCTCGTCAGCTAAAACAACCGACATTTTTGATTTGTTCCAAAGCGCTTGGCACTTTTTGTAAATCGTACATCGTTGCGCAGAACACTAAATTTCGTACAAATGAAGAAAAGGTGATCACATGATATGTAGAATGGCACCTTGTTTGTTTACTGAAGTAACGTTAAAAATAGCGTCCAAACTCGATACAAACTTGTGATTTATTGTATAGCGCTACTCGCTACACTACTTATTTTTAAAAGTAGTGCGTTACACTATAAACTACGAGAAAAAGTAGTGACTACTGTAGTTTCGCTACTTGTAGCGCGCTATACTTCTAACCACTGGTTCTACCCACTGAGGATAACTCCATGCACTAGGGAACTAACTGCGCTCAGAAATTTGCTATGAGTTCCGATGTAGTATTTATCAGTTTGCATTTTTAAATCCCTGGAAATGACTGTTAAATTTTTTAGTCCTTTGTAAAATTGGCGGTTTCTTTTGAAAAATTACTTTTAAGCACTAGAACTTGAGCTGAAGCTTTAACATAAAAAAAGAGCTATTTTTAAATATTGTATGCATTTTTTTACTTTCTCTATATAATAGCGTCACAACAGAGGGATCCATTTTAGTTGCGATGTTGGTCGGCTAAGTTGAAACTGTGTTTAATACTGAAATTTTATTTCTATCTTGTGTTTGATTACATTTTTTGAGGAACTGTATATTCCTTTGCATCCTTTGGACTGAGGTTTGTGTATAGTGCTGACTTGGCTTGTAAAATCATCACACAGAAACCTTGATTATGGATATAGAAGAGTTGTAATGAAAATGATAGAAAATTTGTGGATACAAAACAATTTGGGACAGCTTTTCTCAATTTTATGTATGAAACAGTTAATTGTAATGCTATTTTTTCAGATTTTAATGCGAAGTCTATTCTTTACTCTTTAAATATTGAATAGCCATGGAATAACATGCTATCGCAAAATAATTCTGCCACTTTTGCACAGTGCAAAACAGTGGCTGTGTTTCTACACAGTCACTTTAACCTTTGTAAACGTGCTGGATCCTTCCTGAACTCTCTGTTCCCTAATGGTGAATTGTTCTTGAATGTTGGCTAACAAAGTAGTATTCCTACCTCTGGTTAAACTCTGGAAATCATTTGTTCAGTATCTAACAACAAATATTCATTTTGTATTCAGGAATCAACAATCTGCACCATCCATGTTATCTATTTTGCATGTTAAATGAGGCCAATTGCTTCAATTACTCTCATTTGATATTGTATGCTATTTACATATTCTACAACGCACAGAATTTTTTCCAGCATTTTGCAATTTTTTTTTTTTTTTGAAGATGTCAAATTTTCACATCACTAAGATACAGAATGGCCACAAGAGGGGACAGTAGTGCGTGTGTTTTCTGTAACACTTCCACCTGTGTGTGCAGACCGGTGGGGGTGGATTCTACAGCATCTGACTTTGTGTGTGGGGAGGTGCTGAGACTTCAAATCTGTGGGACAGCACATCTCCTCCAGAACTTTGAGGAACTGGTTCTACAGCACGTACCCTCGCAGACCTGTGGGAAAACGAGTTTTACAGCACCTCCCCACAGACCAACACCTGAAAACTTCAGGAGGGCTGCTGTTACCTGAGGTAGTGTGAGATATGTAAATATATGTATGACAAATAAAGAAAAAATAAAAACAAGGTTTTTGAGAAACTTTAATTCATTTTTTTACAACTTACATACACTTGGAATAGTTTCAGCACTTACCTTTATTTAAATCTCTCCCAGTCACACACACCCTTGACCTGATCCCTCTCTCTTGACTTAACCTTCCTCCCAGTCAGACACTCCTCTTGACCTAACCCTCCTCCCAGCCACCTCCCTTTTGACCTAACCCTCCTCCCTGCCACCCCTTTTGACCTAACCCTCCTCCCAACCACCCCTCTTGACCTAACCCTCCTCCCAGCCCCCCCCCTCTTGACCTAACCCTCCTCCTAACAACCACCTCTCTTGACCTAACCCTCCCCCTCTTGACCTAACCCTCCTCCCAACTACCTCCATTGACCTAACCCTCCTCTCAGTCACCTCCCCCCCCCCCTGGTCTAACCCCTTTCTTCTCCCTTTAAGTTTCTGAACTTACCTTGTAAACTGCCCTTCTCTACTTTTCCCCACTAACTAAAAATCTACCCATATTTGTTTTTTGAATTCACATTGCAGTTCAGTGTTTCCATTTTTCATAATGAATTTCGTTGTAGTTTGCTTTTTCTGAGCTTGTTCAAAAACTGAGTTCTTCATTTGTTTCGCTCACATAATTTTGCGTTCAAAACGAATTTATTTTTTTATTTAAATCTCCTATTGCCCATTTTTTATTTCATAGCATCTTTGATCGAAATATGTACATCAAATTGAAATACACCATGCATTAAATTACTCATTAAAAGGAACCATATTCAGAGAATTTAGAGCTCCCGAGCGCTCTGTATTTTATACTTTTTTTTAATATGCGTATATATTTTCTAAATTGGTATGTACAATTCGTGCAAAGTATAGAAATTTTGCTTGAGACTATTATTTATTTCCTATCGATACTGAAACTGTTTTCACCAACTACAACGTAGATTTTTGTCGACATGATAACTGGGACGGATAACTGGTCTAAATTAAAGGAAATAAATAAAAATGATAATCTCTTACAACTTTTCTATAACACTGAATTAGGCTCCCTAAAAATATCAACTGACTTCTTTCCGGTGGTTTGGAAAGGAATAGATAATTGATCTGGCATTGAGCACATCTGATGCTTAAGCATGGAGATTAAGAGGAGACTTTAGAAGACCAAGTGCCTAAGCTAAATACCATCAACCCTTTCTCCTGGACCCTATTATTGGGTTACCTAAATTATTTCGAGGTTACATGGTGATATTGCTAAGAACACTATAGAGGGACTCCTCTTTTTGGGAGTATTGAATCCATGCAACAACTGCTTTCTGAATCTCACGGACTGTCCCTGCCTTACCTTATTCTTTTAGTGCCCCCGATCCTTATGATCTCCTCATGATTTTTTATTTATATGACTCAACTTGGATAATATTCTGAAAAATTTATTAGCATGTTGGGTCGGCTTAGCTCCGCACAGGGATATACTTTTCATGCATTTTTTTATTCAATTTCTATTGTGTTATAACTATGATAAAATAACAGCCTTGTTTCTTTCTCTGTTGAATACATGCAGAAAAATGGATAGTTATGATTTAACATATTTTTTATTTTTCTATTCTGTATCCCATATGAAGTACCAGCTCAAAACGACAAGTAGTACTCCGTTTTTAATTAAAAATGGTACTTGAAATCGATAAGATTCCTGAACGGGAACGATGGATTTCTCACAGTATCTTCAGTAAAACATCCTGATGTTTGTTAAACATGGTTTCGAGTTCTTGTGGATCGAAAACGGGCTCAATACTCCCTGAAAGCTTGGTACTGAGCTAATGCGAAGAGAAGCAAAATTGTGTCCTTAGCAATCCAAACCTGAGCCATCCAATGACTGGACCCATGAAAAGGGATCAGTGTTTTGGTTAGTCTCTTCGTAGTTTAGGTCAGTTCATTAAACATCATGTGGCAATGGTAAAAACTTAACATTCGTTTTCTTGTCATAAAACTACAGGAGCCAATGAAGGCTTACCAATATGCAAGATGCTTCTAAAGGGACGCAACCCAAGAAGGACACAAAATTGGAAATTATGTGCAGGTAAATGTTATGTCAAATTATTAGTCAGTTGCAGTCAGCAAGCAAAGCCAACTGAAATAAGCTGTTTAAACGATCTTAGCACGCGAATGGTTTCTTTAAATATCCATTCTTGTGTTTTGTATCAGCTGTGCCATTTTCTAAACGTGTAAACGACCTAAACATTTCAACATTTCTAACAAATCAACAATACTGCTTTCTATTATTAAATTTCGTATAATAGGGCATGTATAAGATTTAAAGATCCCAGACTGACCATCATTGTTAAGCTTAGAAGTTCTGGATGATGTGAACGAGCATTTAACTCGTTCGTCCAAAACATCCCTCTCTCCTTCTCTTTCACACACACACATTTTTTAGAATTTTTTTCTTAAACTAGACTGTTACTAGCCATACTACTTAGACGTACAAAGAAGTTGAGTTTTGGAAGTGATATGGCTGATACATAGGACAGGATACTGGTAGGAAACTAATACATGCCAAGATCATTATAACTGATTATTTTGGTTGACCTTGGTTGAAGTATCAACTGACTAATAATATTTCATAAAATTTACTTGCTCTTAAGATACCCTCTTAAATGTCAAGTTGCGTCTTTTTATAAAAACTATGTAGAAAGTCTCTAGTAGCAAATTTTCATTCAACCCCATTTCAAATTTGCACAAATTTGTTTGTCGGGAATCCAATATGTAGGTGGTAAAAACAACTGAAGGAGAAAACTCATACTGCAATATTACTAATGCATCACGATATGCTCTGCTCAGGTTAGATATTTAAAGGCTTCAATTTGTCTGATGTTGCAAGAACTGTACATACCGAGGTAGTAAAAGGTTCATAAACAAGCAAAAATTTACCTAAATACCATTTAATAGAGCGATTTTTCAATTAGGAGTGTTCCTTATTCCATTAAGGGGAAAAACAAAATGGTTTACAAATATAAACAACAAAATATAGGAGGTTTAAGCAACAGAGGTTCTGCTGATTTTAAAAAAGACCAATGATATAGCAAGCGCATTGTGGCCTGGATTGCTACATCCTAGTACGATCAAACTTTTGACACAGAAAGGTGTAAGTTTTAAATGCAAATTATATTAGAAATAAAAATAAGAAACACGTTTTTGAACAATATATCCTCAAAGTAAAGAAAATACTACAATTTTTGTGAAAAAAAGGGCTAATTGGCAAAATTGCTAATTAAGAAAATGCTTCAGAAAAATTCAGTGAACAGAAATAAGTTAACACATAAAGTCTTTCCACAAAAATGGTGTGGCTGAAATGAACAATACTAATTGTAGAATAAACCAATCGAAAGAGTATTACAGTAAATTTTCTGTCATATTTTGAAGTGGAACATTGGTGGTCAGCATAAGCTGCTTTGACTTGGTCAATAACGACGAAAAATAAAATGTCAACATACTCACCATATTTCCGAAAATTCTAAAGCTCTTCCAGAAATTAAGGGGGAAGAAAACAATATATAATTAGAATACATCCTACTAGTGAACAAAATAATCAAATATGCATCTTTCTTTGATTCTTGTGTTATCTCAGTTGTCAATTTGTTTTTATCAAATAATTTTTTCCCTTATGTTTAAAAGAATTCTATATTTATGCTAGAATATCAATTTAGTGCATAAAATATTTTTCAAAAAGAGCGCACGGAGTGTTTTTAAGGGAAACATTACCGAATGGGTGGCTTTATGCGGGAATATTAGAATCTTTTTACATTTTAAAGGAAAGTTTTTCACAAGAAAGGAATTTTTCCTTTGAAAGAAACCTGTTCGAACAGGAGGGGTATTGCTGCGGGACAGGCAACAGAAAACTGCATCATCCGGTTTAATTCTGTGGGAATATCTCACTAATATATCACTCTAATATTTTTGTTTTGTACTTTAAGGTTAACACATCCAGAAGCTGATAGCAATAATGGGAAAAATGGAAACATTAAAAATACACAAAATATGGGTAGATCTTCAACTTCATAAGGATAGTATATCTTAAAATCTTACCTTAATGAGTGTTAGAATGTATTTGCTTCAGCATTGTGATTTCTACAATATGTGCAGCAACTGAAAAATTGAAAATGAGCAACAATGATGAAACCTTTAAATTAAAATAAGAAAATTTTAAAAGCAATAAGAAAATAGATGATAGTTTAATGATAATAAGAATATATAATAAGAATGATAATAATAGTAAAAAGAGGTATAACTACCAATACCCGTCCTTCAATATAGCAGTGAATTCTTACACAAATTAGAGATGATTGTTGCTGAATCTCCACTTCAGAATTCATTATTTTTCTGAAAATAAAATTTTATAGTACAATCGCTCCACAAACAGAAAATTGGACTACAAACTTCAAGTTGCGCAGTAATAATGTCGTAAAAATAACAAAAATTCATTTAAGCTGAAAAATTGAAATAAATCTGGATATGAGCAACGATGATGAAACATTTAAATTGAAACAAGAAACTTTTGAAAGTAATAAGGAAATAGATCATGGTTTAATGATAATAAGAATATGTAGTAAGAATGATAATAATGGTAAAAAGACGTATAACTACCAATACCCGTCCTTCAATATAGCAGTAAATTCTTACACAAATTAAAGATGATTGTTGATAAATTTATTTTCATTTCCACTTCAGAATTCACTATTTTTCTGAAAAGAAAATTTTACAGTACAATCACTCCACAAACAGAAAATTGGACTACAAACAAAATTCAAGTCGCCCAGTAATAATGTCGTAAAAATAACAAAAATTCATTTACGCTGAAAAATTGAAATAAAACTGGATATGAGCAACGATGATGAAACTTTTAAATTGAAACAAGAAACTTTTGAAAGCAATAAGGAAATAGATCATGGTTTAATGATAATAAGAATATATAATAAGAATGATAATAATGGTAAAAAGACGTATAACTACCAATACCCGTCCTTCAATATAGCAGTATATTCTTACACAAATTAGAGATGATTGTTGATGAATTTATTTTCATTTCCACTTCAGAATTCACTATTTTTCTGAAAAGAAAATTTTATAGTTCAATCACTCCACAAACAGAAAATAAAACAGAAATCAAGTTGTACATTAATAATGTCGCATAAATAACAAAAAATCATTTACGCTGATAACCAAAACATGAACATAATTCCTATAAAATCAAACTTAAATAAACTTCAGAACAGTGTAATGTTTAAATAATAAAGTGCAAGTACAGTAAACTACAGAATAAACTATAATTTGTTTAAAAAATTATGAAAATTTAATAGATTTCAAAAACACCTGGGTTCCAGAAACAGTTATAAAAAATACCAGAAAGGAAGCAGTATTGTGTATAAGAACTTTTATATAAGGACTTTTACTTTTTTCAACAAAACGTTTTTAATTCATAGTCGAATGACCATCATGGCAATTCGTTGAAAAGAAATTATGATGATCGGCAGAGAAGGTATCAAAAAGACGACATGACCGCAAAAGGTGTCTGTACAGCTGATCAATAAAGATGCTCAAGAAGGATGAAGGCAGCTGCACATGCGAAATAAAAATAACCTTAAATAAATGTCTTGTCCATATAAAGATTATTTCAAAGTCACGTATATGATTTACATGATAAGTGTTAATTACTTAATAAGAAATAAGATGAAAAACAACTATATTGTTACGAATGTGTAAAATGCTCTCACTGGACTCATTTTGAAAACCAGCTTTTCTTGTACACCCTGACGAAGAAAACTGTTTCTTGCCTTTGAAAACGTCGAAAGATCAGTTTGAGCTGTACGTATTTTACTTTCCTTATATATATACTAGTATAATGTACAAGGAAAGTATTGTGACAGGGTCGAAAATTCGAATTCGAGTTTTTGACGGGAGAGCACGTTTCAAGCATCCTTGATCACGAATCGAATTTTTTTGAGGTGATGTGTGAGTGTGTGTCAGTGGGTCTGTGGAGACGATATCTCACGAACGAATGGAGCGATTCGAATGAAATTTGGTACAAAAATTACAATCCGTGAATACTAGAAGTCTATTGTTTTTAAACATAATCGAATGTTCAGAAGTCCCCTAAATTCAAGAGTGAAATTTTGAAAAAAATCATCAAAAAATCAAAACCTTTAATAAAGTTACGCAAATAGACATTCCTTATGTAATGTTTCCTCAGAAAACGATTGACATAAACTTTAGAACTCTAGTATAAACCGTTCTCGAGATATTGCACATTTTTCAAATAAGTTTATCAAAAAATCCCATAAATAAACAAAAGTATTAACTATTGAGAAAAATGTTCACTTTTCATATGTAATATCATGCGATAAATTTGGTGACATTCTCGTGGATCTAACTCGTTCCTTTCATGAGAAAAGATACTTTGAGTAATACTTTTGTATTTGAACGCCAATAGTCATTTATCTGCTGTAAGAATAACTTATTTCTCTGTCCTTAACGCTTGGCGAGATTTTGGCGACGAATTTAATGGAATGTCGCCAACTTAACGAAAATCTCGCCAAATGGATAAAAATGACACTAAATCAATGAAAATGACGACTAATTCAAGAAAATTCAATATCTTTGAAAGAATATAAGTATCATCTATAAGAATACCATTTCTTTTAACTGTAAAAGTAGTAAATTCATTGCATTATATAAGGAACGTCATGTGTTGCCCACATCTGATTTTCTTTTTACAGTAAATGTAATAGCTGTAAATGATTGTATAAGGAAAGTCATGTGCTGCCCACATCAGATTTTTATAATTATATAATGATTATAATAAGGGCTAATATTCCAAATCACTCTGGATTAATATATTTCTTGTTCATTTTAACCCGTGCGTAATACTTATTACGCCACTGTCCATTGGTTTTATGTAATAAATCATTAGTTTTAAATTGAAATCGTTTTATCCATGGATTATATTGCTTAGCGGATGCCAGCAATATGTTTTCTAATTGTCAAGGGAGATTTACGCGAAATATAAGTTGATTTATTACGTTAAAATAGTTTTATACGTTGTCATCTCCAGAAAAGCGCTAATGTTGATGTGCAATTAATTAAACGCTAAAAATATTGTGCTTTTGTGGATCTTGTACATCATTGTATTTTGCTGTGAAAGTCATTTGCTGTCCACATCAAATTTTTGTTTTTGTTGCTAAGCCCCTTGACCTAGAAAATGCTAGGTCAAGTTCAAAAGATCCTGCTGCCCATAAAGTAATGAGGTTACCCTCTCTTGGTCCTCTACTAGAAGATTTAAAGAGGTTTCCATACAGGCGAGAAGATGAGAGGGAGTAGCCGTTCTCCTAGTTTAAACTTCGTATCCTTAAGCCCCTTTTACACGACAGTAATTTGGGACAACAAACGGTTCGCAAAACAACTTTGGGACATTTGTGACGTCACTTCACTCAGCACAGAACGAAAGTGACGTCACTCCAAGCAACAAATGGGAAGCTAGCTTCCCAGCTTCCCCAGACTTTCGTTCTGTGCTGCGTGGAGTGACGTCACAAACGTCCCAAAGCTGTTTTGCGAACCGTTTGTTCTCCCAAATTACTATCGTATAATAGGGGCTCTTGTATGGTCGCTCCTTAACCTGGCCAACGCTGTCTGTATGGATCTAGGGCTCCTAGATTTTTTTTTATTTACGAATTGTTGAGTGGAAAATACCAGCGATTCTTGTTTATCATCCTTCCAATAACAGCATACCATCCGGGTTATTGGAAGGATGAGAAACAAGAACTGTTAGATAATGATATGGAGGTGAAATTGCTTAGAATAGGCAAAGCTATATGGAATTCATTGATGAGCAAAATGTATAGTTCTGGTCACCAACAAATGCTAAGCAAACAGTTTTCTCAAAACGGATTTACATGGCCGACCGAAATGCACGACAACTACAAAATTCACGTGCCGTAATTGTCCAAAATTTGGTTTAAATGAAAAATATAATGAAATGATTTGGTTTAAAACGACTTGAACCTTAGCCAGGAAAATCACCTGATCTATATAGGAAATAATATGTGGTAAATACTGGCACAGAATGTTAATGAAAATGATTGCCATTTCACGAATAAGGACAGTTTGAAAACAGCTATATCTCGAAATTCTATCGATATGAAATATATTCAAGACTTGTATGACAGCTTAACTAGTTGAATGGAATCTTGCTATAATGCTGAAGATGGGTGGTAAAATATTAAAAATCTCCAGCTTCAAAATATCATACAAATGAATTAAAATTCCAGAGGGCCATACTTATTTGACAATATATTTATCAGATAAACGCGTATATAACCTGTACAAATTATATTTTGAACTATTTATTTTTTATCAAATACATACAGCTGAGTGAGACACTGACTGAGAGATACTTCCACAGTCCAAAATATTGAAGGTAGAAACTTGAAACTTGGCATACACTTGGTAATGGTGCTTGAACTATAAGTAATGAGAAAAATCTAAAATCCTGTAATTTTGTTCGATAGTTTTGCAAATCATAGAATTTTTCATATTAACATTCTTTCAGTTATAACTGAAAAACGACTATATACACAAAATTCGTTTTTATACCATCATGTGCAAGAAAAAAAAAAAAAATTATAAATTTTCTTTATAGGTCGAAAGCCCACACCGTCCCATTCGTCCTTAGACATGAGCAGTAGTTTGGACGGCCGGGACTTAATTCTATAGGTGTACAATCAACTATTCTTGGGATATTTTAATTTAGAGTTACAGCAGATGATTATTTCATATTTAATTAATGAATTTATTTATAGTTTTTGATTCAATTGTGGTAACTATGGCAGTCGAGTTACGTTTCATATACCGAAATCGTTGGTTGACTGTTCTTTTAATCAAAGTATTGAAAAGTAATGCTATATTTAATTGCTGTGTCTGAAAACGTTGAAAAAAACCCGGCAACATACAGTGATTGGAGATGAAATATTGTTTCATATATCGCAATTTCCATTTTAATACAGCTATTAAATATTCACCATTTTTACTTTCTCAATTGAGAAAGTAAAGTATTGAGAAAGTGTTGTTCTCAAAAATTTTTTATTTTGAGATTTTGGTGCCAATGTATGTTTTAAGACCTGAACACATTTTGACTATTTTTGGAGTGATGCCCGGCTGTCTGTGTGGGGTCGATTTCTTGTATACACGATAGCGGCCACAAATAATAATGGATTTTCACGAAACTTTATATCCGACTTCGTAACCAAAAACTCTAGAACTACATAGAATTTTTTTTTAATTCGAGCAGAAACTTCGAAATTTATTTTAAATAATATATTTTGTTAACATAGCAACATAGGACAAAATTGAATATAATTATGTATAAAAGGGGTTATATGGCTCAATGATCAAGAAACTTTATAGTTTCAATCATCGCCGAGAAAAATAACCGCGATACAATTTTTTGTTTGTGACGTCATTAGCCCCCTCTCGGGTGGCAAGTCATCCGCCCTCCAAGGGGTACATTGTCAAGTATGGTATCAATCGAAATATTTTTTTACGCCTCTTTAATATTTCTTTAACCTTTTGCTTACGGGTGGGACAGCGTCCATCCCAAACGAAGAACCTCCCCAAAAGACAGGTATTTGACACACCCTATCCCAAACAGTTCGATCCCCTTTTGCGGACAATAATCCCCCCTCTTGCTTTTGGCGTCCTTTGCAAAGGGGGATCAAACTGTTTGGGATAGGGTATGTCAAATACCTGTCTTTTTGGGAGGTTCTTCGTTTGGGATGGACGCTGTCCCACCCGTAAGCAAAAGGTTAAAGTGGAGTGTAACAAGCTATAATTGTAATACTTTGGGCCCATAATACCGATTTTTCAAACTTGTTTTTGTAAAATTTGGAAAAAAAATAAGCGTCTGAAAATAAATTCTGGTATGAGAAAGTCGAGTCGAACTCCATTCCAGTTAATTAAGCTTCAATTTGAAACGGTTTTTGAGTGAAAGGTGCAGTGAAGGACGTTATAACTTGCAATAAAAAAAAAAAATGAAGTTAGTTTTTATCTAAATATACTTCCACATCTATATAAAATGCTATAATTTATACTGTACATACACAGTAGGTTATTCCATCAAAGAAAATACTAAATTCAATGAAATCCAAAGTTAAGAACATGAATTTCCTTTTAATGTATTTCTTTTATAAAAAGCAAAAGTCAATCGTATTTTTGTAAAGTAGGGAACTATTGGGATTAAATATAAAAGTATTCAAATTTTATGCTTTCATTTTTCAAATACGATAATGTAGTTTATTGCATCAATGTGTAGTTGGTTATTCCATTGAATATATAACATAATAATAAAATATCTTTTTATGACTCTGTCAAATCGAAAAATCGCAAAATTAATAATATTTATTTATGTCTCAATTATTTTTCTAGTAGTTTATTATTCCGTCATACACTGTTAAAAATTTCCGTTCAAGCGTTCGCCAAAATATGGTGCAATCCACAGAATATTCAGAAATTGCACCATAAAAGGGTAAGTATTAAAACCCTTCGTAAACGCGGAAGTGCCATAAATTCGTGCAAATAAAAATTCGGATTTTTAACCATACTGAAAACAAACGATAATTTAAATCTATATTTGGAGCGACTCGCTAGCCAATTAAAGATGTAGCTTCCAGAACATGCGCAGTAAATCCTTTCGTATTGTAAGTCAACACCATTAATATTTATGTTTACCATAATTTATTCCAAAATTTTAAGGTAAGTTATTGTTTGATTTTTTAAATATTTTGTTTATTTATATTTTTAATCAACATTAAGTTTTTAATCTTGTCCGACTTTCAAGATAATTTCTATAAATTTGTATTTATTAAAGTTAGTAACTACCGGAAACTTCGTCCCAATTATTACACTAAAAAAATTTGAAAAAAAAAAAAAAGACACATCCTGTAATTTTCCAACTCTAAAATCATGTTAAAATACATCTTTCGAAATGCGAATTTACATGGCTGTCCTAATAAGAAATTATTTGATTATATTAATTTCACATTAGATTTAGAAGTTACATATTTTAGCAGTGCATGATAAATGGTTGGTACGCGCAGATGTTTTCATGACAGCTGTTTGAAAGAATTATGTGATAATAATACTTTATAACAAATACATCATAACTCCATAGAATAAGGATATCGAAAATGATACATTTTTGCGTTATTTTATGCTGTACGTGGCTATTTATCTAAAAGTTTTTGTTATTAAAATTTGAACTTGAGTTGAACTGCTTCGACTTTTCTGATTTGTGAAATTTTATTGTATGTCAAAATAAGAGCATTGTTTATATTTTAATACTAGCATTATACCTGTTCTTCGTACGGGAAATATAAAGAAACTTAACATTCACAATTATATGTAAATTCCTGTAGTATTCTAAATGATTTTGTTATTCAAACTATTCTATTAAAATATTTAATTTAATTCTTCTAAAAAATGTATAAGAATCTCTGGCTCGATATACACAATTATCTTCACAGGCAGATCTGAAGAATAAAGCATCCTGGTCCAGTTTATAAATAAATTTAGAAAACATACTTTTTAATTCTCACAAAACGACAAAGATTATCTAGAAAATCGAACTTAAATGTACTGATTGCAAAATATTGAATTTTCATCGATTCGGTGTCACTTTGATGACTTTAGCGTCCTTTGATCAATTTGGCGACATTTTCGTCAATTTAGCGACATTTTAAAAACTCGCCAAATGTATCGCCAAGTGGAACTGTAGAATTGACAGTCCCACTTGGTGACAAATTAACTGAACATCATCACAATACAATCCCCTAACAAAACACAATTAATTTAATTTATTTAGCGAAATTTTATCAATTTCAATAGATTTTTTATGGATTATTACTTTGCCTGCATATATAGTATGTAGGCAAAGTTTATAGGTATAGTATGCAGGCAAAGTATATCGCCGCAGTATGTAGGCATAGTATAGAAGAAATATTGTGACAAGGTCAAACGTTCGAATGAGAATTTTCGATGGAAAAGTACATTTCAAGCATCCCTGAACTGGAATCGAACGTTTTTGTGGTGATGTGTGTGTGTGTGTGTGTGTGCCCGTGAGACTTTATCTCACGAACGAATGGAGCTTTTCGAACGTAATTTGGTACAATTATTATGATCCGTGAATGCTGGAACCCTATTGATGTTACTGTCGAACGTTCGGATGATTCCCGAATTTTCGAATGAATTTAGGAAAAATGATGAAAAAAATCTGTAAATCGCATCTTAGTAAAAAAAAAAACCATGTCACGGCTACGATAGAAACATTAGAAACATTAGACTCCCAATTTTTATTTGTACACTTGGGGCAATATGGGCAGTGACATTCCTTATTGATAATTCTTACAAACGGAGCCTTTATCAACGATTGTTTTCATGAACAATTGAAATTAAAAAGTAATTACTATTGCACCGAACAATTATACAAGGTAGGATCAAAAAGTCCTGAGACTGTGTTGATATCTCCAACCCTGATTGGAGGAGAGGGGGAACTATTTTACCTTGGCGTAGAGGCACATGTGACGGTTTTTGCAGACAATGTGTGTCAGGAAAAGCCGTCGAACGCGAACTGTAACCCTTCGCGTTCGTCGCAGCAGGTGCAATGTTTATGTCGGCGATTTCCCCAAACGCTGGCAGAATTTGATCTTCGCATGTTGTTCTCAAACGCCATTTCCGTTATCGACGAACGCGAACGACTACAGTTCACTGACACGAAGTGCAATGTTTCTGTTGGCGATTTTTCCAAACGCTGGCAGAACTTGATATTCGCACGTTGTTCCTCAAACGCTAAATTTGAGATGGGCTGACCATTATCGGAACATAAGAAATTTCAGTAGGGGATATCCTTATAAAACTGCCATTTTAGCTATGAATAGGGTCATTCCACGTGAAAACACTCATTTTAAGAAAAACTTGTTGCTCCATAGTCACGGATTTTTTTTAAATTTTTACCATGGATACACATGGTAATAAAATCCCCAAATCTGAATTTATAATGTATATATCGCAATAATTGCCAAGATACAAGCATTTGAAAAATGGCCATTTTTGCCGAATGGCAGCCATCTTGGATTTTGCACTAATGTTTATAAATGTAATAGCTTGAGAACTAATGGTTCAAATTAAATAATTCTGGTACTAATTTGAAGCTATTAATATCAGGAATATAAGTGCTATATCAAAAAATAAAAATATATATATTTTAATATTGTTATTACATGAAAATTGCAAAAATCACCTTCGGATGGATAGTCAAGTTTAATGGGCTATAAAAAAAATGGCCCCTAATATTTTTTCTGAAACTTGGTACAAATATTAACTAATATGTGCGCTTTAAGTACAAAAAAAATTAGAAAGGTAATATTTCTTATTACAGAGAAAAATAGCTATAAAACATATATACATTTTACATGTGATGCTTTAATCATTTATATAAAAATATATATTTTTTAAAAACAAATAATGAGCAAAAACAAAACATAGAAATTTTTCTACACACTAACTAGTATGTGTGCTTTAAGCACAAAAAAAATTAGGATGGTAATATTTAATTTAATGACTAAAGAAATACTGTTATATGTATAGGAAATCAATGTAAAATTTCTGGGGTGCTGAAACATTCTAATAAAAATCTTCCTAAAAACCATACAGTTATCCATTTTATATTTTATTTTCTTATTTCAAATTATGAAAATATATTTTCTATATTCAGTAGAGCTGAAGATACCCAGTTTTTCCTAGTGGCCACTGGCTCCTAAACCAATTTCATCCAAAAGCAAGTATCATAATCTTTGGCACACATCTAAAGGTCTTGGCCATATATATAATGCATTTGGGCCATAAAAATACATAAACATAACATATACAAATAAAACACACACTAATTTCTAATTCATTGGGATGCATAGGTAATCTAAGAATTTCTGGAGATGGACAGTTATCACACCAGCTCACCATACTTTTCTGATTCAGTGCAATAAACTTGTTTCTTTTAACAATGATGTAATATATTCACTGATATGGATGACATGGAGCATGAGTTTAATATTTTGATGGTATATACAAACACGTACAGAATGAATAACTTTGTTTCCAACAGTTACATATTCTGTTAGATGTAGTGTGAAAAATTTACATAGTATTTTTATTTCATTATGATTTTCTTTAAATGCAGCATATAATTCTTTTAAATATGCAAAAGTAATCTCTTTTGTTTTAATATTTTTCCATTTTCACTTGGTATAGATATGCAATATTTTCTTCCTGGACACATACGACTGTTATAATAAAAACTAGTAACTTTTGTATAGTATCAAATTTAATTTAACACTTATATCTCACTAGGCATTGATAACATCCCTTCTGTTTCTTTTAATTTTTCTTGTTTTTTTTTTTAACTAAATTCTCTGTAGTAATATAACATGTCTTTGTTTGTTGGGCTATCCATGAATCTTGGACTAATTTTAAAATCTGCACGTTTTCTTTAAATGATGCATCTAAAGAAAACTTATTCAATAATTTTTCATCATAAACGTGCAATTTTGGCAAATAATGTCTTGAATTTTGTAGCTTATTAATACTTTCAATACCCAATACTGTAGCAGTTTTAGTAGCAACGTGGCTACTTAATTTCTTAACTTGCATATAACTAAGTTTCCTCTTAGAGCTAAATCTATTGAACTTTATTAGTGATAAATCCAAAGTTCACAGCTTTTATTCAATTGTTCCATTAATATTGTGACTTCACTATAATCTGCATCATTGGTCATTTCCATGTCAGCAGTAGAAACCTCTGACTCACTAATTGATGAATGCGAGGAAGAATAACAAGACATGCAGAATTTTTTTCCCCTGGAGTGAGTAATTCTTGATTTATCATTGACAGTCTGAGAGAAATTGGTTTTAGGGACTTAGTTCTGATTTTGGTGGTTTATTAAATAGATCACAAGTTTTCTGTCTTAAACTGCACCATTTCAGATATTCATCCTTGTGAACCTTGCATATAGTACCACTCAGAACACAAGTACAGGAATAAACAGGAAGGCTTAATTACACATTGATTTTCTTGCATACAAAACATTCAATTTTTATAGCAGGACAAGAACTAATCATGGAACATAAATAAAAGAAATAATCATTGTAGCACAATTCACTGATTTATTTGTTGAACATACTCAGCTCTGAACATCTGAGCAAAAATGAGCTCTGAAAGGAATAAGTCACCCAGAAATGTAATATTGTATCTTACTTTAAATTCAACCTAAGAGAAAACAGATGATGCAGTACAAGTAATCATTTCAGGAACTGACAACTGGTATATGTTAATTGCTATTACTTATATAACACAACTATGAGTATTAGAGTTGAAACTTTGGAGGCTATAGGCAGCTGATGTCTTATGTATACAAAGACCAGAAGCAGGTGTTTTTAAATGTTCCAGAAATAATATTGGTGCTGTAGGATAATTTTCTTCTCCAATAGCTTGTTTGTTTATGTTTAGTTTGTTGCTCCTGTTTCAACTGGATAGGGAATATTGCCTAGTGTTTCCTTTGGAGTTGGCAGAAGGCTAAAGATATGTTTTGGTGATCAACATGCTGTAGTTCTGTTTAATTTTTTTTTTTTTTAATTTTAATGCTTTTCATGAAAATGAGTGTTTTATATTATCTAATTACAAATTATTTTTTGTGGAAATAACTATATGTATGCTGTAAAGCTTCAGCATTAAGTGATATTTGTTATTTATAACCAATATGCCAAAGATTATTGTACTTACTGCCTCTAAAGTGAAATTGGTTTAGAAGCCAGTGGCCACTAGGAAAAAATGTGCACCTTTAGCTCTACTGAATATAGAAAATACCTTCTTAAAATTTGAAATAAGAAAATAAAATACAAGAGAGATAACTGTGTGGTTTCTAGGAAGATTTTTATTAGAATTTTTCAGCACTCCAGAAATTTTACACTGATTTCCCATACATATAACAGTATTTTTTTAGTCATTATTTAAATAAAATATTACCATTCTATTTTTTTTACTTAAAGCACACGTACTAGTTAGTGTGTAAAAAATGCCTATGTTTTATTTTTGCTCATTATTTGTTTTTAAAAAATATTTTTTTAAAAATGATTAAAGCATTGCATGTCAAATGTTAACTAAATGTATATATGTTTTAAAGCTATTTTCTCTGCAATAAGAAATATTACCTTTCTAATTTTTTTTTACTTAAAGCCCACATATTAGTTAGTATTTGTACCAAGTTTCAGAAAAAAATATTAGGGGCCATTTTTTTTATAGCCCATTTAAATTGTCCATCAATCCGAAGGTGATTTTTGCAATTTTCATGTAATAACGATATTAAAATATATTTTTTTAATTGTTTTGATATGGCACTTATATTCCTGATACTAATGACCTTAAATTGGTACCAGAATTATTTCATTTGAGCCATTAGTTCTCACGCTATTACATTTTTAAACATTAGTGCAAAATCCAAGATGGCCGCCATTTCGCAAAAATGACCATTTTTCAAATGCCTGTATCTGGGTCATTATTGGGATATATACATTATAAATTCAGATTTGGGGATTTTATTACCATGTGTATCCATGGTAAAAATTTAAAAAAAATCTGTGACTACAGAGCAACACTCATCGGGTGTCCCCATATGGAATGACCCAATACCGATGCTCAACAAGAATTTTTTTTTTTGTTATTTCATGTTTTAATCTTTCCTTTTGCTGAATTTCTATCATTAAATCTTGTTTGTTATTCTCACTTAGTAATTAGATCTACTTTTTTATCACTAGACATTTCAGTCTAAAAATATTGAGCAGAATGCATTTTACTGCGAATCCTCAATTCTGGAAAGGGAAGTTTTTGTTAAGGAAGAGGCAGACACGATCATCCTACCAAAGTAGAGGTGCTTCTGTGGAAGACTTTGAAATGAAGCCCCTCGTATTAGAGCATCATTTTAAAACGGTCCCCTTAATGGCACTCCCTCAACATTTCCTTAGTGTTATAAATTTGTTTTAAAGGCCGTTTGAGGTATTTAATTATTTAATTAAGTCTCTAATTTTTCGAAGACTCAGTCTATTCTATATTATATGATGTTGAGAATTTTTTTTTCTTGGTCTGTTATTCTATTTTCAAATAATTTCCATAATGTTGCGTGATTTGTGTGCGTTCAAAATTTATGATTGTTACTTAAGACCTTACACACAGTGAGCAGTCCCTCCCGGCCGTCTAAACAGCTGCTCATGTCTTAGGACGAGTCAGACGGTCTGCGTTTTCCACACAGGGAGCAGTGGCAATGCTATAAAAAAGGTACTCAAGTTTTAAGTAAATAAAAAGTAATTAAATTGTAGGATAAGAAGTAAGTGGAAATCCTGTAAATATTAACACGTTAAGTGCGGCGTCAGTCCGTGGGAACTGACAGTGAACTTTCCTTTTAGGTGGCGTCAGTCCGTGGGGACTGACAGTGAACTGTTCGTTTGGGTGACGTCGATCCGCGGGACAGGCAGTATCAAGGTTAAAAAATAAATGTCATAATTTTAATGGAGTTTATTAAGACATTCTAAGCAAAGATGTGGCTTGGTTTTCCACATATTACAAAAATGACGATGTGTTTGCTTAACTTTCTGGCTGTATTGCGCCCGAATGTTTTTGCATTTGTGTTATAACATTCAGAACAATATCTTCGGACTTTATGTGTTTTTACTTCAGACTTTGTGTGACTTTATGTTATCTTCTGTTTATACTCTATGACCGAACACCTGGCCGAGCGATCGCCGCTGTATGCCCAGCTCCGCTCTCAACGGGTATCTAGACTTATGCTCTCATGGTCTGTTTGATTGATTGATTGAGACCCAGACCGTCCGACCTACCAGAAAGGTGTAAGGTAACCATTTGGACGGCCGGGAAGTGCCACCCAATTTAGACCGGAACCCAGTGGGGGAGGCATCCACAGGGACCGTACCCTCCTTCCCCCTACCACCAACCTCTCGGAAGGACTTTCGGACCCACATGTTTAACGTGATCGTACTCCGCATGAACACGGCGACAGTTGTGGCAGCGTGCAAATCCAGCGCGCAAACTACCGGGCTACCGCGCCCGAAATGTGCCAACAGCACGCGGTGTTCCTAGGTGGTCACCCACCCAAGTACTAACTGCGCCCGATGCTGCTTGACTTCGGTGATCTAACGTGAACCGGTGTTTTCAGCACGGTACGGTCGTTGGCTTCTCATGGTCTGTTGTTGTTGTTGTTGAGACCCAGACCGTCCGACCTACCAGAAAGGTGTAAGGTAACTGTATGGACGGCCGGGAAGTGCCACCCAATTTAGACCGGAACCCAGTGGGGGAGGCATCCACAGGGACCGTACCCTCCTTCCCCTACCACCAACCTCTCGGAAGGACTTACGGACCCACATGTTTAACGTGATCGTACTCCGCATGAACACGGCGGCATTTGTGGTAGCGTGCAAATCTAGCGCGCAAACCACGGGGATACCGCACCCGAGATGGCCAACAGCACGCGGTGTTCCGAGGTGGTCACCCACCAAGTACTAACCGCGCCCGATGCTGCTTGACTTCGGTGATCTAACGAGAACCGGTGTTTTCAGCACGGTACGGCCGTTGGCCCTCTCATGGTCTGTTGTAATTAAACTTTTCTGGACTCTGGTATCTCCAGGTCTGAGCTTCCCCTTCGCCCACCCCCCCTTTTACCTCTTCTAGGTAGTCGGCCAATGCCAGGACAGCGTCACCAGACATCATAGACGACAACATCTTCAATCATCGACGACAATATCTACAAGTCACGTCCTGTACAGGAACAACATACAACCAAAATAATGTTGAACATTATAAAAATCGGACATTCATCCAACAAATTCGATGTGGTGATAAGTGCCCCGGCACAGGCGCACCGAAATGTTTCGTCTTGGCTCTTGGCTCTCAACGTGTTAAGCTAAATAAATAAAGGGTCTTTGCCTGAAATATATAGACATTGTAGGTGTCCAATATTGAATTCATTGCTTTCTTCCAATATTTATTTATTTTTTTAAATTTTCATTTAATTAAAATAGAAAAAAATCTGATGTGGGCCATACATGACTTTCCCTACAAACTCATTAATTTTCTTATTTTTTTTATTCCATGATGCATTAAATTGAGTTTAATTGCAGAAAATAACATGGATACTTTTCTGATATTATATACAATGTGCAATTTGGTAACTTAATTTCACTTTAAAGTTTTCAGCTCTTCAAAATTTCAAAACACTAAAATATCTCGACAAAAGTTCATCCATAGTCATGGGGTCAGTCGTCAAAAATTACACCAAGGACAAGCACTTAATTAATATATTTCTGTAATTTTAGTCATTTACTTCACATTTTCACAATCTTTGCGGGCCATTTCGCAAAAGAGGGTCGCTGATATTCCTCTGAATTATGCCAAAATCAAATCAATATCAAGAACTCAAGGATCCTACTAAATTTTAAGAAATTTCATTAAATAGTTTTATAACTGCAGTGAAAAACGTCTTCTGTTCATCAAAATTAAAAACTTATATATCTTGAGAATGGATCATCTTAGAGTAATGGGGTTGATCTTATTCCTTCTTGGTCTTTATGAAATTTGGTCAACTAGTTTCTCCTTAGAAGGGATGCTTGCGATTTTTGTTGGCCATTTCGCAAAATAGGGCAGGTTTTTTTACATCAAATCGCACCAAAATATAATCAACAGCAGGGTTACCCCCAGGTGACTTACCGACCTAATTTTTTGAATTTTGATCCATTTGTTTTTGAGTTAGAATGGATGTATACATTGCACAGACAGACACGCAGATAGACACACATACAGACGTCACGCTAAAAATAGTGTTTTTCTGTTCTATGCTCGAAACGTGTACATTCGTCAAAAACTCGAGTTGCAATTTTCTACACTATTCCAATACTTTTCCTATGTATTATCATGTAATGTTGGGAAAATAAAAAAGAACACAAACATGAACTTCCGATTCCTTCTAAAACGCCGGATTACTTTCTTTGAGATTATAGTAATAACGGAAGAAGTAAAACTTACTGATATAAATCACGAAATTTTTTTAACTATTTGGAATATCTTTAGTAGCGCTTCCTGATATCAGCAAGAATTATTTTAGGAATAAGCAAATGCTATTTTTTTAAATGTTATCTTTAGCGTTTCAAATGTAATAAAAAAATTCGGTGACATCTCTCATCAAAAAACAATTGACGACATTTTAAAACTATTGGAATTGTAATCGTATATATACAACATTCGCTTTGTGATATATGGTTGATATATTTTTGTTTTTTCGGAAAAGAAAAATTTAACTACAAAATAGTTACAATTTCATTCTTAGAACAAACATATGCTTCTTGTTTCATTCTGTTAAAATAATACAGAATTACGAGCAAATATTTAAAAAATGTTTTTTTAGAACAAAATATTCTTACAAAATTGCATTGAATATTTTTCGCCATATTATCCTAAAATGGACTTCGAAATTAAGATAAAAATCAAACAAATTTTTAAAATAAAACTTCTTATTTGAATAAAAACTATTTTTATTCGAAATTTAGAAGTAAAGAAACATTTTGTGTAAAGGATAGAGAAAACTTGAGCTACGCATTTAAGCACAAATATAAAATAACTGCAGCATGCAGCTGTTTCGAGAATTCGCTGGATCCCCTTCTCCAGTGTTGAACAGACCAACAAACACGAAGTCAAAAAGAGGAAATGGGTACCATCGAAATGTTCTCATTTCGTCTTTTTAACTTCCGATTTGTTGGTTTGGTAGGGAAAACTTGAGCAACGCATTTAAGCACAAATATAAAATAACTGAAGCATGCAGCTGTTTCGAGAATACGCTGGATCCCCTTTTCCAGTGTTGGACAGACCAACAAACACGAAGTCAAAAAGAGGAAATGGGTACCATCGAAACATTCTCATTTCGTCTTTTTAACTACCGATTTGTTGGTTTACCTCACACTGACGAAGAAGATCCAGCGTAGCCTCGAAACAACTGTATGCTGCGTAGTTATACTTTCCTTATATACATAATATAATGTATAGGGAACGTATTGTTACGGGGTTGAAAATTCGAATTCAAGCTTTGATGAAAGAATACGTTTCAAGCATCCCTGAAATCGAACGTTTTTGAGGTGATATCTGTGTGTGTGTGTGTGTGTGTGTGTATGGGTCTGTGAGTCTGTGAACGCGATGTCTCACGAAGGAATAGGACGTTTCGAAAAAAAAATTGTTAAGATTATTACAATCAGTGAATACTCTAAAACCTTATTGATTTGAAACACTATCAAACGTTCGAAAACCCTCATATTTTTGAATGAATTTTTTAAAAAATCATTAAAAAACTCAGGACATTTAATAATGCCAAATAAATAATTATTCTATACGTAATATATTTTTCTTTAGAAAACGAGTGACACAAACTTTAGAACGCTAGCCTGTACCGTTCTCGAGATATTGCAAGTTTTTAAAATGAATTTGTATAAAAAAATTACATAACAGTAAAAAGTAGCATATGTATTATCCTATATGTTTACATTTCATATGTAATACTTGGCGACTAAGTTGGTGAAATATCGCCAATTTCGTGATTTTTTTAGTGGTACGAAATTGACGGAAATGTCGCCAAATCGGCAGAAATGACACCAAATAACCAAACTAACGCCCAAATCAGAATTAATTATTAAAATTATTTTAAATATGGATTGTATTGTTTAGCAATATTTCTAATTTTCAACTTTGATTTGCGCGAAATATAAGTTAATTTGATATTTCAAAATAGTTTTAATCCAAAAATGCACCAAATAGTATATACCATTCAATATATAAGAATATGCAATTCAATGTTAAAAGCATTTCGCAGAGGATCTTGCACATCATTATTTCACTGTGAAAGAAGTGAAATCACTGAAATTAGAATATCATGTCCTGCCCACATCATAATTTTCTGCGTGTGCTCAAGTATACATTGTTCAAATTTTATATTATTTCCATTCGATATATTTAAATAGAAAAAAATATCATCATATCGCGAACAATTTTTAACTGAATTAAAATCTCAAAAAACTGGCAAAATAATTTTATCGATATAGAAAGTATATTTTATGCATATATGCACATTCGATGAATACAAAAATTCTATTTAAGAAATTAGAGAACAATAATAAAAACCTCTTTAATGTATTTGCTATCCTGAATTAATAGTTTGGCATACTTCAATAAACACTATTCATTTCAGATAATAGAATATAAAAATTTATAAAGTTTAGAACTATGAAATTTTTCTAATATCAACAATATATATATAATTTATTTTACAGTTTGAATTTTAAGTAATGCAAAGTGCGTTTTTTCAATCCTAAACTTATATAGAAATTACTAAAAGAAAATGTATACAAAAAAATTATTATTTTTATATTTTCATTCCCGTTTCCGAGAAAAAGTGGATTTAAATAAATTCTAAAACCACGAAAATTCTGAACAAATTTTAAGATTTCAAAGATAAAAAGAATTGTTTTTAAATCTTACAGTTCTAAAATAAAACTATTCTATAACATAGAATGCCCTATAAATAAAAATTGTATATTATCGAATATTGGAATAAAGTTCTATTTTAAAGCATTCTATAGAACTCATTATAAATGAAAGCTATACATAATAGAATATTGAAATAAAGATTGAAATAAAGATTGAAATAGAATATTGAATTTTAAAGGATTCTAAAAGATTGTAAAATATTTAAAACAATGAATTTTTAACAATAATCTATTTTTAACCATAAATTTTTAAAGAATTTTTTTTTAGAAGAAACTACATTTTAATTGTTTTCTTTAAAAAATACTTTATAAGTAAAAACCAGTAAAAGTAATAGCATAAGTAACAGTAAAAATCAAGTTTCCTACACTTCAGAATTCTTTGTGCTTTTTAAATAAAAAATATTAGAATTGTTTTCGCAAAGACAAAAAGCAAATCTATTTATATTACATTTTACACAAATTCTATAGTTTTAATTAAAATTTGTAAGAAATTTAATCAATATAAAATAATATAGAAAAAGCACTATTGAAGTTATATAATAATTTGCTTACTTGCAATTTAATAAATATCCATCTGTATTACTGTAGAATATATTGTAACAAGTGCCCTACTTTATCTGCTAATGTTAACCGACGAAATGAGAGAAAAGTTTTGAAAATCGTTAAAATGTTCTTTTCATCGAGCAGACGACAATTTTAAAAGATCCCATAAACATAAATGCTGCATGCATGGAGTTAGAACTTATAACTCCATGGCTGCATGTGTAATTCTGTACATTCGAAAATATAAATTTTATATAAAAAAAATCATTTTAGAATTATTTAATTAAGAATATATGAAGGAAAAATATGTAAGGGGATTTTGTTACAAAACGCTGGATTTTTTCTTTCTCCGAAGTAAGTGAGGCATGTATTCAAAACATCTATTTTAAATTTAGAGTTTGCAATTATAAAATATAAAATATAAAATAATTTTATGGCAAAACTTTGTAATTTTAAACTTCGTAAATAAAACACCATGTTATATATTTAAATTAAATATGAAGCAAAGCATTATCAATATTATGTACATCTACAACTTAAACATAATTTAAGAAAATCTGAAAATACACTGGAATAAAAATAGCCACCAAGAAGCAGGTGCTTCTGAAATATATCTTACTCGAAGGGATGTCAAAATAAAACATTGCGACATTAACCTGCCTATGTTCTGGGCCAGAAATATCATATCAAGATGTTTGAAACTACGTAACAAAATATTACTTCTTCTTCAACCTAGATCGTCCTGTCTACCCGAAGGTGAAAGGTATCTGTTTAGACGGCCGGGAAGTGCCACCCAATATAAACTGGAACCCAGTAGAGGCGACATCCACAGGGACCGCATCCTTCTTACCCTACCAAGAACCTCGCAAAAGGTCATACTGACCCACCTATTTAACGTGACCGTACTCCGTGTGAACACGGGGACAGTTTGGGCTGAGCCGGGAATCGAACTTGGGTCGTCCGAGTGCCATTCCGAGTGTCCGTCCCCTCACAAAATATTGCTAAAAATTCTAGTTTTCCACGAATGCAGCAAAAATAGAGATTCGTGGAGTAAATATGAAATGGAATTAAAAAATTTATGAAAAATGGCCAAACGCGTGATTTGTGTTGGATACTAGCTTAAGAGATGAAAAAGAAAATAGAGTTCTTAGTTTAGTTGTTCATGAGCGGCAAACAAAATTGTGTAGTGAACATATGGATGATACACTTTGTTCGTGTATACCAATTTGAAGTGAATTTTCCAGTAGATACTGTTTACCTTGGGATTTAATGTATCAAATTTAATGTATTTAATTTTTCCTGTCATTTCAATTTCTTCTGTCATTTTAGTTTCAGTTAGTAGATTCCTCATATTTCTATCCTATTAAAATGAAATAATTCCTTCAGAAATTAAAAGGAAGTTACGTGCATTTCTTTCAGGTCATAAATATTGTGAGGAAATTTATTTGAGCAAGCTATTGCAAATTTAATAAATAAAATACACTTTGGGCAATGAAACTTGATCAAGTTCCTTTTTGCAATTAAATATTAATATAACACATTATCATATTTGAATTTATTTACATTTTTTGTATTCTAAACGTCTTGTCTTTTTGTTTTAAAATTATTAAATTTAAAATCTCGAAATACGTTTTTCTATCGTTTGGATGACTATTTTTGAAAGATTCGATTTATTTGGGGGGTTTATCGAACGATCAACTCGTGTACCAAATGTTGAGTTTTTATCTATTCGACAAGTGCCTGAAAAGTATGAAGGATAGACGGACATGTGGGAATTAGCATATACTAGCCGAAAATTTGTCAAAAATATTACTTACAGCTGCTTGCCTTACAATAAGAAAACTCCGAATATTGTGAATTTTTAAATAATTTGGTTCTTCCAGTGAGTCTTTTCAAACTCAATATCAAGTTTTTATTTTCCTTGAGAGAGGGTATTTGTCATTCATTCGGCCAATCGAACATTTCGGTCTTCAAATATCAATTCTTATATCAACCTCCATCATAGTATTAGTGGGAAAGCAAATTTGTTCCCCCTCCTCAATGGCAATTTTTCTTCGAAAACACCCCGCTGCACTTTTAAATACATGGAGTGAGGCCTACAATTTGAATGGGCGCCCTTGCCTAATGCCTTAAATGTTTTTTCTGGCTACGATTGCACTTGACTAAGAGCAGCCGCTTCATAGATGCGTCTAGAGTGTTTTAAAATTGCATAGTCCACTTCGACGAGCTTGCAATTCCATCCCAATAGCTCAAAGGTAGAGCGCCGGCTGACCAGTTCGAAAATCTAGGGTTCGATTCCCGGGTGGGGCAGCAAGGTTCTTTACAATGGCGCCCGAACAAATCAACCCTGTAGGTAAGTGAAAAGATGTTGGAGGTCTAAAGACCCCAGACCGTGCGACTCACATAGTGGGTTTAGAGTAGCTAGCTGCACGGCCGGGAAAGGATACCTTCTGCACTCAGGAGACACCCAAGGTCTACCATCTCGCCAAACGAACATTTATTTATGTCTAAAAAGATAACAATGGATGAAAAATGTTGTGGTTGAATAGACAGTTTTACATTATATTTGAACTTGACAAGTACGTCTATCTTTCAAAAATGGGAAAAGGGTTATTGCGAATAAAAATGAAAAGGTCAGTGAAAAATAAAATTTAGAGTGAGGTATAATAACATAATGAAAAATAGATTAAAATGAAAGAAAATAATAAAATTTTAAAAGTAAAATTTAGAAAATATATAAAAAGAAAATATATGAAAAGGAAAAAAAAATTAGGCACATGAAAAACAAAAACAGAAATTTAGATGTTGGAGGTCTGAAAGTGACTCTAGTACGACTAGAACGGATTCAGTGGACTCTGTGATAGGGAGCGCCGATTTCAAATCGAGAGGATAACGACCCCGCAGGAATCTAACCTGGAGGATAAAAATAGCATCAGAAGGCTAACCTGGGGTAAAAATAGCAGGAGGTGGTTAGTCAGATGGTCAGCTGCAAGCTAATTTGACATTAGAGGGTGGAGAATGCAGAGTCCATTTCAACGATAAAAACTTACAATTCCGTCGCAGTAGCTGACGGTAGAGCGTCAGCTGGCCAGTATGTAGATCCAGGGTTCGACTCCCGGTTGGGGAAGCAATGTTCTTTACAAAAATCTTACTAAATAACAGCTCTGTAATTATTGTTTTAGTGCTGTTCTTTTTTACATTATCTGTACATACGTTTAAAGTGAAAACTCTTGAGGTGAACAGAGGAAGTATTACATACTCTAAAATACACACGATAGTGAATTGTGCACTGGTTTTGGGGTCTTCTTCTTGGGACCCTATTAGCTTTTATTGCTTTATTTGATAGAAAAAGTTCTGAAATAGCTCACACTAAACCATGCAGCCATGACCTTCATCGGTTATAAAAGATTAAAGAAAAAAAAAATGTCAGCCGTTCTGTAACCTCTTTGCAACCGGTTTTGTGCGGCAACTTTCCCCGAAGGAAACAGGGATGCTCTGGGATGTTACGATTGCATAACCTAAAAAGAATGTGGGGTTGGTTTCAGATGTCTCGCGGACAAAGAGCAAAAACGACAGGAAATTTGAAAACGGAACTAATTCCCAGTCTATGGGGAAAAACACGCACGTTTTGTGGGAAGAAAAAAACAGCGCGCGAAGAAAAATTGTGAGGCGAAATTTTTCACGTTTTTCTCTGAACGATAATTTATGTATAGATATCAGTTATTTATACGGACCTGTATAATCCCAATTTTACAACATCTATTAGTTTTGAGGGTATTTGAAATAAAATAAATAGCTATCATACTCAGGACTTTTGTGCCAATTATTCACAAAAGTATTCGGCTGTAAGCGTCTGCTTGTCGTAAGCATAGGCGGCACAACGAGAACTGCTAGGAGTACCTCAGCACCCCCCCCCCATTACAAATTGCGCAAACACTCCTTTTTACCTAACAACCGCCCCTTATTCCAACAATTTTCAGTTTCTCTCTCTCTCTCTCCCTCTCTCTCCCCACTCTCTGTCTCTGTTTAAAGTCGTTATTTTATTTAATTTTTTTATGAATTTATATATCTGAGATAAGCACCCCCAATTGCGAAAGCCTGGCGCCGTCTATGGTCATAAGTGCAGAATTCAAGTAAAATTACGAAGTTTTATTCGGAGAAAGACTCGACTATCCGACTTCCTGATCTTAAGATCATGTTTTCCTGAGCTCTTTGGTGCTCTTCTTTTCGTATGAACTTCGCTGCAAGCGAATACCGACCCAATGGATGTATTACTTCAATGCTCGTTGCGGAAATATGAATCGTGGATGACCAAGAAGTCATTAATAGAATTACTTTCTTTCTATTCAGACCGTCCAACCTACTCCAAAAGTGTACGGTATCTGTTTGGACCATAGGCGGCGCCAGGTTTTCACAATTGGGGGTACTCATGTATAGTTTAAAAATAACAAATAGTTTACTTGTGGAACTTTAATTCATTATATTTTGTCCACCCATTTCTGCATGATATAGCCATGGTCTTATTTCATAAAAAATACTAACTAAAAAGAAATTTGAAAACTATTTTTATTTATTTTATTTATTTATAAAAAAAAAAAGCATGCTACAGGAAGGATCCCAGTGATAGCAGACAAAATAATATACACAATAAAAACCCGAACCATACAGAAAAAAACAAAATAGGATAAAAACATAAAGACATAAAAAATTACAATAAATGATTTTTAAAAATAGTTAGAGAAGAAAAAAAAAATCTAAATCATCAGGCAAGCTATTGTTGAGCCTACAGAAATTGTTAACTGCACATTGATTGTTGTTAAGTAAAAAGGAGTGTTTGCGCAATTTGTAATGGGGTGCTGAAGCACCCTCCGTGGCGCCGTCTATGGTTTGGACGCTGCTACCCAATTTAGACCGGAACCCGAGGGGATGATAACTACAAGACCTGTAGCACCCTTCCCCTAGCTCTTCCATCCCCTTTCGGATGGACTTACGGACACAAATTTATCGTCTCTATACTATGGACTCCATTTATCGTCTCCATAATTTTGGGTAGCGTCGGGGATTGAACACGGGACTATATCGTGTGCTATCCTCCCGCCTTAACCACTGGGCTTAACCACCCCGGCCAACTTTAGTTTTACTTAACATATTTGATTATGCACGATGAGTTGAATTGCGACGCTCGACGGCGTTTAACCAAACTTTGATTATGGTTCAGACCTAGGGCCCCCTATATCATCCTACAATTGTATATCAAACTGTCAAAAGGGCAACCAAAAGCATTTCAAGGTTCTTTTTTATATAAAATAATGTGTACGGTTTGTACATTCTCCCGTAAGACTGTATTCTACTTTATTTTATACCTAACACACTAAATAATTCTCAAATCTTTATTTTGTGAAAAAATATTAATATTGAGAAAAGAACAATGCTTTTACTTTTCCCCTAATGAAACTAGAAAAGTGGGAGTGGGGGCCCCAGTATAGTGCTGCGACTAGGGCCCCAGACTGTCTTGATCTGGCCCAGTGTCTAACCGCACGTTCGCTATTGAAAATCATCCAACACGGATTGAGCTGTGAAAATTTTCAAATGAGGTTGAAAAAGTAAGAAACGTCTCACGCATCAACAATGAACACAATGAATAACACTTTATAATTACAGCGGTCGATATGTGCACTAGCAGTAAAAAAAGAAAATAATAATTTAAAAAAAAATCCTGCCGCATTTTTTTAAACTTCTAGTAGCTAATGAAATCTATTCTACCACGTAGCCTGATTCACATTAAAATATTAGGCTCAGACTGCATAAAGTTATAACGGTCAATATCATAATCGCTACACCCCCTAACAGAGAACGTACCAAAGATTTATAAATGCTCCTATCTATGGATTCTGTGATTGTAGCAGGGACACCCATACAAATTGTGGACACCCCTATAAACATTTATCCGTAAATATCTTAAAGAATAGACATAGTCTTCATATCTTTCACAATATTAGAAGTTCGGGGGTAACATCTCACTCTGAACTTTCACTTTGACCTCGTGGTTTTGACGAAAACGTATCAAAAACCTTCTTTGATTGGCTACTTTTTCTTGACATTCTGCTCATCAACTGTTAATCACTTTATGTAAACATCTTCGTTTCCTACGCTAATGGGATTTGAAAGTCGACCACACGTGCGGATCATAAGTGCCGATACCCTTTCTAAATGACTTCGTCGAAGTCGATGTTATTCGAAAAAGAAAACATGCAACTGTTTAGGACTAACCTACCTAAGAAACTTCTTTGGGCCGTTTCTGAGACCTGTGTTATCCATCTATTATATAGGATGAATAATTTAGTTGTTGCAAGTCTCTTGCAATCGAACTAAAAATAGCCAAGAACAATAATTGAAATATATCTCGGCGAGTTTTTCATTAAAAGATACCGGGTAAATTTCTTTCGCCCTAATTAGGTGCGGCGAAAACTTCACTAATTGAATTTTTTTATTTAGGGACCATTATAAAAGTTACATTTTGCATGTCTATGGAAGAACCAGTTCCGGGGGATTCAACAATCATGGCTAAATTTTTCTGTGTTTGCAGATTAATTTTCATAATTCACTTTTACTTCTACAACCAACTGTTGTCAATTTTTTTATTTCTTTCGGATGTTCTTCATGTAAAGCACCCGGTATCACGAATAAAGTCACGAATAAAGTCAATTTTCAACTCTTATGCATGAATAAATGAAGTTGCAATTGATCCGCAAAATGTAATCGATGACCTCAAGATGGTTATCAGGTCGAAAATCATAAGTCGAGTTTTCGAAGGATCTACACGTTTTGGAATCTCTAGAATACGAAAAACCTAATTTCAGCGTGACGTCTGTGTGTGTGTGTGTGTGTGTGTGTGTGTGTGTGTGTGTGTGTGCGCGCGTCTGTCTCTGCAGAGTTTGTATCCACTCTAGCTCAAAAACTAATTGACCCAATTTCATGAAATTTTATAGGTAAGTGGCTTGTGGGTGACCCTGGTGCCAGTGTTTTTCTCACAACTTTTTGGCTTGGGGGTGAATGAAATTTTAAAGAGGGGTGGGGGCAAGTTTTCTATTTGCCCTATATAAATATATCTAAATGTTGTCACATAAATAGAAACTAGGTTAACATAAAATGTCTCCGGAGGGGGGGGGGGCGACAGAGGTATGACTGAAAGAACACAGCCTAGTGCTGATTAAATTTTGGCACGATTTGGGATAAAATTATTTGCCTTTTTTTATGAAATGGTCCGCAAGAATTGTCTGTATCCACTCTAACTGAAAAACTAGTAGACCCAATTTCACAAAATTTAACAGATAAGTCCCTTGTGGGTTATCTTGGTGCTGATTAGATTTTGGTATGATTCGGGGAAAAAAAAAACTCTGCCTTTTTTCGCGAAATTGTGCGCAAAATTGTCAAAATCTAAAATAAAAGATTACGTATGCTCAAATGTACCCATTAAATGTTTGTATTATATGTAGTTTTTGACGATGAAAACAGATAAAACCAACTCCTTTAGTGTAGGACCAGCCGTTCTCGAGATACATTTGTTTTTCGAATTTTTGCTACGCTTGTTTTGAAAATACGTCTATTTACCAAATGAAAACGAAAATTGAATTTAAAATTGCAAATTTGGTGCAATTTAAAATAATGATGCGTGTCATTTCGTGCCATTAAACCCAATTCAACGAATAAAGAGAAAATGACTGTAGGGAAAGTCATGTGCTGCCCAAATCCGATTTTTTTACTTGCAATAAATTAAAAGTTATTACTATAAAATCGTGTAGACATTGTCCAATTCTGATTTACTAATTATTTCCAAAGTGAGTTCTTTAGGAAAATAGGCATAGAGCCGAGAATTTTTTAATTTCTCTCTATAGTTCAATTGAAGAGGAAGGACGTCCTTCAAAGGGTGCATTTTCCTCATTATGGGCACACGCGCCGTATCCGATGAAAAAGAAGGCAGTCAATTAAAACCTGTTTTTGAAAAACGTAGTCGTAAGAATCTTGACTGAATGAGGCTTTTATTTCCAAATCAAAAAATGTACAGTCCATTCAATATAATTTTGTTCCTCAAGCAAGGAGACGTCCGTTACGACTCATCAGGGCTAACGGAACAGTAACTGACTCATTTCCATTTGAGAGATCATGTGCCACAATGATATGGAATGCAATTTTATTGTATTTCATTATTATTATGATACGAAATACAATTTTATTGTATTTCATATCATAAATCCTCGTCGATTATACTTAAGGTAAAACTAATTTGAAGGCAATTGGTATGATGTTAAATCTCTGCTGAGTCCAGTATACGGTCCATTCATTAAACGGTTATTTATTAAAAATTAAATTTTTAAAATATCGATAGTTTGAGTTCAAATCGATAGATTTCTAATATATATATTATCGAAATTTTATTCATATTTTTCTCTACATATGCGGTAAATCTGTAAGTAAATAAGTTTTGAACTAGGGTAACTAGAGCCATGAATAGAATGCATCGATAGAGTAAAGGGATTATGAGGTACCAGATGAGACTTAGCGGCAGAATTTGGAAACTATGGGATATACAGAAAAATGCCAATTACAAAGTTGTAGATCAACCTCGAATGAGTAACAATGACATTTTTCAAAAAAATAAAAATCTCTACTGTAAGTATTGTATGGAAATGATGGCGGTGAAATAGGAGGGCGCGACAGCTCAGTGGTTTTAGCGCGTGAATTGTTGGACGACCCGGGTTTGATTCTCGTCTCTGCCAAAATTGCCGTCGTGTGCACGTGGAGTGCGATCACGTTAAACATGTGGGTCCGAAAGGCCTTCCGAGAGGTTTGTGGTAAGAGAAGGAGGGTACGGCCCCCACTGGGTTCCGGTGTAAATTGGGTGGCATTCCCCTGCCGTCTGAACAGATACTTTATACCTTCTGATAGGTCGGACGGTCTGGGTCGAAGAAGAAGAAGAAGGAAGTAAAATAGGCAGATAAAATATGCAAGCGATTCGATGTATGCACTTTGATGAGCATCGTGTCAAAAAAAGATCACGACAGGCTATTCGAATGAATATTATTGCGAGATGGTTTAAATTCGCTATACATGCGAATTTTAAACCCAACGTCGTTTAAGCTGCACGGCAGTATGCTTTACGTTTTTTTTTTGCTGCCCTACGTTCACCCGTAATGCTGGTGAACAGGGAGTTTTTCATGCATAAAAACATGTATAGTGGCGGATGCCACCCTATTGAACGTACATTACGTACTATACATTATGGAAATATCGCTTTTGTATTAAGTAACATAACGCCTCCTAGTTTAGTGATGCTCTGAAGCTTTCTAATTGACTTTTTTCAGTATCTCTCATAGTTTGCGATATATAAGTGCTAACTTCTAAATATTTCAGCTAGGTGCGCTGTCGTCAATCTCATCTGGTAGCGCATGCTCGCTTTATACCAATACCTCACTTCCATATCTTTAGCGACTATTGTTCAAAACTTGCAATTTTACCGGGAATCTCCTCTCTATATTAAACAAAAAAAAGGAGCTGACGCCTTCGCCTCGGTTTGACGAATTTCTCATTTCTCGAGTTTCTCTTCTTCGTACCGTGAAAACTATAGCATATAAACATATGAAATTGGGTCACTTGTTGAGAAAGCTTTGGGGAATATGCTGAAATAAATCGTTTTTTGATATATAGTGTAGTTTAAGAAATATTTCATGTCAGAGACAAAACATTTGAGCTGCGAGTTCACGTCCTGGATAGACTAATAATAACAAGGCCAGGAATTTTTGCAGGCAGGTGCCTACATAGTTGAATTTTTGCAGGATGGAGCCCTTTTCTTTTAATTTCGATGTAGTTTACGAGATATTTTACTTTTTATGCACTTTTGAAGTGAAAATGCTTCTTTCGTCTCGGTACATCCAGCGATTTTTAGTCTCGTACCGCAAAAAGTATAGCATACAAAAATATGAAATTGGGAGCATTTATAGAGAAATAATAGGGTAACGCGGTGAAATAAACCGTTTACCGATTTAAACTTTAGTGTGGCTTGAAATAGCTCATCAAAGAATTCAGTTTGTGGATTCCCTGGGCTGGGAATAATCCCTGTTTTTATCTCCTGCGGAAAATAGGTGGAGATAGAAAAAAGGGAATTTTTGAAAGTAGAATTTTTAGAAGAGATGGGTGTGAAGCGAGTTACGGGGGTTGACGAGCATAACGAGCAGGGGGCAGAACCCTCCCAGTCCTGTATAAAAAAAGTATTCGAAATTCATATTCAAAAGAGATTCTGTTACTATGGTATAATCTAAGTGCACTTATAATGGGCGTATGAAGACCAAGGTTGTAGCCAGAAACGAAATTCAAGAGGGACATTTAAGAAGGGCTCAAGAAACCCGAAAGGAAGCGCTCACTGAAACTAGAAGCTTTTTACTTGGAAATCATGCAAATATTTAATTTAAATTTTTAAAAATTGCTCTATTAAAATATGGTAATTGCTAAATACGCTACTGTTTTTTTTTTTATTGCGGACCATTGTTATTATGTGTTACTGAATCAAAGTTTACGCAGGGAATTATGTAGGAGCTACACACTTTCTACAGAAAGTTTATGTAGGAGCTATTACACATACTATAAAGTCTTCTAATCATTAGCATCTGTAAACTCTAATAGTTATTATTCTATATTTGAATCCATATATATTATACTATAAAAAGTGTTAACAAATAGTAATTGTGTAGGTGTCGTGGTGTGTGTGTGTGTCACAACATATAAGATTACGATTTCACAGAAGAAAAGACAATAAAAGAAGTGTTTATTAACTTAATAATTTTAATTATTCGAACATCATATAATTTCGGATTTTAATTTTAGGAATAGGTTGATTTGAAATCCAATTTTAGATGCTAATATTTAATAGCATCAAAGTTTTTTATATCTCACTACTGTCAAGTTAGGCTTGTGGCAAGTATAGCCTATCTACCTAGGTGTAGTCTACTACTTTCATCACGCTCCAGGTTTTTAATGCAATACGATATCTAGAAGGTCTATGGTTAAAATCTCAGTGCGAAGCTGCTTGCAAGCAGCCATGGATACTTCTCAATACATTCTCAATTTCGCTTAGCGCTTGTTTGTTCGAACGAATTCGAACTATAACTAATCTGTTGATATTTTGAGCACTTCCAAGATCTTCTGTCGAATGCGTCTGTTCTTCATGTGCGCCCGTAGAACTTTTTCCAAGAAATGGGGGGGAGGGGGTAACTCAAGGATGGACGTACAGCATCGATTAGCTTGATATTTGCATGTGCAACCTATAATGCCCAGGGAGAAAGTGTCTCCCTTATCTATGGGCACCCATAGACGTAAAAGTACGTACTATATATGTCTATATGGGAGCTCATGTCCTCCGTAATGGATTTCTGTTTTACATGTCTTCTTTCCCTACAATCTGCATACCTAATATGTCTATTACGTGCTAATGGTGGCCACTGCAGAGGCAATAAGTGCCAACACGAGCGAAACATGGACGGCCGTAACGGGTCGGTCCACTGATTGCGCGCAACGTTAACAAAATAACAAAGTTGTAAACAAAGCAAACCGCTGAACCGTTAAATTGTAGTTTGTTTCTTTCTACACGCGCGTACACGCAAGGGTTAGGCTCTACATCAAGAAGATTATCTTAATCTGATTAAAGTGACACTTTCGTTTAGTTTACAGGGCAACACACATTATATCGGATATTTCTTTCTTTAAGCAGTATTGACAGCTTGATTCGAGTCCATTCGATTTTGGGGGAATGGTTCGCACTTGTGATTCCTACCTCTTTGCAATTCCCAATTAGTTACATAGGCTTACAGGTTAAAATGGGGGTCAGGGCAAGTTGATTGTATTGGTGTATAGGATTTTAAATTTCAAAATAGCAACATAAATTATATATCGCCATTGATATCTGTAATAAATATTCGTGGCCTATTCCTATTAAAAAAAGAAAGAAAACATGTTAAAGACATTTTTATATAGCATATATTTAAATAAAGTAATCAGATTATTACATTTTCTGAAAGAAAAACTGAAAAGCTACAAATAGACGAAGGTACGGAATTCATCCATAAAAGCACACAACAGTTATTTTAGAACAATAACATTCACTGGCTTGTTAGGGGGAATATGGAGATCAAGTGTGTCATTATTGATCGTCTGAATCTTACACTGAAGACTCATCATATTACTACATATAATTGTTTGACGTGTTTTTGTTTTTTCACCTTCTGCAGAAGCCGCTTGACGACCTAGGATGCTGAATTTTTGCACATTATAGTATACCCCCCTTCGGGTTAGTCGTGTGGTCTGGGTCTTCCACACTATAGTATACCCAACAGTTACCTTACACCTTTCTGGTAGGTCGGACGGTCTGGGTCTCAACAACAACAACACTATAGTATACCCGGCCGCTCAAACTGTTGCTCGTATCCTAGACTGAATCGGGTGGTCTGGGTATTCAACACTTATAGTATCGAGTATAGAGCATGGACACGTGGTGTCACACCGACCATTTTGCCCTTACGTTTCCAAAACAAAATATTCGTTTATTTAGCAGTATGGAAATTTTCATTATTTCTATATTAAAAACGGTTATTTTAGAAACTTACAATTGCTTAACCTCTCATTTTAGTAGGATATATCTAAATTTATCTTCTTTGGTTGATATTTTTAATGGGTCGGAAAATAAAACATTCACTTTCATTAAAATATATACACGAGTTTTATCAAGAAAAATCGTTATGTATCTTTCTTTTCTCGCTTCCATATACATTGGAAAATTGGCTAGTAAATGTATACATCTTTAGAACGCTAGTGAGTGACTATGGTAAAAATGAGTAGTAGTGTACATTCACTTAAAATCACTTAAAGTGCACTTTAGCAAATGAAATCTTTGAATATATATTGTTATTCAATTATTCTAAATAACTTATTTTCATCACAAAGATAAATTTCGATGCTTACTGGGTTTAGTTTCAATTTCTATTTGACATCATTGACCGTTTACCATTATACGCTATAGAAAAAATAATGCCCTTTCGCCCTTACGTTTCTGCGCATTCTACTACGCAGGTTGTTTATTTGCGGTGGTGCCCATGCTCTATAGTACATAGTTAAACGGAGCCATCCTCCTCCGGTGGCTTAGAAAACGAGGGTTTCAAAAAGTCTTTCCAGGATCTCCAGAAGCTCCCTGGTGACCTAGAAGGATGAACCACACTTATAGTATCAAGCATCATGTTCAGTGTGAACAGCGCGCGCTCAGAAACGTTCGATTTGAGTTCGGAATGCTTGAAACGCGCTTTTGGTGTAACAAATGTAAACGTGTGCTTTCAATAGCGTGTTGCATCATAGGTTCTCATAGCTCTGCAAAAGGGTTTCTACAAACAGTGCAGGCCATTCATTCCCACTGACACCCCTCCCCTCTCTATTTTGAAAACTTGAGCTAATCCGCGATTTGTCGGTTCCTATTCGTGATCAGGATGTCCAAATAAGCGAAAAATATTTACTTTAATCTCGCAGACATTTTGGCCGTTGTCCAGTGTTATTATAATGGGTAGTACCGCACGCAAGGTCAAACCGAACAAGGACCTTGGCATGTGTCAGTAGTCTCTTTACAGGAACCATTCTTGTGTTTTTGTCTAAGCTATGCGTTTTCCAACACCCAACTAATTCGTATCCCTGAAAATAGTAGCTTGTTTGGAAAAATAAGTTGGTAAGAGATGTCCTGGGTGAGAGCGTTGAATGTTCGTTCGCTTCAAAGTGTACTTCCGCTCTAAGCAATGAGTTAGTTCTATATGAGTGACTGTGAGTTCTTTAGCTATCGCTCACTTCCATCTCAAGAAATTTAACAATTAAACATTGATTTGTTAGGAACTGCAGAATGAAGAAATGCCAGTTAAATCTATAATCTTGCACACTCTTCTAAGATTAATGCACACAATACATTTTAACAATTAACACGCTTTTATTCTTAAAAAAAGGGCATATAGTTAACACAAAACGCAGGTATGGATACTTGAAGGCGACTGATGCGTGCTAAGTTCATTTTAAATGCGCATTTCGGTAAGTATCGAGTGAAGTCGAAGCAACTGCCTAATAATTTGCAATACGATTTAACTAAGATTAAATTTTGTCATCTTGAATGCCGAATTGCGTCCTTTTTAAAATGCCCTGCATTAATTACAATATGGCCTTCTAACAAAAGCGAATCACTTTAGCAAAGGTGAATAATGCTATCATGCTTTCTGTCACAGCATTATAACCGACAATACGTCTGGTAGATGCAAATGAAAAGCAATTATTGGTTGAATCTAATAGAAATATCTGTGACAGGCGATATGCATTGCCCATCCGTGACTTGATTCTTTGCTCTGCAGAGAAACTAACCTGTTTTTACAATGTCACTCATGCGCATAAATTTAAACACCCGCTAATGGATATTAAATTCTTAATAATCACTCTATATATTGAACAAGAAAGATCAATCATGCATAAAGCATTGATTATGAAACACTTTCCAACTAAAATGCAATTTTATTTAAACATCTGTAACATGCGATACATTCAGCGGTGATATTTTCTAAATTATCACGGTACTACAATAATTTATTTTACTTGAAAACTGAAAACCATGGAGGTGAAAGTACATTGTAACGCCATGCTTAAAACTTCATCGAAAACAGCAATGCTATAAAATCGTCTGGTTCTCTATGTAAAATCAATGAATATTTCATTCATATCACCTATATTCCAGACTCCAGAGCTAAATAATTTTGAGTGAAAAAAAATTCAGCAATTCTTATACAACTCATTTTACAGCTTGATTTGTTTATATTCTGCATACGTTAAAATTAGGCTTCGTTGTAGAAATAATTATAGTTTGATGATCATTTAAGCTAAAAAATATTGTAATTCCGTTGGCGTAGAATATAGATGCACAGAAAATACGCAAAAATAAAGCGGTTTTAGGACGGATGCAACACTGAATATAAATTTTAAAAATTTTTAAAAATTACGATTTTGACATTGAGAATAAAAAATGAATGCTATATTTTATTTTAAAGTGGATCACGTGATCTCTTCATATAATATGGGTGTCATTATTATTTTAAATTTTATTTAAGAAACTACCGAACCTATTTTGCTCACATTTTTTTTATGTATTTTATGGGATAATTTGAATATTTCCTAAAACTTTCAAAACAATTTGTAAATTTTAATTTTGTTAAAAAAATATTTGAAAAATTAGGTCCCATGGGGTATGTATTTCGCTTTTTCAACACGGGTTCAATCCAAAATTAATTGGGTGATAGTATTCGTTCGCATTCTAATATGTCCCACAAACAACGAAAAACATTGCAAAATTTCATTTTGATAAAGTCATTTTTGCGGCAGTATTATCGTGCGAACGGACATACAGACAGAATGTATGACCAAAGTCATAAACACTTTTCAACCATGTTGAAAAGTGTTAAAAAGCTGATATGTCCAATACATGGCTCACCCTTCAGATTACATAATTTCGTTATCGTGGGAGAATGTAACACAGATCAGAGCTGTTTTATACCTAGACAGTGAAAGAAATCGAGGGTTGTGTTGTTACCTATTCAAATCAGCATGCCGAATTTTATGAAATTACTTATTTTATCGTTCAATGAATGATGTCATTCGCTTCTACACAACACATTACATGTAAAATTGTCCCAAATCTGCGAAAACCAAAAGGTCTCTGATATGTATTCTTTGCGTGCCAAATTGCCTCTAATTTGTTCGGAAGATATGGCGCTCCATGTGGAAAAGTTAAATTTTTAATATCTCGATAACAGATCGTGACAATTCCTGAACAACAGTGTCAATTTATTTATGGTTAAAAGGGCTTTCAAAGTGTTTACATGCAAGATAATCTATATAAATAAAAATGAAAATCTGTCTGTCTGTCTGTCTGTTTGTCCCATCATCACGGGAGAACGGCTGAACCGAATTTGATGAAATTTTGTGGGTAGCCTGGAAATAGTCCCACTTAAAATTTAGTCCATATATGGAGTTTCTACAATCAGTGGTTCTCGAGATATTAGTAAAAAACGATATTTTCGTTTGTCTCATTATCACGGGAGAACGGCTGAATCGAATTTGATGAAATTTTGTGGATAGCCTTTAAATAGCCCCCCCATAAATTTAGCCCAAGTTTCGAGTCTCTAAGACCAGGGGTTGTCGAGATATTAATGAAAAACGAAACTTTTTCTTAGGAGTTCTCCTCTCTAACTCCGTGGTTTATCCAAACGAAAAGCTTGAAAATCGTTTGAAAGTGAATTAAAACTGTATCTCAGAGTTTGGGGGGAGATTTTTTGCACTAATTAGTCACTTTCTGAAAACATCAATTGTTTGAAACATGATTTAAATGGAAAATCTATCTCCTTGGTTTATATTATACAAGCTTTTACTGAAAAATGAAAAGTATAAAGAAATAAAAATGGCTATTAAATTGTGCATTTTATGAGGAAGATTCTATCTTATATCATGTTACTCGGCAACGGAATGAAATTAAATGTGTTGTTAATATTTATTATTATTTTTTCTATTTGAATAATAAATAAATGGGTGTAAAAATATATTTTTAAAGGAACGGTTTGATTGTTCTTTTAATTATATAAATTGCCGACTGCGTACATCACTTTCATTTATTTTAGCAAAGTGGTTTTCAGCTCATATATTGTGTTTAGCTAATAAACTCATATATTATAATATACCCAATAAATTCATTTAGCCGATTGTTGAAGCAGAAAAAGATTAGAACGGGTGTATCTTATAATACAATTTTAGTGTTTTCATTTAGTATATTCAAACGGGATCAGGATATTTTATTCTTCACATCTGCAAATTCAGAGCTACGAATTTAGCGGAATATCTCTAAATAACTTGGTAACTTCTCTTAAACTTTACCAAATTAGCGGAAATGTTTCCAAATTTATAAAATTGGCGCAAATCAATGATTTGTTTTTTAGAATAGAGTACTGAAATGAGGTTTCGGTAGCATTTGTCGATTAATCCATCCATCCTACTTAGTAACACATTTAACGAATTTTTTTAATATCACGAAATTGATAAAAGTATTTGTGAGTCCATAAAAATATCCTGGAATTGATAAAATCGCGCTTAATAAATGAAAATAACTGTATTTTGTCAGGGGATAGTATTGTGATGATGTTTCGTCAATTTGTCGCAAAATGGGTCTATCTGTTCTATAGTCCCACTTGACGATAAATTTGGCGATTTTTTAAGTTATCGCTAAATTGACTAAAATGTCGCCAAACCTTCCATGGAGATCGCATTATTCAGACGATATGATTTCCATCAATTTATTTGAAGCAAATGATATCAGGTCACTTAGCAACGGATCCAATGTGTTATGCCGCATACGATTTTATATTAAATCTTTTCCGATTTGAATAATAAAGATATGTATATAAAATAAGTGTCATTGACATTGCATTTTTGACTGGATAATATCAATTACGGTCTTCAGGTTTAAACATTCTTATAATTGATATTTTCGGGTACTGTTGATACAGGGATTATTGATATTTTCAAGTTATTATGCCATTGTTTTATTATGACGAAAATTGTTGAAACTCATAGTATTTTGTACGAGTAATCTTCTACAAATGCATTATATCTCCTAATCTACGAGAATATAAGTAGTACAGGTATATTGGCATATATTTTGTTATATATTGGCATATATTGGAATCAATTACGCCTTCTGGTATAAAGATTACGGGGATTATTGATATTTCCAATTGATTACGTCATCTCTTTTATTTTGGCAAATATTTTTGAGACTCATATTGTAATACGGGTAATCTTCTACTAGCACACTGGCATATTTTCTAATCTGCGACAATATAAGTAGTACAGGGTTGCATATATTGATTCAATTCCTTTTTTTTTTTGTAAATTTGCTTACAAAAGGGGCCGGGATGTTTTATTCTTCAGATCTGCCCATGAAGATAATTTTGCATAGTGAGAACAGATATTCTTAAACTTCTCTTTAGGAGCAATAAATTTAATATTTTAACAGAATTTGCACATGATTGCGAATAAGTTTCTTATATTATATATTCCGTACGAAGAACGGGTATGCTGCTAGTCTATATAAATAAAATTGAAAATCTGTCTGTCTGTCTGTCTGTCTGTTTGTCCCATCATCACGGGAGAACGGCTAAACCGAATTTGATGAAATTTTGTGGGTAGCCTAGAAATAGCCCCACTTAAAATTTAGTCTATGTTTGGAATATCTACGACCAGTGGTTCTCGAGATATTAGTAAAAAACGAAACTTTCGTTTGTCTCATCATCACGAGAGAACGGCTGAACTGAATTTAATGAAATTTTGTGGGTAGCCTTAAAATAGCCCCCCATAAATTTTGCCTAAGTTTCGAGTTTCTAAGGCCAGGGGTTGTCGAGATATTAATGAAAAACGGAACTTTTTTTATAGGAGTTCTACTCTCCAACTCCGTGGTTTATCCAAACGCAAAGGATAAAAATCGTTTGTTTAAAACGTCAAAGGGAATTAAAACTTTATTTTTGAGTTTGATGCAGGATTTTTGCATTAAATAGTCACTATCTGAAAGCATGAATTGCTTGAAACATGAATTTAAATGGAAAAAATCTACCTCCATGTTTTATATATCACAAGCTTTTACTCAACGATTAGAAGTATAAAGAAATTAAAATGGTTATTTAATTTCGCATTTTATGAGGAAGATTCTATCTTATATCATGTTGCTCGGCCAAGGAATGAAATTAAATGTTTTTGTTAATGATTATTATTATTTTTTCGATTTGAATATTAAATAAATGGATATTAAAATATATCTTATAAATGAAGGGTTTGATTTTTTTTAATTATATTAATTGCGAACTGCATACATCACTTTCATTTATTTTAGCAAAGAGGTTTTAAGCTTATATATTGTGTTTAGCTTATAAACTCATATTCTGTTTATCCAATAAATTCATTTATCCAATTGTTTAAACAGAAAAAGAGTAGAATGGGTATATCTTCTAATGATATTTTAGTGTTTTCATTTAGTATATACAAACTGGATCACGATATTTTATTCAGATCTGCGAATTTAGAGCTACGAATTTGGCTGGATATCGCTAACTTGGCAAATTTCTTAAAAGTTGCCAAATTGATTGAAATGTCCCCAAATTGATAAAAATGACGTAAATCAATGAAATTTATTTTGTTTTGTTAAAAGAAAGTACTGAAATGGTGTTTCGTTAGCATTTATCTGTCAGTCCAACCGCCCTACTTAGTAACACATTTAGTGAATTTTTAAAATGTCACCAAATTGATAAAAATATTTATAAATCCATAAAAATATTTTGAAATTGATAAATTGCCCTAAATAAACGAAATTGTGTTTTTTTAGGGGATAATATTTTGATGATGGTCCGTCAATTTATCGCCAAGTGGGACTGTCAGTTCTACAGTCCCACTTGGCGATAAATTTGGCGATTTTTTAAAATGTCGCCAAACCTTCATTAGAGATATTCAGACGATATTTTGAGCACCAATTTATTTGAAGCAAATCATAACATGTCGCTTAACAACGGATTTAAATTTAATGTGTTTATGAGGAAGAAGATTTTTATTAAATCTTTTCCGATTTTAATGATGAAGATATGTATATAAAATAAATTTCATTGCCATCGTATTTTTAACTGGATAATATCAATTACGATCTTCATGTTTAAACATTATTATTATTGATGTTTGCGGGGATTATTGATTCAGAGATTATTGATATTTTCAATTTATTATGACATTGTTTTATTGCGGCAAAAATTGTTGAAACTCATATATTGTACGTTGTACGAGTAATCTTCTACAAATGCACGGGTATATCTTCTAATCTAAGAGAATATAAGTAGTACATGTATATTGGCATATATTGGAATCAAGCCTTCCGGTATGAAGATGACGGGGATTATTGATATTTTTAATTTATTAAGTAATCTGTTATATATTGGCAAAAAATTTTCAGACTAAATATTATAATACGGGTAATCTTTTACTAACAGTAGGACATATCTTCTAATCTATGACATTATAAGTAGTACGGGTTTATCTTCCCATATAATTTTAGCACTTTCATTTGGGCACATATTGGAATTAATTATTGCCTACTGATTTAAAGTTTACGGATTTATTGATATTTTCAATTTATATATGTAATCTACTAATACAGGTTATATATTCTAATATTCGTGTATATAAGTAGTACGGGTCCCATACAATACGTTATTATTTTGCATATATTGATTCAATTCCATACTTTTTATAAATTTGCTTACAAAAAAGGCCAGGATATTTTATTCTTCAGATCTACCCCTGAAGATAATTTTGAATAACGAGAACAGCCATTCCTTAACTTCTTTTTAGGAGCATTATGTTAAATATTTTAACAGAATATTTTGATTAAAAATGCCATTTAGTATACTATAGGAATTTGCACATGATTGTGAATTTTAAGTTTATTTATATTATATACTCCGTACGAAGAACGGGTATGCTGCTAGTAGTAAATATATTTATTTTTCATTTTGGATAATAATAATTGAAAAAATGTGCGATATCCTGTATAGGCTAATATTCTGTAAATAATGTCATTCACATTTTAATATAAAAAGTGTAAAATAAATATTTTTGTATAAAATTTTAAGATATTTATTTTTTTATATATTTATTTTTTTCAATTTTTTTTTAATTGACAGCCTTCTCTAGAGGGGGGGGGGTGCTCTACACCAAAACATTCGAAAAGTGAAATGATAGAAAAGCATACTTTGCCATAAGATAGAGACTTCAAATTTGGTGTATGGGTAAATCGTTCGAAAGGAAGAAAGTGTGCAATTTCAGATTTCCAATATTTTCTACTTAAGGGGGTGCCGCACACCAAAATGTTCGATCTACCGAATAAATGAGAAACGGCTCCTTTAAAATTTGATAGAGGCTTGAAATCTGGTATATATTTAGAATAATCATTTGATAAAAAAACCCAAGACGATTATAGTTTTTCAAAAACGTTCATTTAAGGGGGTGCTCCAGAGGAAAACGCTCGAAAGGGGAATTGTTAAGAAAACATACTTCGGAATGTGATAGAGATTTGAAATTTGGTGTACGAGTAGATAGTTTGGAAGGAAGAAAGTGCACAATTTCAGTTTTCCAATATTTTCTACTTTAGACGGTGTCGCACACAAAAATGTTCGATTTTCAGAATGAAGTAGAAACACTCCTTTTAGAACGTGATAGAGGCTTGATAGTTGGTATATGGGCGAACCATTTTATAGAAAACCCAAGAAGAATGGAGTTTTTCAAAAATGTATATAAAGGGGGGTGGGTACTCCACAGAAAAACATTCGAAAGGTGAAATGATAGAAAAAGCATGCTTCGCGATGAGATAGAGACTACAAATTTGGTATACGTGTAGGATAGTTAGAAAGGAAGAAAGTGTGCAATTTCAGTTTTCCAATATTTGCTATTGTAGGGGGGTGCCACGCACTAAAATGTTCGATTTGACGAACAAATGAAAAACGCCTCCTTTACAATATGATAGAGGCTTGAAATTTAATATATAGGGTAATCATTTGATAAAAAAAAACCTACGATTATTACGGTTTTTCAAAAATGATCATTTAAGGAAGTGCAACGCAGAAAAATGTTCGAAATATGAAGTGATAGAAGAACATACTTCACGATAGGATAGAGACATCAAATTTGGTGTACTGGTAGATAGTTTGAAAGGAAGAAAGTGTACAATTTCAGATTTCCAATATTTGCAACTTTAGGGGGTGCCGAGCGCCAATATAGACCGGATTTTTGGAATAAATGAGACACTCTTGCTTTTAAATGTGATAGATGCTTGATATTTGGCATATGGACATAATTTTCCAATATTTTCTTCTTTAGGGGGTTCTGCACAGTAAAATATTCGATTTGCCGAATAAATGTGAAACACGAATTATTCAAAAATTTACATTATTCAGGGGCTGCTTATTGCGAGACCGTTGATTTTCAACTGGTATTCGGCTAGTTATATCAAATTTCATTCAATTGCCTCGAGCGATATCGTCTCCGCAGGTTCCTAGACAAACACACATTCACAGGCATATAGACAAACACATAGACATCAAAGAAAAAACCCGTGAATTCGCATTCAGGGATACTCGAAACGTGCAGATCCACTCAAATCCGATATTCGTTCTTTTGATCTCATCACAATATTTTCTCTTTACATATAGGATTTTTTTTACTTATATATAATACTACAAGTGTTCAACACATGATTTAGCTTACAAACAAACAAATTTCGATTTTGTAAATAAACAAACAACAAATTTCTGGAGTTGGCTTCTATTTAACTTTTCGTCGGCTGAATAAATAACGCTTGGATGGAGAGCGAAATTGGATTCAAAATAGAAAATTTTCCGTTCCCCAAAATGTTCAGCCCTAGGCAGTTGCTTATGTTATCTCTGAAGTAATGTGTTTCTGTCGGTTTCGTGGACATTTTTTTTTTATTTACTCCTTTTTGAGGGAGAATCGAGATCCTTATCAAAGTATGGTTTAAAGGCTTAGTTGATCTCTATCTCAGGAAAGTATATTTATTTAAAATTTAGAAATTATTACACATAGAGCCCTGCCCCCCAACAGTTACCTTACACCTTTCTGGTAGGTCGGACGGTCTGAGTTTCAACAACAACAACAACAACAACATAGAGCCCTGCCCCCCGGCCATTCAATCTGTTACTCTAAGTCCTCGGACGAGTCGGGTGGTCTGGGCTTTATACATAGAGCCCTGCCCCGGCCACACAAGCAGCTACCATTAGCCTTCGGGTTGGTCGTGTGGTCTGGGCTTTCTACATAGAGACCGGCCCTTTCCCGGCCTTCCAAATAGTTGCTCAAGTCCTCAAGATGAGTCGGAAGGTCTGGGTCTTCAACATAGATGAGAAATACAATTTTGAGAAGTACATAAATACAATTTTGAGAAGTACATAAATACAATTTTGAGAAGTACATAAATACAATTTTGAGAAGTACATAAATACAAAGAAAGATAAAAGTTCAAAGATAAGTGCAGGTTTCGCAACCCTGTTTTTAGGACCCTCTCCTCAAATAGGCGAGTTTTGTGAGTATTTACAGCCCCTGTCAAAAGTTTAGACACTGGAGAAATATTGTATTACACCGCGTGTTGTTGGCACATTTCGGGCACGGTATCCCGGTGGTTTGCGTGCTGGATTTGCAAACTGCCACAAATGCCCTCGTGTTCATGCGGAGTACGATCATGTTAAACATGTGGGTCCGAAAGTCCTTCCGAGAGGTTGGTGATAGGGGAAGGATGGTACGGTCCCTATGGATGCCTCCCCCACTGGGTTCCGGTCTAAATTCGGTGGCACTTCCTGGCCGTCCAAACGGTTACCTTACACCTTTCTGGTAGGTCGGACGGTCTGGGTCTCAACAACAACAACTGAAGAAATACTCTAACTAGAACACAGAAAATGCGGAATTATTCTTTTAAAATACGCACATATTATGGAAAAGGATATGACACAGCATATAAATGAAAGTAATTACTAAAATAAGGAGAATATTATAACCTAGGACTGAATTTTAAAATCAGCATTTGTCAAATGTATGTTCCCAATGCACAAATATATGCACATTTTTAGAAACTGAATGAAATGACGCCATTAAACGAAAACTGTACTGAAAGCAAACTGTCTTCTGGGTAACTTGATTAAAATGCCGAATAGAGCAAGGGCACGAGTGTAAATAAACAGCCTCCTTAGTAGAATGAGCAGAAACTTAAGGGCAAAATGTCAATTTGTGACGTCACGTGCCCATGCTCTATTGACAAACGAGGAGGTTCCTACTATTTGAAGACTGAAGTCTGATGGAAAGACGTGAGGGGAAATGGAAACTTAATTAAATAGTAGATCTAAACGTAGTATCTATAGGATATTAACCGGTGGCGATGATGACACGATGCCCAAAAGTTGCTCCGGAATGACACGTGTTTACCTCTGCACGCGATGATAGGATAGGTGGATTTTGCAGATGGCATCTTCCTAGAATATGCCTTTAAGTCAAATTCTAACACAAAGTGGACTCCAAATTTCGCAAAAAAAAGCTATTTATTGACAGATTAAAGAAGGCAGCGCACTAGTTTACAAGAAAATGGCTTGTTGGAAAATCTCTACAAAAGATGAAGAAATTGAAGTGGGCGGTATAATACTGAGTGATGGAAAATCTGGATGGTCCTGATTGCTGTATACATCATATTGGCATGATTTACAGAGAGAAATGTTACTAAAAGTTTTTTAGTCGGAAACAGACTGGTGGATCCTTCACGTGTGGGGTGGATTTGGATTTAATTGCGTCAAACCTCTCTAGCATTTTTAAATGGAAAAATGATGTCCGAAGACTATCAGCAGACTCTTGGGAGTCATTTAATTTCATTTGGTGACTTGCTAGGAGGTTCAAATTGGGTTTCTGAGCAAAATTGTGCTTCATACTTTAAACTCCATACGGAAATGGGAATCCAACGGCAGAATATATCGGTTTTAGACTAGCTAGCGCTGAGACCAGATCAGAACCCCTTTGAGAATTTGTAAGAATGTGAAGTGGCACGATGTACGTAAATGGAAATCAGCATTTCTCGATAGAAAATTGCTAATATTCCATACAGAAAGCATGGTATAAAAGCAGTCTTAATATTAAGCAAAATTTGTTTTCTTCGATTGAAAAGCGTGTTTATGAAGTTATACGCTATGGTGGTATTAAGTTTATTTAAAGAAATATGTTTTATCGTTTCCTAATAGATATAAAGGAAATTGCGCTTATACTTTTAACCCATGACATTTTGGAATTTTTTGTATTACATATTATATTTATTGAATTTCGGTCCTCTTATGGTGAATGCAAACTTAATGCTTAATACAACAAAACACAAAATAATTTATTTTGTTGCACATTTTTGGGAAACACCTAAACTATTCACATCGATTGTATAGTATTACTCTTTCAACGTGTCTAGTTTATGCATGGTCCAATTACTGCGACGAGGTTAAACATTCGAGTTTTCGGCTCGTTTCTAGCATTAACTGAAGTAGAATGTCTGGGTGTCAATGGGAGAGAGGGGTTTTAGGAAGTAACACGAGCTTACTTATCTCTTGGAATATCAAATAAGTTTTAATAATCTACTTTGCATTCAATTTCAATTAAACCTCTTATGGTAGCTAATTCTTAGCCTTGGAGCAGAAGCTGGTCGTCCTCAACATCTGTTTCTTTAACCAAACTGCTATCATTATCTTCATTAATTTCCCACCAAATGGAAATTTTTTCGGCTCTCTGAGTTACTAAAATGTGTTGGAATGCAGCATCAGATTTCTTTCTGAATGGGCAACCAATGCACGTAGCAGGGGGTTCTCGTCCCGGGCACGACTGACTTAATTTTTTTCTTTTACCTGGCTTTATGCATATGATGTCATGGAGATAGCAAACGCGCGCATTTTGTTCTCGGGTTCACAGGAGAGACTGGACTTGTTACCTGCAGCTGTCATTCTACCCACAAACGTGGAGTTAGAAAGAAGGAAATAAAACTCCTATGGATGAAACGCTTGAAAATACCATAATGCCTGGAGAATTATTTCTAGGTGTCGCCAGTGTTAGTAAAGTAGTCGCTATTGTTAGTTGACGCAACAGAAAGGCGTAGTATTTAGTATATGTATTTTTGAATATTTTTAAATTAAGGATTCCCTAATTATAACTATAATCAACTAGTATTTTTTCATAGTTGTAGGATAGAGTGCAGAATATATGGACATAAAAATAAATTGAAAGGTAAAATAATTTTGAATACGTAGGGATAGTCTTTATTGATTCTGTTCTAATTTACATTGCGTTAATAATTTATTTTTACAAAATTAACAGTTTAAATAAAATTTTAGATCTTATGCCATAGAAATACATACAATATAGAACTACTTATCTTATCCTAGCGCCACCTGAATGATTGTCTCAAACGATATTGGCGTTTTCTTAATATGAAGTTTTAACTCCTTACTTTTACCGTCATGGACTAATACAAGGTAGGATCAAAAAGTTCGGAGACTGTGTTGATATCTCCAATCCTGATTGGAGGAGAGAGGAACTATTTTACCGTGGCGTAGAGGCACATGTGACTCGAGATGTGAAAAGGAAGAATCAGGTCCGCAGTGCAAAGTTTTTCCAGAGAATGCGTGTCAGTGAACTGTAGTCGTTCGCGTTCGTCAAAAACGGAAATGGCGTTTGAAGAACAACGTGCGAATATCAAATCAAATTCTGCCAGAGTTTGGACAGAAATATTGCACCTGCTGCAGCAGGTGCGATGGTTCTGTCGCGGATTTACCCAAACGCTGGCAGAATTTGATATTCGCACGTTGTTCTTCAAACGTCATTTCCATTTTCGACGAACGCGAAAGACTACAGTTCACTGACACGCATTGTCTGGAAAAACACCTGCTTCTTCCATTTCCCATCTCGCGTCACATGTGCCTCTACGCCACAGTAAAATAGTTCCCCTCTCCGCCAATCAGGATTGGAGATATCAGCACAGTCTCCGAACTTTTTGATCTTATCTTGTATAAAATGTTCTGTGATTCTACCCCACCGAAGTCATCAAATCTCTTTGGAAATCACCGACAGTGCCTGATTAATGTACGGGCTTCCAGAGTCGCATCTCTGGGTCTCAAAATTTTAGGCGCCCCTAATTTTTGTATGTGATAAATTTAAGTAGAAATAATTTTTACTTAAAAAAAGATATTCATAAAGTACATCTTCCTAAAATAATTCATTGAAAAAGAATTTTTTTCTAAAAAATTTCAGAATATAGGCATTTTGCCTTCCCTACAAATATGTTAATATTTTTAATATTACACGTTCTTTTAAATTTTAATACTTGTTTTTGTTTTGAAGTAAAAGGTATAAAAGTCTACATGTACAATCCCAAATTCGGCATAAGATGGTGTTTTGTGCGTTGTATGGGGCCCTCGTATGTATAGGTAGTTTATGGGGTCTCAAAATACCACCAGGCCCTGAGCCCCTTTTAGGTTTAATCGGACCATGGTTACTGAGGAAGGTGTACACTGCACAGCACAAATCCGGCCACCCAAACTGCTGCTGTAAACCTTTGGGTCAGTCGGGTGGTCTGGGTTTTCGACAGCACAGCACAATTTAAAATCGCTGTGCAAGTTGCTTACGTCTGGATATTGCCACTTCAAAATTAACAAACAATTTTTAATTGTAATGACTAAAATTTGCCATGTTTTGGCAATGACTCTCAAAGACCTACCTCCCTGGTTCGTGGCGTTACGAAGAACGAAATGACGTTGAGCTGACAATCTTTTGATTCGTTGCCGGGCTGACTGCCCAACCTAATATTAAATAACGTTGGCACATACGTACAGCTAATATAAATTTTAGGTGCAGACACATTATGTAAAAAAAAAAATAAAAAAAAAACTGGAGGTAGATAAAATCTGATTCGTGATTAAAACGTGAATAAATCGTAATTTAAGATGTTGATTATCATTATTATTGCGGAGAACAATAATTTTATTTATTTCTATTTCTTATTTTTTTAAAATAATGAAAGCTACAGGACAAAGTCCCAGTAACAGCGTGCAAGATAAAATACATTAAACAAGAAAGATCAATCATGCCTAAAGCATTGATTATGAAACACTTTCCAACCTCAATGCAATTTTATTTAAACATGTCTAAAATGCAATACATTCCTCGGTAATATTTTAAAACTTATCACAATACTACATTAATTTATTATATTTGAAAGCTTAAACCTTCATCGAAAAAAATGAACTTCATTCAAATGACGGCATTGAAATATAAATTGCCTGGTTTAAGCATCTCTAATATGTAATACATTCCTCGGTAACAATTTTAGAATTATCATAATACTACCATAATTTATTATATTTAAAAACTTCATCAAAAACAACTGAAATTCATTCAAATGACGTCATAGAAAAAATAACACGCCTAGCTCTCTCTATAAAAGCATCATTTCATTCATAAATAATTTCCCATTCATGTCATTCATCACAATACTATAATAATTTATTTTATTTAAAAATTAAGATCATGGAGCTACAAGTAATTAAACTCTATGCGTAAAACTTCATCGAAAAAAATCGTCCTTCTCTTTATAAAATTAATGAATATTTCATTCTTATCAGCTACGCAGACTCCATGAACTAAATGATTTTGTGTTAAAGAAATACAGCAATTCTAATACAACTCATTCTACATATTTTGCTGTTTACATTTTACATAGGTGAAAAATAGGCTTCGTTGTAAAAATAATCAAATTTGGATGAGCATTTAAACTCAAATATATTGTAATTGCGTTGTTTCAGTATGTAGATGCACCGAATTTAAGCAAAAATAAGCGAATTTAAGCAATAATAATTTAGGACGGATACAACACTCAATATGAATTAAAAAGAACTTTAAAAATCACGATTTTGAGACAAAATGGATGCCATATCATTTTGAAGTGGGTCACGTGATATTTTCATATCATGGTCACGTGATCGCTTCATATAAGAGGTGTTATTATTATTTTAATTTTTATTTAAACAAGAAAGATCAATCATGCATAAGCATTGATTATGAAACACTTTCCAACTGAAATGCAATTTCATTTAAAAATCTCTAAAAGGTGATACATTCAGTGGTGATATCTTTTACATTATCACAGTACTACAGTAATTTATTATACTTAAATATTTAAAACTTTATCGAAATATAAATCATCTGGTTCTCTATGCAAAATCAATGAATATTTCATTCATATAACTTGTATTCCAGACTCCAGAGCTAAATAATTTTGTGTGAAAAAAATTCAGCAATTCTTATGTAACTCACCTTACAATCGCTTGAGATATTTGCATTCTGCATAAGTTAAAATTAGGCTTCGTTGAATAAATAATAAAATTTTAGGGATCACTTAAGATCACAACTATTGTAATTGCGTAGGCACGGAATTTAGATACACAGATAATACACAGATACACAGATAATATATATGTGTGCGTGTGTATGTATTCAAAGCATTGGAATTGTGCCGAAGATCGGAACTCGAATTTTCGAAGGATCTACACGTTTTGAGACTTCTAGAACACGAAAAAGCTATTTTTAGGAAGACATCTGTGTGTGTAAGGGTGTATCTGTGTGTGTTTCTGTGTGTCTGTGAGGATATTGCATTCACTCTAACTGAAAAACTAATGGACCGAATTGAATAAAATTTGGTAAGTTTTTTGTGGGAAACCCTGATGTTCATTTGATTATAGTACGATTCGTAATAAAAGAATCTGCCTTCTTTGCGAAATGGGCGACAGAAATTGCCTTTATCCACTCTAGCTAAAAACTAATTGACCAAATTTAACACAATTTGGTGTATAATATTTCAATAACCTACAAGTGATTTATATACCAAATTTAACAAAATTTGTTGTATAAATCACTTGTAGGTTATTCTAGTACGATTCGGGAAAAAGGAACGGGCTGTTTTTGCGAAATGGCCCGCAAAAATCGTTAAATATAAAAATAAAAGACTACGTGTGCTCAATTATATCAATTAAATGCCTATTTTATATTTGATTTTTAACAACAAAAGAATAAGACTAACCCCATTACTCTAGGACTAGCCGTTCTTGAGATATTTTAGTTTTTTTGCGTTTTCGCTACGCCACCTTTGACAATAAGTCTATCTATCAAATGAGAACCAAATTTAAGTTTAACGTGCAAATTCAATGTCATTTAAAATACTTATGGCTGTTATTTTGTGCAGATAAACTCAAATTATTATTGAAGAAATAAAGAAAACGTGAATATGAGTCTGCAGAGAAAGACATGTGCTGCCCACATCAGAATTTTTAACAATATTACAACAATTATTTATAGAAGTGAACGGGGATTATTTGCAGGCCATTTAAAAAAAATGTAGGATCTATATTTAAAGATCCACCAAATTGTTGTAGAATAAAATGTTCTACAAATTTAAGCTGTGTACCAAATTTTAACTCTCTAGGACGTAGGAAAGTGCATTAAGAACGCCATCAAATAAGTATATCATGAAGAGTTATATAAAATTAAACAAAAAATTGAAAAATTATTATCTACGAAATTTATTTTAAAATATGAAGCCTCTCTCATATACAAAATAATTAAACTCTTGGAAAGATATTTATTATAAAATATATATATTTTTTCTTTCTGGAGGATATCGTAAAAGTCAGACTTTAATTGAATTCGTTTTTCTCCCTAGATTAAATAATTTTTAATTAAAAAACTACCTAACATATTTTACTGAAATTTTATATATATATTTTATGGGATAATATGAATATTTCCTAAAAATTTTGAGGCAATTTGTGAATTTTAAATGTGCTTAAAAAATGTTTGAAAAATTAGGGTCCGTAGGATTCAATGTATTTCATTTTTTCAACCAGGATTCAATAAAAAACTAATTGGGTGATATTATTTATTTATATTCCCATAGGTCCCACAGATCGTCTGAAAAACATACTAAAATTTCATTTTGATAACGTCATTTTTACGGCAGTTATCGTGCTAACGGACAGACAGACAGACAGAATGCACAAAGTCATAAACACTTTTCAACTATGTTGTAAAGTGTTAAAAAGTACTGGATATATTTCGCTGAATTTTTTTTTTTATGTATTTCATGGAACAATTTGAATATTACCTAAAATTTTCGAAGCAATTTGTAAATTTGAAATCCGCTTAAAAAATGTTTGAAAAATTAGGTCCCATAGGGCTCAATGTATTTCATTTTTTCAACCCGGGTTCAATCCAAAACTAATTGGGTGATATTATTCATTTATATTCCCGTAGGCCCCTCAGACCGTCTGAACAACATACTAAAATTTCATTCTGATTAAGTCATTTTTACGGCAGTTATCGTGCTAACAGACAGACAGACAGACAGACAGACAGAATGAACAAAGTCATAAACACTTTTCAACTTTGTTGTAAAGTGTTAAAAATATACAGATCACAATATAATAAAATACATTAAAAAATATACAGATTACAATATAATAAAATACATTAAAAAAATATACAGATTACAATATAATAAAATACATTAAAAAATATACAAATTACAATATAATAAAATACATTAAAAAATATACAGATTACAATATAATAAAATCATTAAAAATGTACAGATTACAATATAACAAAATACATTAAAATGCAAACTATTGACAACACATGATTTTTAAAATCCATTCCTGCTGAATAAAAAACATCCCAAATTAGCAAAAATCTCGCCAAATGGATAAAAATGACGCTAAATCAATGAAAATTACAACTAAATGAAGAAAATTCAATATCTTGGAAAAAATATAAGTATCTACTATAAGAATAACATTTTTTTAAACTGTAAAAGTAGTAAATTCATTGCATTATATAAGGAAAGTCATGTGTTGTCCACATCAGATTTTTTTAATTTGGTATTATATTATTAATATGAATATTGTGCTAAAATTTTACTTAAATTGCATAAAAATTCGCTGAGAAAGCAATAATTTTTTTTATTTTACTTCGAGGGTAATCAAATAAATCACCGGCTCACCCTAAGGTTTCGGGGGTAAAGGAACTTTTTTTCCAACTTCAAGTATATTCATTTATTTGCGTCGCGAGAATGATTTTACTTTCAAACAGGCGATTTCGAAATTGAGTGGTGTTATCTGCATCTTCATTATTTAAGTAACTGGCGCTTCTCTAGGGCCCTGGTAACACCGAGTAATTCGTTCTTGTCGTAAATACAGAAAACTGAAAATCTGGAATCTCGCGTACGAAATGTATTAAAATAGTATGTATTGACACAAATCTGCTGAATACGCCCAATTCAGTGGCTTGCCTGACCGGTTGCCAAATTATATGTATGTTTAATGAATTAAAGATAATTTTTCGTCTATCTCGGTTCGTTGTCGAGTTCATGATCCTAACTTCTTAAATTCTTCGCAATTCCTTTTATTCGATCAAGCATGGTCTCTTTACAATAGATAGACTTATCGTGTACAATCATGGACCTTCCCTTCTTCTTCTTCTTCGACCCAGACCGTCTGACCTACCCGAAGGCGTAGGGTATCTGTTTGGACAGGTAACTCGAACTCGGGTCATTCGAGTGCAGTCCCCGCGCGCTACCCAATGGGCTGTCCCACCCCTCTGGGTATTTCCTTACAAATTTATTGGGATGTTTAAGAACTTTTTTAGTAAACCTGTATATTGTCCAAACATTTATTGAGAAAAACCTGAAACGTTCCAATCTAAAATTCTAAATAAAAATAAAATAAATGTATTAAGCAATGTTTTCAGTATCGTTTACGCATTATCATCCGGTGTAATGGCCTCCGACACGCTGCCTGTGATAGTCGCAATCTCTTGTGAAATCTGTAAACATGATATCGTCGTTGTTTTTACTGTTTAGAGGTGACACATAAACTCTTTATAGGCGACCGATTTGAAAAGTTTTCACTATTTGTTTAAATACTATTTTTTGGCGGCACTTTTGAAGTGAAACTCCTTAAGGTACGGTACGGGGGTGCAAGCAGTATTTCTTTCAAAACTTTTTGGCTAGGGAGCGAATGAAACTTTCGGGGGGGGGGGGGGGGGGGGCAAGTTTTCTATTTGCCCGATATAAATATATCAAAATGCTGTGTCACATAAATAGAAACTAGGTTAACATAAAATGTCTCCGGGGGGGGGGGGACTTCGCACCCCCGGAGGTATGCCTGAAAGAAACACTGAGTGCAAGTTTATTTAATTAATACAAAGTCGAGCATCTAAGCTTACTATAATCATAGTATTTTAATCTTGCTATGATGTGTTATGCAGTTTTAACTTGTAGTGTGAGTTATGCGTGTAGCGAAATTGTAATATGATTGAAAAAACAATTAAACTGTTGGATGTACTGAAAACTGTGATTAAGCCACACATGAAGGATGTGATTTGAAAAATAGTCGATCTTCGTTCTACAAATATTTTATATTTATTTTATACGAAGTATAAAGATGTCGACGTATACATGTCATAAAAATGCGTAAATTGTCGATTTTTTTATTTTTACCCCCCTGAACAAAATTAATTATAAAACAAATCGTAGTTCGGATTACATGAAATTCGAATAAATGGGTTTCGAATTATCAAATATTTGCTGTTTCGATGAAATTGTGATTGAAAAGAAAAATTCGAAGAATTGTAATTCATGGAATCGGGATGAAAGGATGAACCCCTCCCCACCTGTCGGGAAATTCCTGACGACGCCCCTGAGTGGGGCCTCTAAAAAAAGTTTGTTAGAGGCTTGAAGAAACCTCGGGACGCCACTGACCATACTTCCCGTTCTGACCACGATTGTCTCGGTTTAAAGGTACGTCCTTACCGTCCCGGCTGGTTTAAAATTTATCTTTTAAAACAAAGTTCCACTGGATAGCGTCTTCACATTGTAGTATATAATTCATTCGAATTTTACAATAATTCGAACGAACTTCTAGTGTTTGCTAAGTGTTACATTTCTTTTATTGACTCTATCCCTTTGAAATACGAATAATCATATAACAGAGTAAGGCGTGTTTTTATAATTTAATAGCAGTGTTGTAAACTATTTCATAAAAAACTGAAGAATACGCTGCTTTCTATATAATTCATTTCTAATTTATACTAGATGCAATCACTGCAGCTAGCGAACATTTTTTTTACACTCAATTTAATAAAAAAAATTTTATAATAGGTTATGGAATGTAAATTGTATTAATTTTTTAAAAATGCGTAAAAATCGGTTTTTATTCGAAAGTTTGAAGCTAAATTCTGTCCTTTTATTTATGTTCGAAACTTTCAATTGGACTTCCCCCAAAGTCTCAGTGTTTTCTTTCTTTCTTTTTGTATTCTTTTGTTTGTTTGTTTGTTTGTAATCTTTAATTTCTTTTGAAACGGAATGTTATTATCGAAAATCCAGTGTAATTCTTTAAGATGGGAAAAGCAAAAAGAAATAAATGTTCGTTGATATTTCGCTAATTCACATTCTTCGAAATATGTATATGTTAAAATGCAAATTGCTCTACTGCGACTTCGTTTTCCGACAAGGGAAAATGTCATGTGATGTTTGACATATGTGATACCATGAACGTCGTTTTTCCAATTTGTTAAAATAATAAACATTATAATTTCCAGTTTAAAATAATGCTATGTTTTAGGATAAAAATCTCTTATATTTCATTTGAAAAATGCATTTCAGAATATAAAAATTTCTTCAGACGGCTGTCTGAAGAAATATGCAAAATAAAATCTTTATTAGACACAGCACACTATGTTGAATGACGATATCAAGTGGTTTCAAAAACAATGAAAGAGTCTTCTTCGTCAGGATCAAAGAGACGGTGCACCAGAACTAACAAAGATAGAGATGCGTTCTTGCTACATAAATACTATAATGTATAGGAAATGTTAGGAAAAGTATAGGAAATAATGTATAGGAAAAGTATCGTGACGAGGTCTAAAATTTCGACGGAAGAAGACGTTTCAAAGTAAAAATTTTCAAAATAATTTAACCGATCCCGCCCGGCCCGAAAACATTCAAACCATGGTTATTTTAAATTGGGTGTCGACTTTCTCCCGGTTGTAGTGCCTTGCGCCTAGTTGGCAGGCCGCTCAGTCTGGGCCAAAGAAGAAGAAAGCATGGCCCAACGTGGCCCGGCCCAATTTTTTAAATACATTGAAAGTTGGAGCTTGGTGAAAGCTAGCACACTGTTGGCTCGTATTATGATCATAATTTGTCATTTAAGAAATGAAACCCAAATTACATTACATATTACACGCAATGATTCAACCCGGTCGTCCATCTCGCTGCTCTAAGTCCTCTGGACGAGCCGGACGGCCTGGGGCTTTCACGCAATGATTCAAATCAGTTGCTGGAAGTTGCGAAGAGCAATGTTTTATTTCGACTTCGGATACTTTTCCATTTCCTATCTGAAATTATTATTTTTCTGCATCCGGTTCGAATTTACCAATCTGCGTTCTTCGTACAGAGCAAAACTTTATTTTTTAATATGGGACAAGAAGATTTTCATCCGCTTATTGAGAATTTTGTTTCATACGTAATTTCAAATTTTTCTGTTTAAATTTTAATCTATTTTGAGCTTTTTTATTTACTTTTACCCGGCCCGATCCGAGGTAATTTCCTTAAAATCCGGTTCCGTCCAGCCCGTGGACCGGGTCGGGTGCCCCCGTGCAGACCTCTAGTGTGTGTGTGTGTGTGTGTGTGTGTGTGTGTGTGTGTGTGTGTGTTCGTGAGTCTGTGAACGCGATATCTGATGAACGGATAAAGTGCCTTGAAAATAATTTGGCACGATTACTATTACAATTAGTGAGTATTGAAATTCTATTGACTTTAAAAGCAATCGAATGTTCAGAAAAATTCCAATTTTCGAATTAATATTTGAAAAAACAATCTGTATAAAATGAGGACCTTCAGTAATTATAAATGGATAATTATTTCATACGTAATTTTTCATCAGAGAACTAAAGATACAAACTTTAGAAGGCTAGCATGAACCGTTCTCAAAATATTTCACCATTTTTTAATTCATTTTTCTCTTTTTTTTTATCATTAAAAGATCAGGACCTACAATGCTGTTAAATAAATTACCATTTAATACATAATTTTTCATTAGAACTTTTTTTCTTGCAAAACGAATAATACAAACTTTAAAAAGTTAGTATGAACCATTTTGGAGTTACGTTTTCAAATAAATTAATTAATATATATATATATATATATATATAATTAAAAGTAATGAGTATTATATGAAATAGGTTTATTTTCTATTTGCAGTATTCAACATCAAATCTGTTAACACTATTCTTGTGGATTCAGCTCGTTTCATTCATGAGAAAAAAATACTTTTTTTAATTGTTTTATATTTTGACGCTAAAGAATTTGTCAATAATTATTTATTTCACAAGGTATTAATTAAATGTCAATTGCATTTTGATGAGGATTTTGCAAGTGAGTATGAATAAGTTATTCTGTTTGCACTTAATTTCTTTTATTTTCATGTTAACGCTTAATCCAGTTTTGAACAAAAAAGCTGAAATTAACAAGGTTTTCGAATTCACTCCGTTATCCTAAAACTACATTCTTCAATCCAGAAGATGCGATTATTCTTCAGGGTGGGTAACGACAATCAATTGCTGCTCTTCATCAAATATTGTTTTTGTGTATTGGCATGTATTATTACGAACGTGTAATTGGAGTCTCTTTTGAGAACCAGCGGGCAGTTTTACTGGCAGCCATTCCTATGACATGAGTTTAGGGTTGCCATATGTTGAAATTCGGAATGGGGTTGCCAAATCTGTCGACTTCCCGAATGTACTCGAGCCTTTAAGAAATAACGAATGTTCTTCCAGATACAAGTCTCTTTTGGAAGTTTCTACGGAGAATATATAAAAGGAGACATCCCTCTGTTGGAGAGCAGTTGACGTGATATAAGCTACATCGAATGTGAGGTAGGCAATGTTTTAAGAATAGCATCTGGTGTTTTGTGAAATGAGTGGAACATTTAATGACTGTTTTGCTTTACCTGACAATTGTTTAGTGAGATAATTAACGAGCTATTAGCTGTGTATTGTTCCTGTTTACATTGTGTTTGTAAATAAACGTGTTAGTTCCTTCACAAATATCCATAAATTTTATCCATCTTTATATCCATAAATTTGGATTCATTCTTGTATTCTGAAGGTACACACACAATTCCAGACGATGCTTCGTAACAGTACGAAAGGAAAAAAAAAATAAAGGAATAATAATAAAAAAAAGAACGAAAGAAAATAAATAAAGAAAAAAATATCTTTTTTAAAACTATACGAGTTGCTAAAAGCCTTGCTAAAGAAGGACGACTAAAAACATGCTATTACCCATAATTTTATCCCCCTATCTATTTTTTTAGCTAACAGGAGTATCTGCATTAATCATTTATGAATGCAAAAATAATGATAGTTGCATGTAAATGATCTAACTAAATGCTTAAATTTTTCGCAGAAGTCGCTCACGATTTTGACACAGATGAATGAGTTTTATTTCCTTGTTGCAATTGATGAATGTCAGATGTGGAATGACAGAAGTGTCAATGAATGATACCTATATCCTATAAGCTTGTAAAAAATTAATTTGAGTGTGGTTTACCTCGACTGTCTCATACCATAATCTATTTTTAAGTAGCTTGGGTTTTTTTTGGTTTGGTTTTTTAAAAACTTAAGTAAAATTTTGAAAAATCGATATCGTTGATCCAAATAATTACAATTATAGCGTGTTACCGTTCGCTTTAAAGGGCTTGACAAAATCTTTCTATTCATACCATACTTGACAATGTATCCCCGGAGGAGGGGTAACTTTCACCCCCCCTCCCCGATGATGACCAATGACGTGACGAACACAAAAATTTTATCGCGGCTATTTTTGACAATAATGATTGAAACTATTAAATCTTACGATCACCGGGGCATCAATAATCTCTTTCATGCATGATTATGCCAAATTTTGTCCTATATGCTGCCATGTTAAAAAAATAGAAATTTTGAATAAATCTGGAAGTTTTCGTTCGAATTAAAAACAAAAACAAAAAAACTATATCTAGTTCTAGATTTTTCGATAACAAAAATCGGATGTAAAGTTTCGTGAAAATCCAATAATGTTTGTAGTAGTTATCGTGTACATAAGAAATCGACCACAGACATCAGACACACAGACGTACGCATAGGCGCCGAGTTTTCAAAATCTCAGGGGGGGGCACAATCCGATAAAGTTATGCAATAGATTTACAAGTCGATAAAGCTATAACAACTTACAAGACCTTCTTGAAAAAAGTAAGCAAATGTCTGCTAGATGACTACAATTGTTGCGAGGGCATTATAAGCCCTACTTGAGGCCAAAAGATCAATATGCGCTCTTAACAACCGCCAAGAACGAACTGCCCAACGAACGACAGTAGTGATTGTTAAGCGCGCATACTGTTATTTTGGTCTGAAAAAGGGGGCTAATAATGCCATCTAAGTAACTGCAGTCACCTAACTGACATATATATGCTTTCCTCGAGGAAATTTTGTAAGTTATTGTCTTACAAGCAGGAGTTTTGGAGTGAGATAATAGATTAAGTCACGGGGATTGTACTCAGAGGACCCGAGTTCGATTTCCGGTATTGTCTTAACTGTCCCCGTGTACGAACACGTTAAATTTATGGGTTTGAAAGTCCTTTCGAGCGGTTGGCAGTAAAGAAAAGAGGGTCGGTCCCTGTGGATGTCGTCCTCACTGGGTTCCAGTTTAAGCGGTTTAAACAGATATCTTACACCTTCGGGTAGGTCGGACGGCCTGGGTCGAAAGAACGAAATCAGCAGTTTTATTTATTGTACGATAAATATTTTTAATCTTTTTAGGCATACCCCACTCTAATTTACCATTTATAAAACATGAGCTTTTTGACTCCTGAACTCACTCCCTTTTTGACGTACCAGATGACATCGTCAACTGATTGCATTTTCTCCCTTCGAGGAGCAATTAAGTATTGAAAGTGAAGGGGGGGGGGGGGGGCTACTAGTGCTTGTAGCGTTGCCACCGATAGAGGTAACGTTTGCAGTCCCCCTAGCAAGAATCCGTCACATTATACTTTTCAACATTTTGTTGATTACCCACACCAGACCCAGATATGGTCGGTGGGATCTCTATAGAGATTTCCCGATGGGCCGGGGCCTTTGCATTTAATTTTTTCCATAATGCGTACGATGGGCCTAAAGGGGCGATCATGCCCTGTTTTTCTTGGGCCAATGTCGGAGCTAGTATCCGGGTCTGCACCACACCCACTGGGAGTAAAAATTACAAAGTTTCAAAACAATAAAATTAAAAACAGTAGTTATGATATGTAACGAAACTTTAAGATTTCGTTACATATAAACTTATATGAATCTGGATGCCTATCCCGTCATGTGAGGAAGATATGTGAAAATAAGTTTTATTAAGAAAACATAAACGTGTAAATGAAAGGCTTTTAGAGCACCAACAGGACTAGCGGCACTTTTTGCCAAACTGGGATTTTTCCATCAAATAACACTTAAATGTATGCAGCAATTTCTGGAAAAATCCTATTTTTGTTAAAATTATAGCGTCATGTTTCACCAATCCCTTTAAATGAAAGATCTAATATAGTTATATTATTTAATTAAAAATCACACATATCAGTATAATTTCATAGAATCCGATGCGCAGAGCCATTATAGCATATATACTTACCAGTGTTGCTCTTAAATCAAAATCTGCATCTTTAATATAATATGTAGGTCTTTCAGCAGTTTGGGGATTTCTCGCGCAAAAAGAAATTTTTGCTGTTTTAATTTAACTTTATCCATGAGAAATAAGTATGTTTATATTTAATTACAAATTGAAATCTAACCTTTACGAATAGCACAAACATATTGCGTTCTTTTTTCATCATAGACCAAAATGAAACCTTTATTAAAAGAACCAAAGCATCACACTGCCTTCAACACCACAATCACAAACATCACTCATTTGAGATCACACCAGTTGAACATATGCCAAGTCCTGCTACAAAACGCAACCATTTTTCCTAAGAGTCCGATATTTTCCATTTACTCATAATTTATAGTTCTAGCTTTCTGGTTGGTTTCAAATGACTTTGGGCGGTTAGCTGCTAAACGTCCGGCGCTCACCAAGAATAAAAATACCCGCGGGGTTTGCAGCTTCAAACGGAATGGATGCCACCTGTAAAGACGGCACTGTACTGGTATATAGAATCGAGGAGTCATTACAGATAAGATCTCATTAGGTAGACCAAATAAGTCATCTTTACTTCGTGGTTATCATTTATAGTTGTTACTGGAGGGAGACAACTATTTTTTGGAAATGACAATCCCATGACTGTAAGTATTCTGTATCTCTTTGAATTAGGTGGTCAGTCGTAAAAGTTATGGTAACCAGATGTTTTTGTCATTAGTGAAAACATGTCTCCTGGGAAAAAAGAGGAGCTTGGTTTGTGTGCGGTATAGTTTACGGCTCTATGGTAAGGAAGTAGAGAAGAAGACTGAACTGAAATGTGACATTTACGTTAATAATATTTTCTTTCAAATATTTTTATGTTTAAAAAATTTCATTTTCTGGTATTTAGTAAAATATGAAATTAGAAAATTTTTTTGAAATTTCCCAGAGGGGGCAAAGCCCCCTCTGAAAAAGTTCAGCGGGGGCTCGTGCCCCTCTGCCCCCCCGTAGTCGGCGCCTATGGACGTACGGACGGACATCAGACCAAAAATAGTTAAAACGTGTTCATAGGATCTAAGCATGTATTGGTATCAAAATCCCGAAATCGAAAATTTTCGTGAAAAAAATACTTTCTCAATACTACGTATGAGAAAGCAGTAACTTCTTCAAACAGCTGGCTAAATAAAAAGAAAATTAAAACATATCATTAGCAACAGCATAAAACGATTTTTTAATGGTCTCAATTGCTTTCGGAAGCAAAAAAGAGCATCCTTCCGTAGGATAAATGAGACAGAGCAGCATCAGCAGAAAATGCCTGTCAGCCTAAAACTGTTCGCATGGCTCAATAATTAAGTATCCCTGAACTCGAATGCAAATCAAACTTTTTTGATGTGATGCGTGTGTGTGTGTGTGTTAGAGTGAGTGCCTGTGGTCGCGATATTTCACGAATAAATGAAGCGTTTCGAAGATAATTTGGTATGATTATTACAGTCAGTGAATACTGGAATCCTTCTCTTTTTAAACGTAATCGAGTGATTTTTGAAAAATCATAAAACAAAATCAGGGTCTTCAATACTGATAAATAAATAATTATTTCAAAACCAATTTTTCATTAGGAAACGAATGACACCAATTTTAAAACGTTAGCATGAATTGTTCTCGAGATATTGATTAATTTTCAAATAAATTTATCAAAAAAATTACATAAATTAAAAAGTGATTATCATACATTCATCTCTTTCCGGTTTCCACATGCAAATGCTATATTATGCAATAAATCTGATAACACCATTCTTGTGGATCTAGTTTATTCCATTTACGAGAGAAGACACTTTATGTAATAATTTTGTATTTTGACGCCAAAGAACTCACAAATAGTCATTTATTTTACGGGTTAAATGCCTTTTGATGAGGCTCTTGCACGCGAGTATGCATCTATGTAAATCACTCTGTTTAAGAAGTATGTAGGGAAAGAAAGTCATGTGCTGTCCACATCAGATTTTCTTTATTCTTCAGCAGAGAGAGGGTTCCGCTCCATTGGGCCCATAAAGACGGCCTTGAAAGGTGTGCGGCGACTGCATTTATTAAAAAGAGAATTTAGATTTTATCAAAATCACATGTGACGTAGAGGAAATCATTGATGAAACCTCCTCAGGTTCTTTTTGATTCCAATATGGCGCTGCAATCGTTTTCTTTCCGCGCAGATTGTTTGCGTGGTTTCAACATTCCCGTTTTATTTTACGTTTACGCTTGTTCCGAAGCAAAGCAGAATCAGCTGTGCGGTCGAAAAGTCAACAAAACAGAACTATTATTTCTATCTAGTGATAATCTTGGATTTGGATACACCTGTGTTTAGAGTTCAACTTTTACAAATCGTTGTTTCAAAATATACAGTGTCAATTATGATATAGTGTTAATTCAGGTTATAGAAATAAAATAATTAGGAAAGATGTCTGCTAGACCCCAGGTATTTTTCTTTTATTGCGAAGAACTTCTTATACTTTAATTTAAGCACTGACAATCGTGCAATAAATAAACATTATTCTAATTTTTGATTAATATAATTTGATCATTTTTTTTTTCTTGTTTTGACGAATCGGGCTGGAAGTCATTGTTAATATCGTCTGATTACAGAATTTTGAAAATAATTCTATTTACTGAGCGTTTTCAATTTTGATATACTAACAATTAGAAAGTGTAGTACTTACTCTCAAAATACTTTACTTTTTAATAAATTAACCGCTTGTATGGATTAATGTGATATTCTTTTCAGTGTTGCAGTGAGATCTAAAACTTCACTACTAATGTATCAAATAACGCCGGTGCTAAGGAAAAATACTGTCAAGCGTTATTTCAATAATAATGTGTCAAAGTTTGATTAGGACTGATAAAAAGGTAGAAGCAGTTTGAGCTCTTTTCTATAGGATTGGTTATTTTGGCATTTATCAATCCAGCATGGCACTAGCGATACATCGCCCATCCCCTTTAATGCTTTTCATAACAACAAAAGAAAGGTTGTTTTTAGTTCATTTAAGCATGGATGATTCTGTGACTATTTTGTAATATCATTGATAATTTAATTTCAATAGATTTTACAACAGGGTTCGAATCCTTTCTGGTAGGTCGGACGGTCTGGGTTTCAACAACAACAACAGGGTTCGAATATAAGGAAAGGTTTTGTGGTGTTCAAACTCTCCCTAATCACAAAAATGAATAAATAAATATTTCTAACAATCAAAGGAAGGTACAGATGTGTAAATTTTTTTTTAAACATAGAAGTAAGGTGAACCTACACAAATATGCATTTTTTATGTATAATCTACCAGAACTAAAATCTATGTACCATTCTGTGTTCTTTGTTTACTTGGCTGTACCTTTAGATCAGAGATTCCCAAACTTTTAGAGCAGATAGCCAATTATTAAAAGTGCTAGGACAGCTGGATAAAGAAAAAGAGGCAAATATATATATATATATATATAAGAAAAATATTTTAAATAGAAATATATACAATATAGTCATTAGATAAATATACACTATAAAATTATTACTAAGTATAACAGATTTTATTGTTAAGAAACAGTGGAACACAAAAGAAAAGTTGAAAAATTAATCTATGGCATCAAACATTGAAAAACAATTGAGACCAATGCGCTTGCTTTGTTGATGTCTGAATGATCTTTTCAATATTTTTTGAGCATATTACAGGTATTTTTTATACTACTTATAATATGCTCAAAATACAGGAGCATTATTTCATACTCGTCATAGAATTCTTTTTAATTGCAAATTTAGAAAAATATACAAAATAAAAGAAAATAGAAATTTTTTTTTGTCCAAGTGTCCGTGAGATAGATAAAACCATTCCACAAGCTGTATTTTGAGAGCCTCTGTTTTATATGTAAATTTTATAATTATAAGAATGTATTTCATTAGAAACAAATTATGCATCTGATAGTAATTATAAGCATTATACAGGTGTGTAAATGTGATAATTATGCTGATTTTCAGAATTATGTTATAATTATGCTGATTTTCAGAATTATGTTGATTTTTTTATTTAAGATTTTTGTGACAAAAAATTTTATAATTTATTTGTGGAAAGTTCATTAGTATAAATTTCAGATACATTTTTTGTGTTTATTGAAGAAAACCAAGACCACAACATACAAAAATATTTCACATTTAACATGAAATAGCACATGTCATTGTGTTGTGTATGTTATGCTTTATCATTAGGTGAAACATAAAAAATAATTACTTTTTTATATTTTTATTGTATTTGATTTTAAATACTAGAATTAATAAATTTTCTCGTGTTCGACCACTTTTATACTAAATGCTAAGTTAAAACATTTTGTACAGGTTTTAAAAGTTTGAAATTAGTAATTATGATTACCTACTGTATTTATCTTTTAGTTTCTTTTTTCTTAATTAAACTCATCTGATTTCTTTTGCATGCAATATATTTATTTAAAATTTTAATTATATGTAAATTGTAATGTAAGTATTCCTTCCAGAAGATGCTCAATTTGCAGTACATAGCCCTTGAATTCAATTTATTGTGCAAAATATTTATAATTTAATAGTCCAATAAAAATTTTTACCTTATATATATTTTTTTTTACATCGCTTCTCCATTTGCTATTACATTTAGTTATGTTTACCAAGTAGAATATTTTGCTTTAGGTTATATGAATTTGTTTTAATTTTTTATTTTCTCACTGTAATATAGAAAAAGTATTTTTCTGAAATTTTTTCGAATTTTGATAGGAAAAGTTTCAGATCTTTAGAAATATGTCATTTTTTGTGTGTGTTTTGAAAATGTAGATAATTGCTCAAGAGCGAATGTATAATTATATACTTGGCAAGATTAGGTGAAAAATTAAAACTATTGTTGGAATGTTTTTAAATTTACTTGATTGGTTTACCTGTTATTCAAAATTAAATGACTTGAAAACATTATGGAGCACATTTTGTTTTTCTCTGAACATGAATACTAGACTATGGGAAAATGTTAGTAGAACTTTACTATTTAAGACATTATTTAAAAAAAAAAAGGATTATGCTACTGAATTGATTTTTTTTACCAACAGATGAAATATTTTAAGGGGATTAAAAAAATTAATTACTTGCAAATGAAAGCTAAAGAAGATGAGTTTTTGCTACTGGAGCACAGTTTGCATACAATGTCAGTGTAGATATTCATTTTAGTCATGTAAGAATTTTTCAAAAAAAAAAAAATTATAATTGTTGGTGTTTCTATTAAATTGGACTTCTATTACGTTAACTTTTCAGCTTTCTTAATATGTTTTACTTTTAATCACTGCTGCTTTTATTCAATAATTTATTGAATTTATATCCCATAATTTCCTTTAAATTACTCATCAGAATGTGTCCAATTTTTCCTGATTTTCTGATGTCCTTTGAAACTCACAGTAGGAACAACAAAGTGACTGTTGAGCAATCTTGGGAAAAATATTTTTCGCACTTGCCAGACAGAAAATGCTGCAGCACCTTCCAGGGGGAATGGACACCACTCATGTGAGGGACCTGGATCTCCAATATATATATCATAATAATAATAATAAAATTATAATATGAAATTCTAATGATAGAAAATAGAGAAGTTGTAACTCATAAAACCTTAATATATATATATATATATATGATACAGAAATTTTAAGCCTTTCCCAATAATGCACCCTTTTCTTTCATAATTATTATTCGAAATTCCTATTTCACGTCCAGCACATATTGCAACTACATTAAATTCTATTCCACGCCACTAATATTAACAAAGTCTGTCAGCACTTCCTCTTTTCCTCCACCATACTATATATGGTCACTAACCTTAACCTCTGTGTAAACTTTCTCATATGAAACTGCATTTCCAATTACATTTTTAAAGCCTAAAATACGAAAACAGTATGTACCCCAGGCCTCATATCCTTCCCCCTTCGATGTAAATGTAATTTCTACTTATGTGCGAAAAAATTAAAATGTTTTTTAAATATTGCATTTTTCCTATGAGATCTTAAATTGTTAGTTTTATGTAATGTTAAATTTTTAAATCATTGATACAAAATTTCTTGATTACAGTGCCAAGTTAAGCAAGTGGAACCCAAGGGGCGTCCATCTTTAAGAGATGCGTTATATATGTCAACCACCGAGAAGACTTTTGCTCATGATGAACATTTGCCGAACCTTCCTGTTCCACCTCTGACACAGACTATTGAAAAATACTTGGATTCTGGTATAAAACTATAATTTTAATCAATTCTTAATATCATTACTTTGATTTTGCCATTAATCTTATTTATTTTATGTAGTAGGTACTAGTAGTAGTGGAGAATCCTAATCTAGAAGGCAGGTCATGCAGAAATGTTTATTACTCCTCACCCTCTTGCATTCTCAATCACACTGCAATACTCAAGGGATTTAATGAAAATTATTGTAATGATAATAAATAGAACCAAAATGTTTCTCATAGGATCAATGTTAAATTTCCCCACTTTAATGAATAATCGTCATGGGTCATACCCGGATAAAGATTCCCCAAAGACTGTGCAATCTTTGCATAAAAATGAGTGCTAAAGTAAGAAAAAACACATTTCCATAGGAAAATGCGTCTTTATAAATGTCCTCCCTCCCCCTTGAAGAAATTTCAAGGTCTTCATACCTAGAGCCCCTACATATAAATTTTATAGAAGCTTTATCCCTACCCTATGTTAGGAAGTAAGAATACAAATGCTTGTCTTTCAGACCTCCATAGTTTCTTCTTTCCTTCTCAAAACTAGGGGTGTGGTTGCATCTCTTAATCATTGGTTGCCAGTCATCATTATTGTCACGTTGTGAAAGGCTTTTTTTTAATTTCATTTTATTACATGTGCAGTCGATGTACTAGGACATTTAAATAGTAATTATGCTACATATCTGTTTTCCTGAATAATCAAATACTCTGCTTAATGGAATAATATTTGTTGGAACCATCAAGTTAATATTTGTTTAAGCAGGGCCATTTGTTCAATTTAAGCAACTGATCGAATATTAATTTTTTTAATCGTGTTGTAGTTGGAATATTGAAAAGATCTTATTTAATGATAATTTTCCAATATCATGCAAGAAATAACATGTTGTATTTATTTGTTTTTTTATTTATTATTACAGATTACAGTACTCTTGCTTGACTTGCTGCTTACTAACTGGGGATGAACTTTTCAATGTCTTAAATATGTTTTTTTTTCATAAATCTGAATTATTTTAACAACAAAAATATTTGAATTAAGGCTTATTTGATTTTTACATTTCCTATATACTTATATACATGGTATAATGCATAAGAAAAGTTTTTTTTTTTTTTTTCAAATGGCCAGGCACTTTGACCTTCGTCATTCGCCTTTATTACAGCGGCCAGAGTGTGAACCATTTAGCCGTCCATTGACGTTGCCCCAGGCGCACCAGAGAGGGGCGGATCACATTGTGCCCACAACAAGCATCCATGCCTTACGTGGGGCTCGAACCCACAACGTGGCGGTCGAGCAATTGCTACGGAAATGCTTGCCTTGACCACTCGACAACCACGTCGGCTGCTTAAGAAAAGTAACGTGATGGGATCTAAAATTTGAATTTGAGTATTCTGTGAATTGATATGTTTTGAGTATCTGTGAATTAAATTTGAGCATTTTTGAGGTGATATGTGTATATAAATGAAAGTGAATGTGTCTGTAGACATATTTATAAAATTAAGGGTATAATATTTTGTATAATTATTGAAATTCGAATTTTGAAGCCCTATTGATTTTCAGTAAATCCTTTTGTGTTTCAATACTTTTTAAGAAAAAGAGGAAACATTAAAACAGTCAAATACATTAAGTAATCTTTTTATATGTATTTTCTTACACATAAACAATTATGTGTCCTCATTTTAGAATGTTGGCGTGGACCATTTTTCAGATATTGCTTGTTTTATGTTATTAAAATAGGCATAACATTTTATATGTATTAAATATGTTCAAACCATCAATTTCCATTAAACCCATAGTTGCGATAAAATTTTTTCATTTTCCATTGTGGAAAATTAATGTAATTTTCAACTAATGGGGAGGGGGCAATTATGACCCCCACCCCCATAAACAGTGTTTCTTTCAGGCATATCTCTGGGGGAGATGTGTATTCGCCCCCCGGAGACAATTCACATTAATCTAGTTTCTGTTTATGTGACACAGCATTTAAATATATTTGTATAGGGCAAATAGAAAACTTGGCCCCTAAAATTTCATTCATCCCCCCCCCCCCAGCTAAAAGTCCTGAAAGAAACACCGCCCCATAGTCATTGGATTAAATGAGTTAACTTAGCAAATGCAGTATTATGTGACTAATTTATTAACACCATCCTTGCACAGTTACAATATTCTATTTGTGAAAAACATGCTTTGTAATTATGAATATGAGTATGTATATTAATGAATTTCACTGTACTAATAAATTCCACAATTTTTTGCTTTATTTCATTAGTAAAAGCTGTTGCTACGCAAGATGAATACACACACACGAAAGAATTAGCCGATGAATTTCTAAATGGTATTGGAAAGGAACTCCACAAAAAGCTTGTCATCAGGTCTCAAGAGCAGAGGAATTGGGTAATTTATTTAAACATTATATTTTTGTGTGTCAGTTTTATAAAGTATTCTTTATTATACTCCACACTCTTTTTAACAATGGAGAAACAGGTTTTAAATTTAGCAATGCAAAATTTTTTTTGACATGTTAAAATCCATCTATATGTATCAGGAGTTGTATTGTTAATCACATTTTTTTTTTATAATTTTGTAGTAAAATATTTATTTAGATTGCTAATAAGATTTGGGTGTAAATCTTGGTGATTATCATTACTGGTGATGTCCAAATAAAAATTTATAAATTCTTAATATGTTTACAATTTAAGTAATCATTCTTTTCTGAGTTTATATGGGGATTATATTTCTTCAATAAACAGAAATGCATTTTACAGAAAATATTTAATTTTTTAGAAAAAGCCTGAAGTTGTTAACCTTAAGATTAATTCTAGGAATTCCATGTAAAAATTTCCTTTTAATTCCCAGCAAGTAATAAATAGTACTTAATTAAATGGAATTTTGAGTATGTTACTGCTAAGTCATGAGGTCATTAGTCTGCTGAAGAATAATTTGCATCTCACAAGCTTGGCAGAGTTCAATATAATGTATCAAAACCTGATAATTAAGCAGTGCATAAAATTTGACTATGCACTATATACTATACATTATATACTTTGACTATTTGACTATTCACTATATACCATAACCTTCATGAATTAAACATCAACTCTGTTTATATTTAAGAGCCAGCCTCAAATTTAGGCACCAACTTTATATGGTGTCATTATACTCATATATTATCTGTCATAATACTCGTATATTAAATGTCATTATACCGATATTTTAAATGCCATTACACCCATTTATTATATATCTAAGAGCCAGCCCTAAATTTAGGCACCAACTTTATATGGTATCATTAGACTCATATATTAACAGCAGAATTCACATAATGAAGGTAACTGTTGCTTGTAAGAAAACTGCATTTACAAATTTTATATATAATCTTTAAGTTATTGTAATCTGATGGTTGAGCGATCAGCATGCTATTGTTCAAAACTACAGATGCCAGGTTTTAATCCTGCTGATTATACATGAATGTTCTTAGTGGTTCAAAATCCACCTTAATTGTACAGGACATTTCCAAAATTAGAATTTCACTTCCATTGCAGATAAAAGCATCCATAGACCGGTTTTGTGCTTATTATATGTTTGCAATCATTAGCATGAATTAGATGGTTCCGTGGATGGTGTTATCTGCAATTTGAGTGCAATCCTAAATAGTATTCGTTCAAATCATGATAACACTTTACTTTGACTGCTTTTCTCATAAGATGGGAATGTGCAACATAGAAATATTAAAGTCTAGAATAGTGTTTGTTAATCTTTAAAATGTATTCTAAAGCTTGAACTGTTAATTAAATATCTTGTTAATTTCTTTCTCAGCTTGAAAAATGGTGGGAAGAACTTGCATATTTATCTCAAAGGACTCCGCTTTTGCCCCTGTGCAGCATGGCTGGTTTCACAAATATGTTTGAAACCTGGCCTCCTCTGTCTGGGTCTCAGATTCCACGAGCAGCTATTTATATGCACTTTGCGGTGCAGTTTTGGAAGCTTATCCGAGAGTAAGTATGACCTGCCATAAGTAAATGATTGTAAAATAATTGAAATTCTATAAATAGCATTTCTATGAAATGCAATTTGTTGTAAGAATTGAATTTTATTAAATGTGGTGTTGTAAAGTCAGTTGTGGTACCTTTATCACGTAAATTAAAGTACATCATAAAGAAAATTTATTTTTACTTTCCATATAATACATAGTATATGTATGATGAAAGTAATTGTAATGGTGGAAAAATTAGGGTTTTGGATGTATTTATATGATTTGGGTACCTTAACTCTTTCATGACTATCGCCGGTTATATTCAGCATCCACTAAATGTGTCGCATTGGCTAATGCCAGCTATATCCGGCATCCATTAAATGCTTCATTTTGGTTAGCACCGGCTATACCAACATCCACTAAATGCTTCATCCTGGCTAGTGTCGGCTACATCTGGCATCCACTAAATGCTTCACCCTGGTTAGCACCAACTACATCCGGCATCCATTAAATACGTCGCATTGACTAGCGACATTTGCAGTAACGATACTTGAATTGGACACCACACATTTAACTAGCGCACAAGACAAAGTTCTTGACATGAGTAAAGTGTATTTGTTTTCTACCTTTTTGTGGAGTATCATAGTTAAAAGTAAAGTAATTAATGTGTACAGTGTGTGTGCACTAATGACATGACAACCCATTCATTGGTGGTGTACTGATGGCTAGTTCCACCATCGTGAAAGGGTTAAAGCATGAAACAGCTATTTGCATGTATTTCATGTATCTATCTTTGCAATGTGTGTATCCACTCTAACTCAAAAGCTAACTGTCTGAGTTTTATGATATTTGGCAGTTTGATAACTTAATGAAATACTTCATAGAAATTAAGAAAAATAATTAATAATTTCTAAATATATTAATTAAATACTTATTTATACATAATCTTTTGAGATGAAAATGAATGAAACTACTATTATTATGCTAGAATAAACCTTTCTTGAGATATTATATTTGTTCTTTAAATTTTGAAGAGTTACTTCATTTAAAAATACGCTAAGTTGTCAAATTAAAGTGAAATTATTTAAATTAGGTTAATTCTATGTAAATTAAAATAAATATTTAATTATTTTTTATTGTGTGTAGTAAAAACTCAATTGAAAGAATACAAATAACCAAAGAAAGAGAAAATTAAGTAAAATCATATGCTGCCAATTTCAGACTTCTATTTGTCGTTTCTTTTCATTGGGACTAATATAATTGGAAAAATTCATGCAGAGTTTAACATCATATTTCATTTAATTGCTATATCTCGCAGTTTTCTATCTTAATAAGTATTATGTCCCAATGGGGATACTACTACACATTTGTGCGAAACATATATAAATTCTATGTTGAAAAAAAAAATGTATATAGCACATCTGAAATCTTTTTGAGGATTTGTGTATAAGTAAGATGCAAATATCTATGTTTTTTTTATATGGTTTGACTTCAGATTTTATTAGACTTGCCTACATGTATAGGACTTTTTGTGAGAAAATGTTTTTAATATTATATTTTTTTGTAAATTATATTTTATGCATTGTGAAAGAAATAAAAGTTAAATATTTGTTTCATTCAGGCCCATTGCAGAAATTTTATAAGACTATATTCTGAACTGAAATCAATATATCTGATAAATGTGTATATTTGATCTGAACTACCTTGTTCTAGAATGCACCACACTGAATTTCAGTTTAAACTGTGTAGTATTAGACAAAGTCAGACTTCCACCATGGTGTGCCAGTAAGCTTCAGACCAACAGAAGCTGTATTCTTCCCCCCCCCCCCCCCCCCCCCCCGACACAGACGTCTGTCTTATGGGCTTGTTCTGTCCTTGTTCCAGACAAGTGGGATAAGTAACAACAGAATTTAATGCAGTGTATCAGCCAATGTAGTTGTTTGTCAATCTAAGAAGCATCCGTTCTATATTATTTGTTGATTCTTTGATAAAAGTAAGGACCTCACAAGGAGGAAAACTTTTTAGCAAAGTTTATGCAATATGCCCTTGAATTAAGCACAATTGTTTTGGCCTTGTAAAGGCAAAATGGCATATCTTAAAAAATATCATTCTGAGATAAAAGGTGTTCAAGTTTCTTCAAATAGACCATTGGCCATTTTCATTCTCATATCTTTATTAATTTAGATGTGCATTCAATACAAATATCATAGCATTTACTCATGAAAAGAAAGCCAACCAGCATTGTAAAGACAAAATAATGCATCTTAAATATGTCCTTCTGCCACCACAATGCCATATTGTTCTTAACAGAATGTTCTTAACAGGTTGATCTGTTGTCTTATGAACAACATGGCTGAAAGGTATTTAAAAACTGAGTGCCAGATTTTCTTCATCCCCTGAACTATGTCTTGTGATATAACACTCTGCCCACTAAGTTATTTGGGTTTGAGAAGGGGGGGGGGGGGAGAGGAGCTCACAATTTCCTTTTTTGGGGTTGTGACTTCATGTTCTGAAATATGTTCTTGTTTACTTTTGATTTAAATTTAAAAAGTTTTGTTTCTTTTCAATAATTAAAATAAGCTTTTGATTTCTTTTAAATACTTTAAATTTAATAAAATTTACTTTACTTTCAATAATTTAACTTTTAGAAACATTTGTTTACTTTTTATCAATTTATATTAAAAAATAATTCCAATATTTAAATTTTAAACTTTTCTGTTTACCAAACATTGACATATTGTGTCAAAATAGTGTTCAAATAATTGCATAGATGCTGATAGCACTTCTGAAAGCACTGTGTATCATAATTGGCGAGTAAGTATTTGTTTTGACTGTAAACATTGTGGAGATTGATATCATATTCAAGTATACTCTTAATTATAATAAAATGGTAACATACTGATGAATATAAAAAAATATCCATTCTATTATTTTCAATGGTCTACAGCAGGGGTCTCCAAACTTTTTAGCATAAGGGCCACACTGACTCCTCCACTAAGTCCCAAGGGCCAGAGCGCAAGAGCCCAAGGGCTAAGAGTGCAGAACATTTAAAGAGCAATGGGGATATCAATATTTCCTGATATATCTGAGGGATAGATAAAAATTATGAAGTGTATGAAGAGCTTCTTGATGTTCATAGCATTCACGACACGACACTGGAGAAGATACTTTTAAAGGGGTTGAAAATGCTGTTCAGAAAAACAATCTTCAATGGAAAAACTTGAAGTGTATCACTACTGACGGTGGCAAAAACATGTGTGGAAAAAATAAAGGTGTCGTTGCTTTCGTATCAAAGGCTGTAGAAAATGACGGTGCTTCAAAACCATTAATCGTACATTGCATCCTTTATCAACAATCTGTGTGCGGAAAATGCTTGGATATGTCAGAAGTTTTAAAGCCAGTCATGTCAGATGTTAATTATATCAGATCACATGCGCAATCACGTCGTCAATTCAGAGAGTTTATTGAAGATATTGGAGAATTTCCACTAGTAAACTTGATCCACAACTGCAAACAATTGTCAGTGGAAAGTTATGGCTACATAAATCTCATTAATCATAATTATAATGTTTAATTTCATTATATGAATGACCTATATATGCCACGTATTGTAAGTTTTTAGGATAAATTTTATATCATTAATTACAGTTAAAATGTTCAATTTCATTATGTATGTCAGTTATTGTGTTTTTTAATTGGTCGTTAAATAAAAACATGCATTATAAATTTTACAATGTAATCAAAATAAACTATGACGGGCCGGATACCCCGGGCATGTCCGGCACGCTACTGCGGGCCGGATTGGTGGTGCTTGCGGGCCGTAGTTTGGAGACCCCTGGTCTACAGCAATATTGCACAGGGCCTTTCTTTGGTATATAAAACTAGCACAACACTGTAGTAAAATTTTTATAATTCTTTTAAATCATTTCAATATTTTGAAATTTTTAGATTTATGTTTAATTTACTGGCATTTTATACTTGACTTTATTTTTATTTTTGTAGAGAACGCCTCAGGCCACATAATTCTCATAATGTTAATTGGTCAATGGATCAGTTTCGAAGATATTTTAATATGGTTCGAATCCCAGGAGAAGTAACTGACAGATTAGAATCCCATTTCCATACAGGTATGTTGAGTTTATTCCTTTTTGAATAATTTGTTGATTTGGTTTATTAACATTAACTGTATCCATTTGGGTATAAACAATATATTTGAGATATTAAGCATGTTTTCCTAATTTATCAGCTTTCTATTGTTAGCTGTTAGAACCATACTTAATTTTTGCATGGTTATTATAATGAAGTTTTCCATGAAAGCACTCATGAATGCAATCACGCAGTTGTTGAGTGAAGTATATGTAAAACATGTTTAAATGTATTTTACCAATTTTTTTTATCTTCTCAAAGGAAAAGGCTATTTTAATATCAAAAAGACTTCAGATCTTATTACTTATTTTTATTCCTATAATTTTGAAAAATATTTTCAATATGGTATCTGATTTTTAATAATATCACAAAAACATGGTGCCAGTTGATGGCCCACAAATATCTGGTAAATGCACAGAATACAGATATACTTTTGGGACTGCAAGTTATAAAAATGTTTAAATTTATTGTAAATTGGGAGGGGTGAGGGTTATGATGCCCCCAAACCACCTGCTTAGTGACGTCACTGTGTTAGATTAAATTTGAACAGAGTCACTATAAGTTATGTTGAAATTATATTGAGTCTTTTCCAGAGTTTATATTTTTAATAGATGGAGATTATTGATAATTATCACACAAGTTTTCATCTGAAATGATAGATATTGGCAGTTGATAATATAATATGTGTGTGTTTGTAGAACTTGGTCAAGCTGTTTTAAAATGCTTACACTCTTGTCAAAATACTAAACTTGTTGACATCATTTTGAACAGTACTGGTGCAAATGATGAAATTTCCATTTCTATTCAGTGCATGCATGTTATGTGCAGTAGATCACATTGAAACAAAATTAAACCTTTTCCATAGCATGCATTTCTGATAGATGAAGATCTTGATCATTATTATTATACAAGGTACTTCTGAAATATGAAATGATATACTGTAGAACCCATTTGTAACCAGCTCTTAGGTAACAAGATTCTGGATTGTGGGAAGAAATTATAAACTTTTAATTGGTACGTTTATATGTCTGATTTTGCTCTCTGTTAACAAACAAAATTTTTAGGTCCTCAGATTGGTGAAGTTTTCTTCCATTATTTATGCCATAGAATGTGGCTAGCTACAAAATACATAAGATGTAGCATTTCACTTAATGCCACTTACTTAATTCCACTTGACTGAAAGCATGCACCATTTCTTGAGGAAGTATCTTGCTTCTAAAAGCCCCTGATAGGGTACATATACATAACGTTAACCTCAGTAGTATTATTTTGGTGGCTTGAAACTACAATTTTTGGTACCAACAATAGCGAAAAACAAATGGTGGTGCACTTTAAGTACACATGATCTAGTCCTTGAGTATATATGGTCACTTCCTTTGGGGAGGGGAGGGCTGAATATGCAAATTTTGGTGCACAGTATAAAATCTTAGTATGCAGTCTTCACTTATTCTTAAATGTTGATGCTGTTCAGTTGAACTATGTTTGCCTCTAAGTCTACTCTTCTAGGATGCTGCTTCTCTTCAGAACTTAATGTGTGGCTTGCATGCCCGAGTTACAAGTGCAGAACCACTCAGTTTCTGTAAATATATCGGTTTTGTAAATATGTTATAGTTTAATAATACGTATTGATTAGTTCAGAAAAATACATAAAAAACATAAACTTCAGCAAATGGCAAAGGATCTGACCCTTTTTCCAAAGCATTAGAAGACCAGGGCAATACATACTTTTTAAATCTTTCTCAAATTTAAAAAGTATGTAAAATAGTAAAAATGAATAAAACATTCCATTATTGTAAAATCCACCATGAAAGGCATCCTTCCTAGGCAATATGGACTTATTTAGCTGTTGCCTTAGTAAAACATTTTCATAGCATGCACAGTTTAAATTTGTGTAGAATTTGTATGGCATAATTGATTGATGACACTTCTAATGAAAAATTTAACTACTTTATATACTATTATAACACTTATAGTAAGTTCATTTTTTTTTTAGAATCTGAAGAGCCTAGTACACCTACTCATCTCATTGTCATGCACAAAGGTCACATTTTTTCATTTGACGCTGTGGATGAGTACGGGGACGTTCTAAGTAAACCTGAAATGCAGCTGCAACTTGAAAGAATCCGGGATTGGTGTGCAGATAATGGTCCTGGTGCTTCTGTTGGGTCCCTCACAGTGGATGACAGAACGACTTGGGCAAAGGTGTAATGTACATTAAACTCGCTTAATTTTTTCAAATCTCTAATAATATAAGAGCGTAACTGTAAGGTGTCTTATTGCAGAACTTGTTCAGCCATTTGGAATGTCTGTTTATATCACTGTGATTTATAAGTTATGGATTTTACTTTATAATAATACATTTATATACATAAAATCGAAAATATGTCAGCTCTCTATATAAGTCCATAGTTTTTGAAGAATTTCTTCAAATTTGGTTTTGTTATTCTTTACTTACATGTGTGCAGCAAATACACATATATTTTGCAATCCTCTCTCTTCTCTTGCGGTTGAACTCAAAACCGAAACATCCATAATTTAAGAAATGATTTTTAGCATCCAACAAGCATGGTACATAGCACCTGTGCTATGAATCCAATTCTGCAGGCAAGAGTTCTTCCTAAAAATATTGTATTCAGTTTGAGTAATTCATGATAATCAGCTTTTGACTGATTATTCCTCAACTGTTGTTCATTAAATTCTAGAATATTGTCCTTGATATCTTGCACAAGAGCAGACATTTTTTCATTGTAGATCCCTGTCTTATATTTTTACTTATCAATAAATTCACGATAAACTTAGAACAATTTGAAGAGTGGAGCCTCTGAAGCTGAAGAAAATCATTTGCAACTATTAAAATCAGCACCCATGATGAACTCCATAATATGTCAGTAGCACTGGTCTCGTAATCCAGAATTTGCGAGTTATTAGTCTACCTGGAAAATACTTCATAATTTCGACTCCATAATATGCCAATAGCACTGGTCTCGTAATCCAGAATTTGTGAGCTATTAGTCTACCTGGAAAATACTTCATAATTTTGACTCCATAATATGTAGGTAGCACTGGTCTCGTAATCTAGAATTTATGAGTTATTAGTCTACCTGGAAAATACTTCATAACTTCGACTCCATAATATGTAGGTAGCACTGGTTTTGTAATTCAGAATTTGAGAGTTATTAGTCTATTTGGAAAATGCTTCATAACTTCATGTACAAATATTTAGTTACTGATTAGTATAGATGTACATAATTAATCTACTGAAGTTCACTTTTCATTTTTTTAAATTGAAAATAGGTTATTTAAAATATGACTAGTAATAAAAAGAACTTTGCTATTTTTTTAAATAGATAATAATTAAAAAATAAGATAAGCACAGACTTATTTATGTTGCATAAAACCTTTTCAAATTTTGTTAGGTGCACTATGCCTTATAAATACCGAGGTAACACTATAATTACTCCAAACTTATCTAAACATTTTGTAGCTTTGAAAATTCTATTAAGTACAGTTTGATTCATTATTTTATGAATATGTACCATATACAATATTTGAGAAAATCAGATAATACTTTTTCATTTCCAATATATTTCAAAATAACAGTTTGTAATATAAAATTTTAGTTTTCAAAAATAAGTTTCTTATTCAATAATGTATGATTTTTTTTTTAAAGTAAAAATGAATACTTTATATAAAATTGCTTGTCTTTTCATAGTTTTGCATATCCCATTTTTTTTCTGTTCTCAAACACATTTCATTAATGTTGCTAATTTCTATTATTATTGTTTTTTTTCAGAATCGAGAATGGCTGTTACAGATTCATCCAGAGAATGAACTGCACATGGAAGCAATCGATACCGCATTACTTGTCTTTTCGCTAGATGATGAAGAACCAATATCACTCACAGAGGTAAGTGAAAGTTCTCATGTTTGTTAGCATTATGAATAACTTTCTTGGAATTGTATTTATATGATAAACATTTTAGGAAATTTAATTGGGACTGATGTAATAGATCAATGGTGTTATCCAAAGTATACCCTTTACCCATGCATATAAAAAAAAAATAGCTATTAATAAATTAATGCAGCATTTAAAATAAAATCTCAGTAACATGAAAGAAAGAAAATGTCACAGTTTACAGTCAAAAAAGAGCTGAGATTATCCCACACTACAACAGTTTACGAAAATGTGGCAGTTTACAGTGAAAGAAAAGAGCTAAACTGATTATCCTACATTAGAACAGTTTAAGAAAATATCACAGTTTACAGTTAAAAAGGTGCTAAACTGATTATCCCACAGTACAATAGTTTTGCAGTCAATGTCACTCTTTAGTATGTTGCGGGTGATGGGATCATCACAGAGCACAAAACTCCTTAAAGCAAACAGTTTATAACTTTTCTGGTAGAACTATTTACTTCAAAACCAGGAATGATGCAGAATATTATTTTATCCCCATTAACCATTTACAAAATTCTAAATACTTATTACAATGAAGCAACTTCTATAACAGCATGTTTCATAAAAGTCAGAAAGTATTCAGCGGGCCATCCTTCATGATTCAACGACCATTGGCCATTGCCACTCATCAGCATGGGGAAAGTCATGTGATCACTATTGACCACAAAACTCTTAAAAGCATGGATTTTAGAATTTTCTGATAGAAATCTATACCTCAGAACCAGGAATGATGTAGGGTGTTATTTTAGCCTTTCCCCAATTTTGATGTCAATATACATTTACTAGATTGAGACAAATAATTTTGATTTTGATTTCAAGCTGAATAGTCTGAACATTCTTGGCTTCGAAGTAAATACTTCTCAGCAAAAAAATGTGTAAAATACTTGATTTAAGGAATTTTGTGCTTGGAGGTCATACCATAGCGTGCCTCACGCAAGAATGATAGCAAGACTACCTGGGTTCTATGGGTAGTGAAGGATAATCAGTTGAGCATTTTCTTGCTTTTATGCAATGTCCTGTTATGGGGTAGAAGTTACTTCACTGTAACAGTTTATAGTGTTTTGTTACAGTAGCAGTATACATGAGTATATTAGTCAAAATTTGAATATTTTTAGTATCTCTAATATTTTAAAAAGTTGTAGATTCAGTTGCATAGTAGCTATGTCCGGCATGACATCAGATGAAAAGTATATGACACATGAATTAAATATCTGCTGGCAGAAAATGCTAGATATAGTGTAAAATCAACCTTAATTCTGGTGATGGCTTAGATTTTATTTATTTTTTATTATTATTTCACTGTTATTTTTCTTCCATATAAATTGATGTTTGGTTTGTACTAAAATATTATGTAACTTGGATATATATGCTTAAATATTGATCATGTTTCAGTGTTTTTAATCTAAGAAAATTTTAACATAGCGCACTATTTAAACGAAGCACAGGTTAATAAAGTTGAAGGTTTTGACATTTTCTGCTGTCAAAATGTTCTCGGTGACTATAACATGTACTTCTTTCTTTCATAGAATTAGAAAAAAAAATTATTCTAGTGTATTGTCATTATTAGTAATTAAAATCTAGCGTATTGTTTGTTTTAGTGTATTGTTGTTATTAGCAATTGAAATCACTTTTATTACATTATTGTTGCTTTAGTAGATTGTTAATTTAAAGCTCTTTCTATGTAGTGCTTCAGAGGAACACTATGCGGGGACTCTTGTAATCGATGGGCTGATAAGTCTGTAACTTGTATCACTTTTAAAAATGGAACTGTTGGAGTTATATCGGATGTAAGTATAAATGAATCATGAACTATTTACACTTGAGAAGCAAATCTCATTTGAAATTATGCTGACATTTTTTGCATATTTACATTTAAGAGTCACAATAAATCAAACTGCCACTTGTGAAAATAAAACATTCAATACTTAATCAAGATTGGTATCATGTCTGTATTCAATAGATAAAATCAAGGATAAAGCATTTTAAAAAACGAAAGGTCTTTTATTTAACACATCCTAAAAGACGTACAGAACATATATTAAAAACTACCAGAGCTCTTTCAGACGTATATACGCCCTTCATCAGTGGCTACATGAATAGTAGAAACATGGAATGTTTATTGGCTACATGAATAGTAAAAACATTGAATGTTTATGCTACATGAATAGTAAAAACATGGAATGTTTATGCTACATGAATAGTAAAAACATGGAATTTTTACCCTTTGATTAATTTTACTCTTGAGCATGAATCTAACTGTTCCTTGCCTTTCCTTGATGTTCTGGTCACCGCTAATTCTTTCCATCCTGTATCCTTTAAAAAATCTTCTTTTAACACATATTTTAATGCTTATTTTTTTAAATTTATTTATAAGATCTTCGCCCCCGTTCGCCTTAAATTTACTCAATTTGAAACTGAACTTGTTGCTATTAAAGATCGTTTAGTCCATAAATCTAGTGTTCCTTACCATCCTAAGATTTTCCGGCCTTTTATTAATTTCTGTCATGAATTTGGTTTCAAACCCGCTCACTCTAATATTACCACTTTATTTAATAGTATTCGATCCGATAAACTTGGGAATTTTGTTGACTTTGAAAGCTTTGCTGGGGTGGATGTCGTTCCCCTGTTATCCCCTGCTGGTGACTATAAATTTTACATTGGTAGTACAAAACGTACGGTTGGCATCTATTTAGCAGAACATGTTCGCGATGTCAAATCTGGTAAACTTCCTACGGCTCTTGCTCAATTTGTGGTTAATGATAAATTTCTTCCTATTTTTGAAAAACTTTCCTTTGGGTTCATTGTAACAATCCACATAGTATTCTTCTGTATGAATCCCTGTTTATTTATATTTACCATGAATCAATTTGTAATTTTGATCCTGTTCAAATTTTAAGTTTTGCTTGGTGACTCATTCTCGACTCTTTGCAATTCAAACCTCTTAAAAGTTATTTGTGGCGTCATTCTCAGGAATATCATGCTTGACTTTTTCTAAAATTTGTATTAGTTCTTTTCTTGTAATATTTTTAAATTCGTAAGCGTTTAAACCTATTTTGTAATTTCCGTGTATATTTCTTGTATTATTTTTAGTAAGTTCATTTACCATTTTTATATTTTATGCAAATTTGCTTTAAACTGGTCTATCTGTATATAAACATTCCATGTTTTTACTATTCATGTAGCCACTAATGAAGGTCGTATATACGTCCGAAAGCGCTCTGGCAGTTTTTAATATATGTTCTGTACGTCTTTTAGGATGTGTTAAATAAAAGACCTTTCGTTTTTTAAAACGCTTTGTCCTTGATTTTATCCATTCAATACTTCTTTAAAGAAACCAACTATTCAAGACTTCCAGGTCATCTAATTATCATATACCTGCTTTCTTTGTCACCTAATTATCATATGTCTGCTTTCTTTAAGGATGTATTGAATGTTTTATTTATAAAGTGTTATATATCATGAATATGTTATAAATTTGACTTTATTTGTTGAATATGTTCTAATTTGATATATTCCTTTTATTTTCTGAAATTTTGTTAAATAACTAAAAACAGCCTGATATCTAAAACAAAGTTATTATTTTAATTTTAAACAGACTACTGGCAATAAGAAATTAGTTTTACTATGGTTGGATAGTATTTTTATATATAATAAAAAAATCCTACTGTTGTCTTTGCTGTTCTGTCACTGCTCTCTTAAATTCGTTCTCTTAGCTTATCTGACTCTTAACTTTCTTGAACAAATCAAAAGATTCAGTCCATTAACTTCCAAATGTTTCCAGAATTTCTCCCCTCCCTCTAATGCATCTGTAGTAAATGATGTAAATGGAATTTACATTTTAGGGTTTGTGCCCCCCCCCCCCCCCCTCCATAACAATTGTTTTAAAGGACTATTACTTTTCTTACAAGACATAGTATATGTAAAAGGAAAATATTGCGAAAGGTTCAAAAATCTAATTTTTGAATGTGAATGTAGTCTCATGTTTTGAACATCCCTAAATATGGATAATTTTAAAATGATGTCTTTGTGTTTGTCTGCTAGTGTCTATATTGCTTGAGCAGATTGAAATTAAGTATGATTCTTTTGATAATTAAACGTAAAATATCTTTTCAGGAATCAGACAAAAAGAGGAGGGAGGACTCTCAATTTTTGAAATATATATATATATATATATATTTGAAATGACAAAAGCATAACTAAATATACGTTCAGTTTTGCTTTGTGTATTAGACAAACATGCATGTGTCCATAATATATATATTATAATATTTTCTTTGTTTTTTATGCATTAAGTTTTTAAAATATTATAAAAACTAAATGGAGATTTATTATAATGTGATTAAATCTATAAACATTTTATGAAGCAGAACTTAAATTATTGAAACTGCAAAGTTGGTGTCAATTGGAGTATACATTCAAAAGTTAGAGCCCATATACATGAGTCAAACATTTGATCTCAATACGGGTTAAGAAAAACTTGAGTAATGTATTTAAGTATGAATAAGATGACAATGCAGCAGACAACTGAGGATACACTAGATCCAGCATATTTTTGAAACAGCTGTATACTGCATTATTACCTTATCCATACTTAAATGTGTTACTCAAGTTTTCTTTAATCCTTTGTACAAAGTTTTTTTTAATTTAATTTATTTATTTAATTTTTACTTACTGAATAAGGCTGAAGAAGAACTGCAAGATGGTAGTCAGACAAACAATCAAATCGATAGATATGGAACACCCAAAGCGATAATTCATAGCGGGATAACAGACATTAAAATCGAGTCCCTGACCATAAACATATCAACACATTCCAACTTGGTGTAATGGGTGGGCTGGATGACAATATCAGCCTGTGTTGATATATTTATGGTTGGAGTCTTGATTCCAGTATCTGTTTCCCTTGCTACAAATTCTCGCTTTGGGTGTTCCATATCTAGCTATTCAATTATTTGTCTGTCTACCACATTGTAGTTTGTTCTTCCTTAGCTGCTTTTAATAGAAGACACTATTTTATAGCCTGAAGAAGAGGTCTAATATAAAACGTCCTCATAACAATTGTAGTCATTTAATTTTCATATACTTGCTTTTGTAAAGAAAGTATTGTAGGTTTTATACGGACTAGGTTTATTATAGAATTATTGCAAAAGCCTTCCAAATATCTCACAAAATCTTGGTGTTTTCTTGAACAGTTTGAGTATCGTTGCATTAAATGAACCTCTGACTTACTAATGTTTGTTGCCCATATTTAAATATACCATAAAATGGTTTGTTTGAAGTTTTATGTTTTATTTTTATTTTGCAGCACACACCTTTCGATGGCTTAGTTCCTGTAGTTGCTGGCCATTTCACCTATCTTTCAATTGTTGAATCTGGTAATACTTGGAAGGTAAATTGAAATTTATTTTGAATCATGTGGATTTATAAAGTGATTTAATTCCATTATTTATAATGTAAACATAAAATTTGAAAGTTATCTACACCTGGGGGACAAGGCTGGAGGAATCAAACTATGAACTAGAAATTTTTATAAATAACTTTAATTTCTATTGTCATTTGTTAAAACTGTAGAAGATTGTTTGTGTACTGTTTATTATATGGTTAAATACCTGATAATTGCCAATTTTGTGTCCATTGAGCTTTAAATAAATAATAATATATTTTTTGTAATATTTGTTTAAAATACAATCTTTTCTACATATTTTTCAACAATACAACATTTTTCAATGATAATAAATTCACATTTGACTTCATAATTTGTCATTTATGTCACTGCCCAGTTGAGTTTTCATCTAACTACACCAATAAGAAACTTAAATAATGGAAATAAATTGGTGAAGCTTAAAAAATTACTTTAACTTATCTATCAGAATGAATTAAAGAATTCTTGTTTATAAAAATTTTAGCAATATTATTTTGAAAAATTGTTGATACATGTTTGTTAATGAGAATCAGTAATATATGATATTTTCCAAAAAAATGTCTTTTTAACACTTACAACATAGTTGAAAAGTGTTTATGACTTTGTTCATTCTGCCTGTCTGTCCGTTCGCACAATAACTGCCATAAAAATTATTTTATCAAAATAAAATTTTAGTATGTTGTTGAGACAGTCTGTGGGACATATGGGAATGTAAATGAATAATATCACCCAATTAGTTTTGGATTGAATGCGGGTTGAAAAAACGAAATACATTGAATCCTATCCAACCTAATTTTTCAAACATTTTTTAAGCAAAGTTAAAATTCACAAATTGCTTCGAAAATTTTAGGAAATATTCAAAATATTCCATAATATATATAAAAAAAATTTCAGCAAAATATATTCGGTAGTTTTTTAAATAAAAATTGAAATAATAATGACACTGCTATATGAAGAAATCACGACCCATTTCAAAATTAAATATGTCATCCATTTTTTTTTCCCAGAGCAAAAATTGTGATTTTTATTCTTTTATATTTATATTTAGTGTTGCATCCATTCTAAAACTGCTTTTTTTTTTGTGTATTTTCTGTGCATCTATATTCTGTGCCAACGCAGTTACAATATTTTTGAATTTAAATGATCATCGATTAATTATTTCTACAACGAAGCCTAATTTTAATGAATGTAAAATGTAAACAAGTGATTGTAAGATGAGTTGTATAAGAATTGCTGAATTTTTTTCACGCCAAATTATTTAACTCTGGAGTCTGGAATAATCAGTGTATGAATATTATCAGTGTATGAATGAAATATTCACTGCTTTTACATAGAGAGCCAGATGATTTATATGTCGATGGCATCATTTGAATAAAGTTTAAAAGAAGTTTTAAGCATGGAGTTAGAAAGTACTTTTACCTCTATGGTTTTAATTTTTCAAATAAAATAAATTATTGTAGTTTTATGATAATTAAAAAAATATTGCGGCTGAATGTATCGTATTTCAGAGATGTTTAAATAAAATTACAAGCAAAATAAATTATTGTAGTTTGTGATAATTAAAAAAATATGGCAGCTAAATGTTTAGAGATGGTTTAAATAAAATTTCAGTTGGAAAGTGTTTTATAATCAATGCTTTATGCATGATTGATCTTCCTTGTTCATACATAAGATAGTGATGGCAGTGAATTTGATGAGTCTATTTATTACTGTCATTTCTAGCACACATGTAGTTATTATTAATATGAATAAAAATTTAAAAATACTGTGTGTTTCTTATTAGGGCATAAAAGCAAGTTATGCATAGTGTATGCTTTGTTTTTCAATGTTAATTTTGACTTTGAAACAGAAACAAACTCATATATTGTTCCTCTCACGGCCATTTCTGGCAAAGGAATAATAATGAATATGCATTGAAATTCTATTAACCATTTTAAATAGCTCTGTCATTCTTTAGAAATCTTAAAAGACACATTTCTAAGAGCTTATTCCAAATAAAAGTTTCTACAAACTATAAAGCTAAAAAAATTTTTTTCGGGGAAATTTTCAGATATTCTGTCATACTTTAACAGGATGGGCACAGACCTGGAATTATCAGGGAATTTTATGCTTCTGGAAATATCAGAGAATTCTATTGAAAGTCGGGGAAAACTGTGAATTTCTGCGATTTTTGTTTTTTCATTTTCCGACTATAGTTTTCTTTTAGCTGAATAAATAATTCTTATTCATTCCATGATGTCACATTTTTCATTACAAGACCCACCACTCATTTCCTTTAAATATTCTTCTGAACAAATGGCTGAGGAAGAGTTTTCATTAAAAGGCAACGTGATCTCGATAAACATCTTTCAAGGGGGAACGTTTCAGGGAATGATCAGGGGGAAATATCAGGGAATTTCAAAATTAATTTCTTGTGACCAACCACCCTGTTTAAAAATTTTCTTTCAAATAATTTATTTTAAACAATGCTTTCTATGCAATCTATTTGTTCTTTGTTTTTTGCAGATAGAAAATGAATAAAACTTGGCAATTATTTTGTATTTAAGAATGTAACAGCTTTTATTAATGTTCAGGAAACTTGAATCACGAAAAGTATTTTCTTTCCTTAACTTTATAAAGATTGAAGAGCCAATTGTGCTGAAAGTGATCATTTTATAATGCATTTTCATATTAGAAAATTAATGAAAGGACTTTTATAACTTTCTGATATGTATATAAATTTTTGAGGCATTACACATTTTCTAAACAGATTTGTCAAATTTTTGTATATACAAAATATTGTCAAATAAAGATACATTTTATGTATAATCTTATATGAGAAGTTATATCATTTCATTGTAGCTAGTTTGAGCAGATTTCAAACTATAGCATTTTTCTAATTATTCAATATGGCAAAGTTATAGCAGAGTTACCAAAATTTCCAAATGTTCATTCCACTCAAAACAGCTGTGCTGTACAGTATCAATATAAGAAGTAATCATATAAATAGTGTCTAAAGTATGAAACAGCACATTTAGAATATATAAATCGAAATGTGTTTGGTTTCTAATCATCTTTGACCCCCCCCCCCTTTTTTTTAACACTTTCCAACATAATTGAAAAGTGTTTATGACTTTGTTCATTTTGTTCATCTGCCCATTTGCACAATATCTTCTGTAAAAATGACTTTATCAAAATAAAATTTTAGTATTTGTTGAGACAGTCTGTGAGACATATGGGAATGTAAATAAATAATATCACCCAATTAGATTGAACCAGAGTTGAAAAAGTGAAATATATTGAACTCTGTGGGACCTAATTTTTCAAACATTTTTTAAACAAAGTTAAAATTCACAAATTGCTTCGAAAATTTTAGGAAATATTCAAATTATCCCATAAAATATATAAAAAAAAAGTTTCAGCAAAATATGTTCGATAGATTTTTAAATAAAAATTAAAATAATAATTACACCCATATTACATGAAGAGATCACATGACCCACTTCAAAATAAAATAGGGCCTCCATATTCCCCCTCCCCCCCAGTGTTGAAATAATGATTTTTAAAGTTCTTTTAAATTTATATTTAGTGTTGCATCCGCCGTAAAATTAATTTTATTATATTTAATATAAATCATCATCAGAAATGTTAATCATAAACTCTTATTAATTATTGAATTTTTATTTCACAAATGCAGGAAAATGTATGGACAGCATGATCCTTAAAAAAAAAAGTTCTATTCTTCAAAGGTAGTGCCCCAGGCAACCACAGAATGCAATTCACATTGTATCTATAATTGGGAAAAAAGCATCTGTAGCCCAAAACTATGTTTATTTGTGATGAAATTATGAAAGTGTCAGACTCACAGTCGGCAAAATGAGACTTTAGAATGATCAGAAATCCACTTCTAGATCATACTTTCAAAAAATTATCTAAATACCTTTTGTTTATAGTAAGTTTAAATTTTTCCCAACAGCATATGGTGGTCTCAGAAAGCCCCACCAAAGTACTTACTTAGACTGATGTTGCTTAACTATGGCGGTCTTAGAAGAATCAGTATTTCAGCATTGTTTACTGTTTCAGAAAGTATATATATGTATTATGTTCTTTTTTTATGGTGATAACTTTTCTGCAGGAATCTGATACAGTTGACAGGGACTTGCTACCTCCCAGGCGACTTGAGTTTCATCTTGATGATCACATAAAATCTGCAATTGAAGAGTCCAGGAAAGTCTATAAAATGATGGTATATATAAGCTCAATGAAACTATTCAAATTTATAGTGCAATGCAAATGAAATAGAAAATTCATACTTGCTACTTAGAACTGTGTCAGATGTTTTGCAATTTAAGCATAATGTATAAATTGGAATGAATAATTAAATGTATAAAGGATTTATAACAAAACAATGAAATAATGGTAAAATTTTTTAAACAGTATTAATTTGGAGGAATAGAAAATTATTCTTATATAAATATTAAAATAATTACTATGCTTTAATTACTGTAATTTTTATTATTCTAACTTTTAATTTATGTATCTATCAAATAATAAGAAGTTTATATTATTAATCTGCTTGATTTTAAAATAGGATTTTTCCCATAGATGAAATATTTTTTTTAATTTTTATTCTAAAATATAAATACTAAATGCAGATACTATAAATATTTATTGAAACTTTTATGGTTTAGGATTAGAAAGTAGTAGTAATTTTAAATGTATATGTTTGATTGGCAACCAATTTTTGTTATTTTTCCTCCCAGGTGTACTATTCAGTAATCTGTTTTGTGCTAATTTATTACTGATGCAGCCTTAAAACAATGTTTGTATCATTACAATATTCTGCTGCTTTGGTAAAATCAAAATAGGTCCTATAACTTTAAGCAAAGTTGTAAAAAATAAAATTTTACCAAAACTTAAGAAGTTGTGGGGGCAGCATTGCGTCACTCACTGCTACGAAAGATGTCACCGGTTATTCCTTCAGCTCAGGAAAATTCTTTTGGGGCTGATGGCATAGTGCAGGATCAACAATCTAAAGATTCCGAGTTCAAACCTATCCCCCACCAATGGGGATCTGCTGCCTCTCCACAATGGTGAACATGGGCATACGAGCACGCAACCCTCTTTCTCTCCAACGATCTTACCTCTCTCATGAGATGGCAGCACTACAGCTGATGCACACTTTCTCTTCTCCTCCTGGTTGACTGCGACTGACGTCAAGACACCTAATGATGAGATATGCTAGGGGCGCAATAGCCCAGTGGTTAGCGCGCGGGAATTGCACTTGGTAGGCCTGGGTTCGATTCCCTCTACTGCTAAAACTGCTTCCGTGTTCACGCGGAGTATGATCACGTTAAACATGTGGGTCCGTAAGGCCTTCCGAGAGGTTGGTGGTAGGGGAAGGAGGATACGGTCCCTGTGGATGTCTCCCCCACTGGGTTTCGGTCTAAATTGTACTTCCCAGGTCTAAATTGTTCTAATTGGTACTTCCCGGCCATCCAAATAGTTACCTTACACCTTTCTGGTAGGTCGGACGGTCTGAGTCTCAACAACAATGCTTCCCGGCTATTCAGCTTGGGCACATGGTTGGGGTTTTCCAGCTGGTCCCTTTCTCACTGAAATTTGACCGGGCTTCTCGCCAAGAAGGGGAGTGTGGGGGGGGGGGGCAGCATTGCATCACTCACTGCTACGAAAGACATAGCCGGTTATTCCCTCAGCTCAAGAGAATTCTTTTGGGGTTGATGGCATAGAGCAGGATCAGCAATCTAAAGGTTCCAAGTTCAAACCTATCCCCCACCATTGGGGATCTACAGCCCCTCACAAGCTTGTATGGCTATCTAGATAGAAATTTAAAAAATTGCTTGTCGCTTCTTCATGCATACATATTTGTTGTCTATTCTCAGGTGGATGATGCAGACCTTTTCTGTGACTCTTTTACCCAGTATGGGAAATCTTTTCTGAAGCAGCACAACATTCATCCAGAAACATATGCCCAGTTTGCTCTGCAGCTAGCCTACTACACAATGCATGGAAAGTAAGTTTGGCAACCTTTCGCAGTGAACCTGTGATTTTTCATTACCTTTTATATGTTGTTCATTTGAAATAAAAGTTTTTGGTATCAAGGTTGCAACCTTTGTTGGAAAATTAGGCAATCTTGTCATTGTTGGAGAATTTAAAAAATTAGTTTGAGAGTCGAGAAAATATTTTAAAAAGTCTAAAATCTGCAAAAGTCAGAGAATTTTTAAATTATAAATAAAATTTTTCGACTTATGTTATGTTTTGACTTATCTTAAGTACACACACCCACTTGTACCTAAACTTAGGATTATGCTTCTATTGTTGATAACAGCAGCCATGGTCCGGTTTCATGTTTATTGTGTGTTCATCTGCATGGAGTAACTGTTATTTGTTATGGCAGCAATATATATATATATGTATGTATATATGTATATATATATATGTGGGTGTCCAGTGCTATCGGTGTCCAATGGCTATTTCCTCAACTGTTAGTCACAGAGATACATTTCCAATTGCAAAAATGTTTTAAATATTGAAATCTATTATCTTAGAAACAGTTTAAATCAATAAATACATTTCTGAAAGAAATACGAAATATAAATTTTTATACAGTCCTTCGATCCTTCCAATTATATTTAGGAAAATCATCCTCATACAATTTTATGTAAAAAAAAAAATCATCCTTTTATGACCAAAATTGGCTGACTTTTAGCTGTTTAAAGTTGGAGCACTTTTTGTGCTAAGAAATGGTCAATACGGTCCTTGATTGGCTGGTTGCCTGGAAAAATGGTCAATAAAGTCCCTGATTGGTTGGTTGCCTGAAACGGGACATTTTTATGTGTGGAAAAGCGACTTAAGTCATAAAGTTTAATGCTTCATAACTAGGTGAATTTTGGTCGTAAAAGGAAGATTTTTTTTTATTTTTCATGAAATTGTATGAGGATGATTTTCCTAAATATAATTGGTAGGACCGGGGGGGCCGTATAAAAATTTATATTTCGTATTTCTTTCAGAAATGTATTTATTGATTTAAACTGTTTCTAAGGTAATAGATTTTAAAATTTAAAACATTTTTGCAATTGGCTCTGTAACTAAAGGTTGAGGAAATAGCCATTGGGCACCGATAGCACTGGACACGCTGTATATGTATATATATATGTATGTATGTATATATATATATGTATGTATGTGTATATATGTATGTATATATATATATGTGTATAATATATATATATATATATATATATATATATATAAAAATTAAAAAATTACTATATATCACACTTTTATGAAACACTTTGCACCCTCCTAACTAGTGGGTTCTGTGGTTATAAATTTGGCCATTGCAGCCTACCGTGGTCTGAGTTTTCAAGAAATGTGAGGCCGGTTATGTGATAGGATTGACTGTATCAATTCCTATACATGTTTTACAAAATTTTTTCATATAGCAGGTTTTCTTTCTGCCACTGCATATATAGGTTATTTCATGATGATGAATTCATAATAAGTGCAAAAAGTTTTGATACCTGTTTTCAATTTATCTGAAATGGGAGAATAATCCCATTCTGTTCAATTTCTTTGATTTATTTGTTTTTTCAATGTGGAATATTTTAAAAAACTTGTCTGTAAACTTTGAATATTTTATTGTGCTATTGGGTTGATTTTATTAATAAATAAACTACACTTTGTGTGAAGAAGAAGGAAAACTAAAACAATGTATATAAGCACAGATAACAGAATAATACATCTGTTTCGAGGATGCACTGGTCCCCTTTGTCAGTGCTAGAGAACCAACAAACTTGAAGTCTAAAAGAAGAATGGGCCATTACTCTTATTGAACAGTTACTTTTGTATGCATTACTTTTTGTAACCACATATGCATTTTAAATTTCGCCCATTCCTCTTTTGGACTTCTGGTCTGTTGGTTCTTTTGCGCTGATGAAGGGGATCTAGCATATCCTCGAAACAGCTATATGTAGCTTTGTTATTTATGCTTATATATTTGTGTTTTGTGTTATTTGTGCTTATATATTTGTGTTTTGTGTTATTTCTGCTTATATATTTATGCTTTGTGTTATTTATTCAAGTTTTCCTTATCCTGTTTATGTTTTATGATGAAGTAAAATCTAGTATAAACTTAGAGAAAGGGACACTCCATACTGGTATTTCTGGAGTAACTTGTTTCAACTACGCAGAACTTGATCAGTTGATCTTTATACGCACAGCATGAATCTTACTTAAGCACCTTGATATAAGATTCTAAAATAGATGAATTTTATTCGATTGTTCCCAGTCGGAATAATAAAGAAAATGTAAAGTAAATAAATTTAATAAATGGGTTGTATATATTTTAAATGGTTTTTATTGGTTGCTGCCACATGGATTAAAAATGATTATGGAAATTATAAATATTTTTAACTTACCTTTATTTACTTTTCTAAATAGTATTTTGTGAATATCATACCTTCATTTTTTTGATAAAATTCACAAAAATCTTTATATTTTATTTTTTCTGTATTATTATTAGTTAACTTTTTAATCGGTTATCAGTTTTTTTTTGTATTTTTGATGATTTTTGTTAAATTAATGAATTTTTCAATTTGCTGTTAGGCTTGCACCAACATATGTTACAGCTGCGACACGACAGTTCTATCATGGAAGGACAGAGACAATGAGATCTTGTTTTCCTGAAGTTGTAGATTGGATTCATGCTATGGTTGAAGATAAAAAATCAGTAAGACTTAAACCTTCTCAAATTTCTGTGTGGAAAATGTATTTTTTTATTGAAAATTATTGATTTCAATAGTAAAGCATATTTTAAGATCATCTGAATACATTTTTAACCATTTTAGAAATATATGTCTGTGTGCATGTAATGGACATCTGCAAGGTGTGAGCATTATAACTCAAAAGAAATGTACATATTATTATAAACGTTTATGTGTTTATATAGTATGCAAAAGACTAGAATAAGATTTAGTTTTATTTTTAATTGGATAATTAGAGCACACATTATTTAACATTTAAGATTCCTAGAAAAACCTGCTTTATTCTAATATAGTTACTTTGCTGCATTTCATCTACCTATTTGTAAAATTATATAAATGTTTTTTCTCCAAAACTACTCAGCTGATTGAGATTAAATTTGTTACAAGGTAGGTTACAACATAAATAGGAAAACAAATGTGATTAAAAAAAGTTACTTGTGTCGCATACAGTATGCACATATGCTTTTGAAGTATTACAGAAATTATCACATATTCAAAATTGCATAATGAACTATCTACAAATTTGTGTATTACCTTTTCTCCAGAATTATTTAGTTATTATAACCAAGTTTTGTACCAAGTATTTTGTTACATGAATATGGAAATATTGAGATATTTAAAAACATTTTTGTGTTTGCAGTATACATGCCTATTTTGAATAAAACCTTACTTTTACATAATTTGCATAAAATGCAACATTTTTAAAAATTCAAAATTTATTTTGATTTGTATTACTATTTTAATGTACTAGGATAATTTAATGCAATAAAACATTGTTCATAAGAACAGCCAGGTAGATTGAAAATTTTTTTGTATTAAATAAAAGTAGCTCACATAAAATAAGTAAGACTTTATCATTAATTCAGCCTTTGTGCTGCATGAATTGCCTAATAGTAGCAATTATAAAAGAAAATACATACCCTTTGACTCTGTGAATACTGAGCTGTTTAATTGATATTGTTTAATAAATTTTCAAGAAAATTATTCAAAATTGACGAATGTCAATGCAGTATATTTTATTAAAAAGATCTAAAAAATACATTATTTATTACAAGCTGTTTTCACGTATCTTTGTATTTAATTGTAATTATATTTGATGTCAGAGCATCATTATGTATAGATGCATATTTTGTAAAAATTGGCCACAGTTAAACATGTATAAGGGAAATAAGTCTGTATTCTTACTAAGAAAAGAAGATTTTGCATGGATGTGCATTATCAGTTTATGTAAAACGGTAGTTCACATTCATCCGTGGTATTGCACATTAATGGTATTTTAGTGTTTGTGTTCAAAATTAAAAAGCATTGGAAGGCATATAGAATTCGACAGGACTGTGAAGTCGGTACCTCATACCTTCGATCCCCACCCCCAGATGGGAGAAATATGAAAATAAAGTTTGATTTTTGTCTCTTGTTAACATTGTGTGGTTATGCAAAGTTTTTAAAATCCAAACTTTTATCAGTTTTAGAACAAAATTGCTGGTCTCTTATGTTTTGAAACATCTAATTCAAATGACATGTTAAATTTCATGTAATTTGTTTTGGTGGTGTACAGAACGTGAAAAAATATCTTGTTTTTCATGTGTCCACATCTGATCATTGCCTAATTAAAGGAAAGTTGAAATGTGTTTAAATAATGCTTATAAATTGCATATTAGATGTAGTGGTACTGAACAATTTTGCATACAAAGTGCACATATGGAAATTGGAAAAGCATAATTGTAATCTATATAAATGCAAGGGAACCCTTTATTATAAAAATGAACTCCCAATTAGGGCCTAATTACCGAAAAAGCACAGTAAGCACATGCTTCCCTTCAAAAGATTCAAAGGGCCCCCAAATTGCATCCCCGATTTACACTTTTTCTTAAATGTAAGTTATATGTCAAATAGTGAAGTTAAATAGTATCTTGTCCATACAGGCAAACACAAAAATATGTTGGTTGCCTGAGCATAAATTTGTATTGTCCATATTTTTTTTTTACATTTAAATATTAAACTGTTAATAACAAAAGGTAAGATGGTAGTTAATATTTAAGTTAGAACTAATTTTAGAAGTAAACATGGACCACCCGTAATTCAATAATAAATAGATTATGATTTAGGATTTTTGGTACATGCAAACAGTTTAAAAAAAAATCAGTTTGTTGATGAGAACTGTTTGTTGACCATGGCAATGCAGTAATAGAATTTTTCAAGCACTGAGGAGTGCATGGGGAATATCTTGGGCCATGCTCACAAAATCAAAATGGTGCTCCAAATGGGATTGTGCTTCCCCTAATTTGGTTGGTTAATCAAGCCCTGCTCTCAATATACTTGTTTTTAGTTGTATTCCTGTTATTATATGTGCTTTTCTGTGATTTTAAAAGAATTGTCAGTTAGATATTTATCCAAACTATTTTTTTTTTAATTTCAGGCAAATGACAAGGTGAGTCTAATGTATAAAGCAGCTGATAAATTCAAATCTTTAATGAAGGACTGCACTCAGAGTGAAGGTACATATTTTTATTTTCTATATTTTTCTTCATATATATACATTTTAAGGTATGTTTGTTCAATCATCATAAAATCCTTTTTTACTTTCTCTATCTCAGTATTATGTTGTTGAGACCCAGACCGTCCAACCTACCAGAAAAGTGTACGGTAACAGTTTGGACGACCCGGAAGAGCCACTCAATTTAGACCAGAACCCTATGGGGGAGGCATTCACAGGGACCGTACCCTCCTTCCCCTACCACTAACCTCTCGGAAGGACTTATGGACCCAAATGTTTAATGTGATCGTACTCCGCGTGAACACGGCGGCAGTTTGGGCAGCGGAGGGAATCGAACCCCCGGGCCTACCAAGTGCAATTCCCACACGCTAATCATTGGGCTATTGCGCCCTACTCAGTATTATGTAAAAGTGTTGTGATGGGGTCAAAAACTGGATCTAATTTAGATGGATCAGCACGGTTTGAGCATCCCTGGATGCGGATCAATTATTATTTCAGTGATGGTGTTTGTGGTTGCAAGTTTGTGGGCAGGATACTTCGGATTTTATTTTTTTAAATTATAAAAAAACATATTCATTTTACTTCTTTTTATCCATGTTTTACCCTTTTTACCTTCTTATTGTATACAACACAATGTAAAATATGCTATATGATATATTAATACAATATTGGGATATTGAAAATATAATGAGGTAATACACTTTTTATAAATAGTTGTTGAGAAGAAAAGCTTTGGTAGTGCTTTAAAATTAAAGGACTTAGGCATTGATGAAAACAATTGAAAAAAGACATATGTTTAATGCTGCACACCTTTGTTTAATTCCACAGTTAAAACAATTCCTGCAATTATCCGGGGCCGGCGGGATTTCTTCTTGTTATCTGGCCTAGATGCAGGATTCGTGACGTCACAACTTACATCCCATCCACGGCGTTTACACTTTGCTACAGTTCTTAATCAGCGTCGATTATGGAGTCGATATTTTAGAGTGATAGAAGTTGGTTGAAGTAAAAATGATTTAATTGAATAAATATAACGAAAACAAATTATATATATATATAAAGAAGGAATATAAATAAGATTGTAAAGTAAAAAAATACTGAATATTTCTGTAGTTACGAGTTTTTTTTTTTCTTTTCTTCTAAAAGATTCAATGCCAGGATTTAACCTTTTGAATTTTATTTTTTTATAAAATTCATTTACTTGAGAAATCTGGCTTTTGTTCTTAAATAACTTAATGCACAGAAACACATTATAACCTCTTATATATATATATATATATAATAATGCTTTTGGGCAGAGTTAATTAAATTTCTAATTACATACTTCTCCTAAAACATTTTTGTAATAAGGTCTTTCAAAAGTTTTAACTGTTAGATTTACATAACATATATCCTAATATACATACATACTTAATAATAATATTTAATAATTAATGTACTATTAATAATTATTTAATACTATTAATTAATATAATATTAATACTTATTTAATAGTAATATACATACATACTTAATAATATATATATATACTTAATAATAATACATACTTAATAATATATATATACCTAATAATAATATGCATACTTAATAATATGCATACATAATAATAATATGCATACATACTTAATAATAATATACATACAAAATAATACAGACATTAGATTTATATTTTAAGCGTCAATAAGTGATCATGCCCATTATGAATGACTATTTCGGAAGTTACATTTGTAATTGACAGCAGGGTTGTGATATAAAAATATTTATTTTTTGTTATTGTGCACAAAAAAAACCCCCCAAAAAAACCAATGATTTGTGTATTTCACATTTTTATATTTAATACACATGTGCATAAAATAAATAAAACCATTGGTTTCCAGTCTCTTTGGAGGTCAGATGATTGAAAGAATAAAGTTACATTATTCATTAATTGATAGTACTGTAGCAATAACATTCTCAATTTTAATCTTGCCTTTTGCTACGACAATATGACAATTGCCCATAGACCATTTACAAATTGCAGATCAATGATTCCTTTTTGACTCACTAATAAAAAATCAAAACACGTACACAAAAAGAACAAGATAACGTAAAAATTTTATTTACATGAAATTTTCTGCACATTTACTTTTTTAATTACTTACACCAAAAAATTTGAGGGTGTATAATCCATGAATTTGGGGGGGGGGGGGGGGAGGGGGTTCCAAAAATTTTAGGGGGGACAACAATCCGCAAAAATGTCTAACTCTACACTTTACATATATAAATCGAACAATTGTTTATATTGACAACAACAAACCTTACTAAGAAAAATTTCATTATGTATAAATAAAATTCATTCATGCATAAATAAAAAAACATGTATTTGCATTCTACTTATTCCATTAAGGTATGTTTATTTATACCTGATTTCCATCAGCTTCTTACGTAGCAAAAATACTCGTTCAACAGACGAATTTGACGTTGGATTTTAAAAAATTACGCTACCTAAAATCTTGAAATCCATGAATCTAGTTCTAGATCACTTCTAATCATGTTCTAGATTTTAAAAATACACTTAAAAGAAACCCCTTTCAGTGGTACGTTCATTAGAACTATACTGCATGTGCATCACTTTAAGTATCTTGGAAAAAGCGAACAAATTGATTACATTTTCCCTTAAATATTAGAAATTAACAACACCATGCATTATTATTATTACCTAGATAATAAAAATATTAATGATATAGCTTACCTTATTAGGATACATCTGTATCTTCGTCAATATTTACACGATCATACTTTCAAACATATGCTGTAAGTTGCAAATTGTGGGATGTACTTTATGACGTCATGAGCTACAGCAGCGCCGCAGGCATAGGCCCGATAAGGAGCAGAGCTAATCCCGCCGGCCCCAAATTATCCAAGTTCAAAACAAAATTCATGAACCATTTCAGATCCACATTAGTTGAACAATCAAATATGAACACTTTAAAGGTGTGGCATATTGTTAAGCACATATAAAAATTTAGCGTTTGATCATTTTATTACAGATTGATTTTTCATGGCATGTTACTATGCCAATTCCACCTTTGTTCTCCCATGCACCTCATGTATACTTTAATCCACTATCTTTTTTTAAGGCCCAATTGCTGATCCCGCTTTATTAGCACTAATGACTACCATATTTTGGTGCATTATTGCTTAAATTTACTCTGAAAATGAAGTATAATGGTGGTAATAATTTGGACACTATTCTTCTGTGTAATATTTTGTATTTATATGTGCATAGTACAGACTAAAAAATTAAACAACTTACGAAATGTTGCAAAAAAAAAAGTATTGCATTATTATTTTGGTCTGAAAAAATTGTGTGTTAATATGGGAATATTGTGTTTGTGTTCAAGCTAAACTATATTGTCATACAAATGTGATTTCAGGGATCTTTAGGATGAGTTGATTCCAAAATTTTGGAATTAATTCATCCTAAAATAAGATTCATCAAAAGATGCAAGTGATTCATCTTTAAAAATAACAATCTCATGATTTGAGACAGACCTCAGCCATTTTAAATGCTTTACATTCAAACCGAGTAGCAATCGAAAAAGAAAATCCCTTTTACAGAGCACAAGAAAATTTTGTTTCATGTATTTTCAATATTTTAATTATGAAAAATCCTTGCTGTAGGAAACCCAAACCTAATTATACATACTTGGATATGTGTTCTGTATACATTATTTTTTAAATTATAATTAAAAAAAAATCTTTAGCTGCAGTTCTTTTAAATGAACTATATTAATTTAAACCTTAGGTTAGATTAGGCTACCTCACTTGCTGAGCAAATAATAATAATATAAAAAAATGAATTTGTTTCCTCACAAAACTCTGATACTTGTGGAAACAAATTCTATCCTTTTGCCTCTACGCCATTCTTCACCAAGCAAAGTGACTGTAACACTAGTATGTCAGTAATTAAAATGATTTCCATATTACAACTATCTCATATCACTATCTTCACTTCAATGATCCTGCGTTTAATTTAATTCAGTATGTCAATTTTTTTTTCTTTCTTTTTTCTAATTTATATTTTTTGTAATTGATTGTAGGTTGTGACCGTCATTTGCTGGGCTTGTATATGGTATCTGTAGAAGAGGAAATGTCAGTACCTGAGCTCTTTTCCGATGTTTCTTGGATTAAAAGGTTAAATTAAAAAAATATCCTTTTCATTTTATATTATATTCAATGCTTTCTGTTATTGGAGATATAGTGCTGCTAAACATCCTCTTATTCTCATTTTTGAAGCCCACTAAGTCGCATTATCATTAACTTTTTCAAAGAGGTAATAATCGCATACTGACAAAATATTATCCAGATTATGTTTACAGTTTTTTATTTTCTCGTATTTCATTTTTATATATTTTTTAGGAAAAACTTTTATGTGTAATTGTTATTCATAATTTATTTTATAAAAAAATGTTTTAAAACTGCAAATTAGATATAATTTAAAATAAGTATCTATTTTGTAAGTCATTTTATACAATAACACTTAAATCAATGACAGAATATATTAAGAAAAAATAAGCATGTAAGGAAAGTGGTGTGAAACTGCATTAAATCTATATTTGAAATTATTTTTTGCATTGATTTTTAACAAAATGTGTTTAATGTCATTTCTAGAAATAAAAGTATTTTAACTTCAATCAACAAATTTAATATATTGTTTCATAATATTGAAGTGTGCATTTATCATAATGAAACTTATTAGAGGTAGAAGTTAGTTAAAAAAGTTAATTTATCCTTAGAGAGTGACATTTTCACATTTCAAATCAGCAAACACATTGAACACCTACTGTGAATTGGTGTAATAATTGTAATATCCTGTTAAGATTTGATAATTTTCAAGTCATAGTTTGATAGTTCATTGAGATAAATATTTTGACAGTTAGAATTTGACTTTTAACAAGAATTACCAAGAGACAATAATTCGAAAAGGAGCAATTGCGCTCAGCTAAACAACTCTGAGTAGCAAGCTCGAATTTGGTTTGCCTTGGTCAGTGGCTGTTATTTAGCCCGGCCAGTGACAGTTTATTTTCAAATTATGCCTTTTGGCATTTCTTGTCCATATGTTCACTCACTGAATTAATTATAGAATCTGTTTTAGATATCCATGTATGTTTTTAGATATCTTCATTGGTATTCCTGTGCCACAGTAATTAAATGTGATCTATTTGATCTTTCCTTTTCTATCTAGTGGTGGCAGTGGTAATTTTGTGTTATCTACAAGTTGTAGTGGCTATACATTGGTCGGTGGCGGTGTGATGCCCATGAAAGAAAATGGATATGGTACATTTTACAATATTGAAAATCACAGGTAACTGTTTTCATTTTTTGATTCAAAAATTGCATTTATTTTTTTTTGTAATCTAAATATGTTTAAAATTTTATTTCCAAGTTTGTGAGAGAGAGAAAAATATTGAATTTTCACTCGCTTGTGCTTTTTAGTTTATTTGCAAAATGAATCAAATTATTGAGAATCTCGTTAAGAACATATCAGATATACTTGGTTTTACATTAGACTTTTAATTCACAAAATAGACTTTAACCTATACTGTAAGGTTCTGCTAGGAAAATATCCTGGAAATCCACATGCTAATGACCCCACACTCGGTGTGAGGTAGAAGTTCGGCGAAATGACCTCACAGCAACGAGACATCTCCCAGACTTTGCACGGAGGTTATATCGTGAATGTCGAAAGCCCAGGCCAAGCCGACTCGTCCCAGGACTAAGAGCATCAAAATGGTTGGCCGGGATATATCGTGAATGTGTCATAGTGGAGCTTAGCGCCCAAAGAACGGCATTTTGCGGAAATATATATATGTCAGTATCGGGGCATGAGAAACATTAAAGTGTTACTGGTGGAGTTTAGTGCTCAAAATTCATAGTTTCTGAGAAGACGCCACAGCCAGAAGCCAATGAACTGGATGGAGCATATATATGGCGGACTTTATTGTTCGGATGATTTTCTCGGGGAGCAGCTATGACAAGCGGTCGCATTTTTAATGCTCCGAGAGTTTTTCATCATTACCCCTCTCGTCTCCGCAACATGTCTGTTAAGATTTTGAGCTAATGCAATTTTGCTCAGCATCCATTGTCAGGGTGTGTCATCTTGGGTCATTCATCCATAATATTTGTCTGTAAAATTGTTTAACTTTTAATTCAAAATAAATTCTTGTTATGTTTAAAATAAGTCTGCCGTGTCTAGTCCCAGTACGACTCCTGGTTTGTTTTGCTGCTTTTCACGGATCGCAATTCACGTGCGAAATCCGCTCAGGCAACGTTACTTTATTCTAATAACACACTGGTTCGATTTCGGTCACCCCATCCAAAATATTGGGGAGAGAGACTGACTGACAGAGTGAGCAGTCATGTTGAAATAAACGGTTTCAATGACGAAACGACATTGCAACATCATCTACAGATTTTTGCATTTACTTTATAGATTAACACAAAATAAACTTTTAACCTCTTGTATGAATTTCATGTGTGTGTATATATATATATATAAATAAAGATAGCTAGTAAATTTACTTAATGACTCTGTTTGTTGATAGTAATCTGTGCTGTTTTTACTCCCGTTTCGAACATGTTAATGGTTCATCTATATATTTTAAGTTCTGAGGATGCTTCTACACCCAGTGTTTCTTCCCCTCTCTAAACATCTATCTAGGCAGTTTTCATAATTCTTATTACTTTCTCTATATACATAGTATAATCTGAAGGTTAAGCATTGTGACGGGATCAAAAATTTGAATTTGAGTTTTTAAAGGAAGGGTACGTTTAAAGCATCCCTGAACTCCTGAACTAGAATCAATTGTTTTTATTATCAACTTATTTAGTTTTTATTATCAAGTATGTTATCAGAAAAGTATCCATATTATTTTTTGTAATTAAACTCCTTTTAATGTATCATGAAATAAAAAATAAGAAAATGAATTTGAGTTTATAGGGAAAGTCATGTGCTGCCCACATATTTTCTATTTTACGTACATTATTCTTCACTTTTATCTATTTTGTGTTGAGAAGCATTAATATTTTGGGGATTGAGATTTGTTATTTTATTTTTCTTCAACTTTTATTGTATGGTGCATAATTTGCAGTATTTATTTTCAGTATATATAAAAAAGTCAAAGAATGAAACAAATTTAAGACTTTTTAAGAATTTTTGTTGAAAATAGAACAATTTTAAATTATAGTTTATATAGCTATAAAATTTGGATAATTAACATAAAATTAAAATGGATAATTAACATAAAATTAAAAACCTGATATTTGTAGCTCAGTAAAAATTAAAAACCTATCAGATTAAGTGGTTGGAGAAACATCTTTTCTCCTACCTTCAGCCATGTGCACCTGTGTTGCCAATCTCACTTAAGTAAGTGAGGTTGTGCTTCTAGTTGGTCCTGAAGATGTAGGCTATTTTTTATCTTTGAAACCGGTAAATTAGTTTATATTTGTATGTATGCTGTAATAACGATGTTTATTTTACCAAGTTAATAAAGATACTTTTAATCTTTGGTCAATCTAAATCTATTCATTAATAGGAACAGTGGCATAGCTAAGGGAGATTTTTGGGCATAACCCTAAACATATTGACTCTCTGTTGGTAGAATAATATCAATCAGTCAGTGTCACCAACAGAATGTATGCAGCAAATGCGCAGGCCCACTGTTATCCTTATATTACACGTTATTGAACTGGATTTTATGTACTTTATGTAACCTGGATCCCCAAGCCTTCCTTGCACCTATACAATGCACCCTTTTTGCTACTCCCTGTTTTTAGCCCTGGTACCACCATCAAACCCCATTTGATTGGTTATTCCCTTTTCTAAAAGTTATTGATATGCATGTCAATCCTTACATGTCATTCCATGCATGACAAGAAAGATGGTTCAGCTAAGATCAACAGTCCTGTGCCACCTTGATGCTGAGTCTGTAATGAGAGTCTGACTAAGACCCGGGATGCTTAGTCTTTGATGAGAGTCTCAACAGAAAATGAGCTCAAAATAGCATAAATAATGTGCATGTACCTATAAATGTGTGACTAAAGAGAGTCCTTACATGTTCAGTTTTACTGTGTCATTATCTCCTGAATATCCACCAGGCTAGATTTATCATTTTTGGCATGATGTGGCATGAGGGACCATCATCTTTGGTATGAATGACCCTATACATGGTCAGTTTTGGAATGAAAAGGTGAAATGACACTTCTGACATCATGCCGGGAATGATTGTGTGTGGACACCTAAAATTAGTGTCTATACTTATGAAGCATCTTAATATTTGTTACTTTCATTATTAGTTTTAATCATTTGTAAATTTTTGGTTACTAACATAATATTGGTAGAGTTGCACTTGCATCATTTAATCATTGCAACTCTGTAAAATTATCTCAGTTGGAATTTAATGTCAGCATAGTAATGGCTAAATAAGTTTGTAATTTTGATAAATGTGTTTGAAAATTTTCAAAACTAGAATCAATCAATATCATCATTGTAATACTGTCATTGATGCACAGCATTTATTTCTTGATTAACTATGAAACTTATGATACCTGCTTATATCCTTCTATAGATTCACCTTCACAATTACTGCTTTCAACCGGTGTTCAGAAACTAAATCAGCCAAGTTTTTCCATCACATTGAACGTGCCTTGGTCAGCATGCAGCACTTGCTAATGTCTGCTAAACTGTAAAGACTCATTTTTTTTTTTCTGGCATGCCTATCTATATATGTTTTTACTTTGATGTGGTTATATGTTTGTGAATGACAGGCAGTATGGTGTATGGATCAAACTGACAAATATTACATTTTCACTGTTCCTTGTATTTTGCATTATGTATGTATGTCATGAATTACTTATATTCATTCATGTATTGATAGAGTAGCGCTTGCCATAGAGGGCTTCCATGTTTCTTAAACTGTGTGGGATTCAGAGGCATACTTGTGCATTTGAATAGTATATTTAAAAAATTGCTGAAGTGTGTGTTTGTCTAATATAAGCTTGCATCTTAGTTTATAGGAAGGTGGATTAGATGAAAAAAATATAAATTATTTTCCTTAGAAAGGGTTTCAAAGCTTTTGTAGTCTTGTTGACATTAGAAAATTTCTCATGCAACATACCTTTCCAATAAAGCAAAACAGGAAACAGTTTTCTCTATGGTCATGTGTACATTAAGCAAATGTTCCTCAACCGTCAGTCCTTGAGGTATTTTTACCAAACCACAAAATTTGAAATATAAACTTATATGAAGAAAGTATGTATATACTTTTGCTAATTTTTTTTACTGCAGAGGCCCACACAACCTAGTGTTGACAAACACCATAGTGCTTTTATGGCTGTATGCAAAGATGGTGTACTGTACTAATTATTTTATCTGGTACTGATAGGTACTGAATTATTTTCTGTGGTTTGGTCCCGAGGGTGGAAGGTTGGGAACCCTTTTACTGATGACTATTGGGGAAGGTGGAAAAGTTTTAAATCTTCAATTAATTTTGATGATGACAAAATAAATTTGATAGACACCAAAAGAAAATAAATAGAATGGATACACGTCAACTTTAATAAACTATTAAATTAAAGGCAACCAACATAGGTTTAATAAGTCATTTAATAAAACTGTTTTCTTCAAAGTACATACATTTACAAAGCCAAAGCACTTTTGAGCATCATCATGCCCTTCATCAGTGGCGAATTTGCTTACACTATTGTAATTAACTTATGTGAATCATTGAAAGAATTTAAATAAAAAAAAAGCTTGATGAAGTTGAAATTTAATTCACTTATCCAAAATATTTTCTTAACTGCAAAAGTGTAGAAATTCTCAAAGTGAAACAAATTATTAATATTTTTACAGTTTTATCTACTTCCATTTAAATTTGAGAATTTTATATTTTAATTCCATAATTTGATCACTGTTAATTTGATTAAAATGAATGAGAAACAAAATTTAAAATTTGCCAGCCTGCCATGGAAATATTAGAAAATATATTGCTCTGTAGTTGAAAAATTGAGAAATTCTACCCATATATGATGTGCTTTAGGTGATGGTTAAGAATCACTGCATCAAGCAACACACATTCTTGCAATCTTTTATTCTCCTCACAGATCCTAATGCCAATTTTGTAGGCAGGAGGAGAAGATGAGGATTGTGACTGCAGTATCTGCCCTAAGAGGGGAGAAATTGCATTGCTTAAGTCAGTGGTATTAACAGTTTTGAGTCCTTGACTAACTAGAACCTTTCTGTGGCTCCTCTGAGCATAACATTGCAGAAATGGCCATCACAAAACTATCTGTGGGCAAAAACATTCTGATATTTAATAATTTGTAGAACAAAAAGAAATAAGCCACAGTTCACCTAACTATCATTCAAGATATCCACTGATGCCATACAGTGTTTCTTTCAGGAATACATCTGGGGGGGGGGGGGGACAAATCACTCCAAAAACGATCATTCGTCCTTCCAGAAACATTTTATGTTAACCTAGTTTCTATTTATGTGACAGCATTTAGATATATTTATATAGGGCAAATAGAAAATTCCCCCCCCCCTCTTCCCCGGTTAAAAAGTCTTGAACAAAACACTGGTGCCAGTTACGGTATATTGCTTGTAAACCACAGGCTTAAATTATACTGGACTTAATTTTTTAAATCCTATTGCAAGGAACGATATGCAGCTGTGAGCTTTAATGGGAAAATACCTTCTCGGGTTAAATATTTTATTCCAATAGTTCTATAGTCATTTTTTAAGGAGGGTATAGTTGTCTTAAATGAATGTGTACTCCTTATCTCTGAGAGTCATTTCACTGAATTTTTATTGGCTTTGAGTGAGGATAGGACTGCAAATCCCTCCTCAGCATGCATGTTTCTACTTATTTAATTAAAAAAGTAGAAAAACCCTAGAATATTGTTTTGACTTGAGCCTTAGAATGCATAAGTATGGTTCTGATGACATATATTACAGAGTTCACAAATCCTTAATTTCGTATTTTAGTTAGTGAATCATGTAAATGACGCCTTTTATATATACACTTATATCCAACAATTAGAATAAAACTGTATTTACAACAGTTATACTTAGATAATCATAATTTAATAGACTTCAATATTTTCCTTTTCAAAAGAAGTTTGCTCAATGATAACTTTTCTGCATGGTGATTTCCCAGTTGATATGACAACGATTATTGTGATTTTGGCTTTGTCTTCCTCAAGGTGCTTCATTTTTACAATTAAGACAAATTTTCAATCATTGTGTTTTCCATGCATATGAATGCCAGTTCCAGCCAATCAAAGCAGTTCTGAAACATTATGCTCTATATAATCAGTTATACTGAGTTCAATCCATGTCCAACAGCTCAGCTGATTTGAGTACAGAATATTTTTACATATTAGAACTAGTGTCATTTATCTCAAAATTACTAATGTTTATATGTTATTTAAAAAACTATAGGAGAGAGTGGGGCACCTGAGGTCATTTTTCAATTATTGATTTTTTATAAACATTATTTTATTATTCTGTCTTAACCAAACAATTGCCTCATATACATGTAACACTTCTGCATAAGATAGAAGTTAAATCCATTTGAAATGCCTTTAATATAATTAATAAATATTTATTTTTTATAACCCTTTTAGTATTGTGGTGTGGCACCTTGATCCATTGAAGCCACTGTCCCACCCACCTGCTGGGACAGTGCCCTCAATGAATAAAACATTATTAATTGTCAACTTTTTGAGACGAATTTTTGGTTATATTGCCCAATTTAAATAACCAACATAACAAGACTGAAATTAAACAGAAACATTTTTATGGAATGCACATGTATTGAACTTAGTGAAGAATCTGAAAAAAAAATGTCTTTGCTTTTTAACAGATAAAATAATGACTTCTTATGTAATAAAGACAAGGTCTACAGCAAATTCGAATTATTACATGCAGCAGTCCGTGTAAAAATTTTTTTTCATCAGGTATTCCAAGGTGCCCCAAATAGCTAGCCTGAAGGCTTCCATGATTTTAGGTTTAACTCTACAATAACCATTTTACATTTAATTTCACAATAAATATGCCTGTTTCTTTGATATGTGGTTTTATCTAAATAAATTAAATTTTAAATCCCACTGTTACTGTCTACAAAATTCACATAAAAGTCTTTTGACTGTTATAAAAATGTAAAAAGTTTGATAATATTTTACCTAATTGCAGTAGAACTTTAAAAACATAGTGGCAAATGCACAGGAAGACCATCTAGTAGCAGATAAAATAATAAGATTTTAATCTCAAACCTGATTTTAAAATGTAGCGTGATCCAAGATGACCCCACTCTCCTCCAAAACTATTGTATAAATAATGAATTGATGAAACTGCTATTTTTTAATCTGTAAAAAATAAATACTTCTTTAGTAAACAACTTACAAAGTTAATTAAAAGGATTTTATTAGTTTCAAAGGCAAAGAACTCCTTTGTTACTTGGCAATGATTGATGTTTTTGCCTCCAAAACCAGTTGATGCTTTTAATTAACCTTGTATGCTGTTTACTTATCAGGATGCTTGAAAATTGTGAAAGTACTTGAATTTTAGATTAACATTTTCAAGGCCTTGAAAGTACTTGAAAATTCCCATTTCCATGGTTGAGTCCTTGAAAGTGCTTGAAAAAGGCAGTGTTGAAAGTGTTCTGCACAGCATTGTGTTTTTTCTGAGATGTTCCGCTTTCTCTGGAAATTTCCCCAGTAGTTATGCTGTCGCTGAAATTTTCCTAAACAACATTGTTTTTTCTCAAAAATTTTCTCAACGGCTTCAACATTAAACAATAATGTTAGTTTGGTATGATTTTTTCTTCCAGAAATGCATACAACTTCATAATATGGAATAATTATGTCCTTGAAAAATAATTGCATGGTACTTGAAAGTTCTTGAAATTTTTTTAAAGGAAAGTGTACTCACCCTGACTAATGAAGTATTTATTTTTTCAGATTAATTCAAATAACTGCAGTTGCAGTGATTCTTATACTGTTTTTTTACTTTAAAATTCTTATTGTTCAAGTAAAGAAACAGTGATAACAGATTTTAAATTAAAATAAATCATTGATTAAATTCTTCTAATGGGATAAACTATAATCATAGTATAAAAAATATTAAAATTATAATTTATAAGTTTATTTCTCCTGTAAATAGGATTTTTTATTTAGTTTGTAAAGTGCACTTTTTAGTCTTGAAATAGATGATTTCTTTACCATGTAATTAAGTTTTAATGAATGCATTAGACAGAATGTAGTTAAACCAATGTTAACTGAAGAACCACTCTATTTTGTATATAATGCACATCTACAATATACAAGGTGGTTGTAGTAACAGTGTGGTTATTTTATTCCATCATTGAATTTTACAGATTATAGGTTTTCTAATCTCCCTTTTAGTTACTTTTCATTTTTAATGTGTAGTTTTGGTGTTCATTCCTTTTGGTCAGTTCATGTATTTGTCGTAAATTCTGTGTAGATATAATGAAATTGAATATAAAATACCATATCTTTGTTTTTAAGTTCTGAATGATTATACATTTTTGTGTCGGATAAAAAAATGCTGTTGGAATATTTTTTTTTATTGTAACAGTTGTACTGAGACAGTTGTATGCAAAACATTACGTAATGAATTAATTTCTACTTTTCTCTATTAAATGCTTTGAAATTTTTACATAATCTCAAGTTTAAAGAATTCTTTAAAACTATACAATTATTGCAAAATATATCTATAGCAGCTGATTTTTATTCTATTGGTTTTGATGAGTGTATGTTTTACATTTTGACCTATTCCTTTTTAAGAACCAGACAATCTACAGAGATTAGCATAGATCAAAATAAGCCCAAAGTACATGAAATTTTTATACTGTAATTATTTAAAGCAGAGTTTTTCATTGATAAGCTTTTAATGCCCTTACTTGCATCTAAAATGATTAGTAGCAGCATTTGATCTTTCACTTCATTATATAAGAATCATGCAAAAATAGCACGGTTCTTATATAAAGAAGTGGGATATATGCTCATGCTTCCTAATCTAACTTGTTATACTTTTGCATGTATATGGATACCTTCGATAACTGATTCATTGTTATAGCCCCATAATCTGCTAATACAGGTATTCCCAAAGCTATGTTCTCTATTCAGCAGTAACCTAGATTTTGCACTTATTAGTGTGCTTGAGTACCAAATAGCTATTAACTGCACTGGCATCATGAAAACTTAGCTATGTACTGTGATTTTGCAAAATAATGAGGTAATCAACAAAATGAATTGCACCATCCTCTGTTTCAGATTTCTAGAATATTTAGCTCAGAATGTAAAAAGCAACAATGGTCACTGCATTTAGCTATTTTAGCCTCACGTCTCTAAAATATGCCATTGCTGCCTTGTGCAGTTTGAGCTCAATTTCCAAAAATAATGTAAAGCTCATTTTGGTATGACTGACTTTGTCATCTTCCAGACAATGGGTTTGGAAAATTGTGTCATGTAGAAAGTTTCTTTCTGCCAGTGCAGTTATTGGTTATTTGTGTTGAGGTGTGCTATTAAGTGAGAAACCCAAGACAATCGATGCTGATAGCTGCGTTGGAGTACAATTACAACTCCTTCACTGTTTGAAGAATGCGTGTGTGGGACGGAGACTGTTCTGTTTGATTACCCTGTTGAAAGTTTTCTTAAACCATAAGTTGGTCAAAATGAACCAGTAGGTAACATTTATTGTTCCTTACTGAACTTTATGTGGGGTTTCAAAAGGTGTCTTTTTTTTACCACAATTATTTGGTAAAACATGAAATTTAATTACATGCATCCAAACTTGTCCTTCATGCTAGTTCAATATGACCTAGAAATGAAACCACATCATCAGACCTTTCTATATCACTCTAATGATGATGATTTAAAATCAATCATTTATATATATTTTTAAAAATTGATATTTTTTTAGCTTTTTTCACTCTGCTTTTATATGTTGAAAAAATGCAGTTGATTCCGTTGAAGGAATCTTCTATTACTTCAGCAGTAAATTTCCTCAATGGCTTCAACATTAAACAGTAATGTTAGTTTGCTATGATTTTTTTTTCCAGAAACGCATATAACTTCATAATATGGAAGAAATTATGTCCTTGAAAAATAATTGCATGGTACTTGAAAGTCCTTACTGGTCTTATATGAAAAACCCTGTTTTAAAACAAGTGATATTCAAATCATTAATATGGTGGGAGTATTCTTTGTATGCATGTATTATATTGTATATATGTGAAGTGTACTTGCATTTTTGCCTTGAATGAGCATTACTTTAAAGCAAATACCTTTATGGATAATTTACCGCACAAAATTGTGGCATGCAATATTTTTGTTTAATATATATATATTTGCCTGTGCTGATAAATGTTTTTAACTGTAATTTTAAATTTTTGGGGGTAACACTTTAGCAATATATGTATATTGTTTCAAAATGTATATCATAATATTTGATATAGGTTTTTGTATAGTTATAAAAATGTTACTTCATAGTTTTATGGAAAAAATTATCTAAAAATATAATTTAGCCTAGTGCAATATTTTACCAGTAAAAATCAGTTCAAAATTTTTATATTTGTGTTTGAATTTGATGAAGTCATAAAAGAGAATCTACAAAAGAAAAAAAAACAATGCTCCAGCTCTTTTAGATTATTGAAAAATTGCTGAAAACACAGTCTTTATTGTTAATCAGGCCCAAAACGTCCCTCTAAAAAAAATCACTCCATTACCATTGCTTCTAATGGTCAAACTCACACCCCTGGCCAGCATTCAAGTCTTTAGAAATGCAAACTTATCAAACTACACATTTGTCTGTTGGCCGGTCATGTTAAAAATGTTCGATTTTTTAACTTCTGAAGATAATATAGTTTTTGAGGTGCAGTCAGTTGATTAAAATGGAGTAAATGAAGATTTTTTCCCATTTAATTGCTCAAATTTTTGTACAGAGGGCCTTGGACTGTTATACATTACAGATTAATTAAAACACAAATTTAAAAAAATAGATTTTTAAAATGTGGGAAAACATGGGTTTTAAGTGGAACACAACTTTGTACTATTTTAGCATATATTATATCTGATTGTTTTAAATAATTTCTTATTTCATTTGTAATGCTGAACAAGAAGTCTGGAGTCTAATTTTTGCCAAATAGCATTTTTCTATTTTTGTGAAATTTTCCCTTTGTGAAAATTTTACACACAGTCTATTTTAGTATCGTAAGCAAATCTACCATAAATATATCCATAAATTTTGAATTAATTATTGTTTATTAAATTAATTTCTCTACTGATTTTCTTTCCTCCTAGGACATGTGGGAGAAAGGTGGAATAAGATAAGTGGCTACAGGTCTACTAGTGATTGAAATGTTATGTTTATTTATTAATAACTAATTATAAAGAGCTTAAATGAAAAAAAGTCACTTTTTAAAATTAACTTTTTGTTTCTCTCATTCATTCATTTTCAAAATAGAATTTAAAATAAAACTTTTTAAGAAATTTCAGTATTTTAAATATATTGATTTTCTTTTTTCTACTTAATTTTGCACAGGAACTTTTACTGTTATTTTTAATTGTTATTCCATTTGTTTTGACTAACTTTTTAGTTCTCTGTTTTTAATAATGGATTCTCATTTTTAGGATTAACAATGAAACTAGTTTGGATTGAATATTTAAAAAAAAATATCTGCTTGAAGAAGGAAGTTTCGTTGAAAGTTCATACACAATTTTTTTAAGTACAACAGATTGTGTCTAATAGATGGTTTTCATGTGACATTGTGTTGATCATGACCACGGTATTAATAAATAGGAAATATACCTACAATACACTTGTCAAATACGTGGTCATGCTTTCAGCCATTATATCTATTGGAGGACTTTATTATACATCTGCCGATTATGACGTATATGAAAACTATCTATACCTTAGGTGCTAAAATGGCAGTTGACATACTTTACATTTGACTGATCATGTCAATGCGATTTAGTTTGTATTTTAAAAGTATTTTTATACATATTCAATCCTGAGTAATTTTTCATGATGGTAATTGTAGAAATTCTTCATTTCAAGGTTGATATATTTGTTGATTAGTTGATGTAAATATATTTGTTTTAAATTTTCATAGTTTAAAAATATTTTTAATTGTTTTGTTTTCTAGATATATTGTTATTGGGGTTTGTTTTGATAGTTATTTTGTTAATAGTTTTGTATTTTATTGTTATATACTTTAATTCCTGCATATTTTAAACTTTATGTATGGTTGTTCATTGAAATCCACTCAGTGATTGAATCAATCCCAGTGAATGTTGTGATGAGAAAATATGCTGTAAATAATATGGATACACGTTAACTTTAATTAAACTTTAAAATCAAAGACAACCAAAAATAGATTTAAAAGCCCTTTAATAAAATCTTCTTTCCCAGTTTACCGGGGCATTACCATGCTCTTCATCAGTGCCGAAGTGTTTCGCCACCGATGAAGGACATGGTGATGCCCGAAAATGCTTTGACCATGTAATTTTTGTACATCGAGGAAAGGAGATTATATTTATTAAAGGACTTTTAAACATATTTTTGGTTGTCTTTGATTTTAAAGTTTAATTAAATATATATTCAAACTAGAATATAACCTTGATGCCCGTGGTGTCCGTTTTAAAAGAATTTATTTTTAATTTTATTTAAGCCTTTGGAAAAAAAAATAACTGTGAACTTTAAGATTACGAAAAAAGAAAAATTGAAAATAATTTGAAAGGAGAAAATATTTGCATTTATTGTTTTCACAATGCAATCACGCTGATGTCGAAAGTCCAGGCCAGCCGACTCGTCCTAAGACTTAGAGCAGCAAAATCATGCTGATGTGAAATAACAGAACAATAATTTACATTTGAAATATTTCTTTGAAGAAAAAAAAAAAAATGAACCGCATTCAAGCAAAAATTTAATTAGCTAAGAACGCCCCGGTTTTTAATATGAACACTGAATTCAAGCAGAAGTGTTCATGGAAAGTCAATGGGTGATCGGAAGTGCTTTGAGGGTTATGAAAATGCTGATGGTCTGGGTTAGTATCTAAATTGAAATGTCTATCCATGATTAAAATGCGTTTGGCAGCATTTTGTAACAGTGTTACCCAGAGATAGATAGATAAACAGACAGATAAATCAAGGTATTTATATTATATATATTTCACATCTTGGGTAATATTTTTATACATGAATGTATTCATATTAGTTTAAGGATTTAATGAATTTAAATTTACACTTATTATATTAGTACTTTATTGTGTTAAATAATGTTTTGTTGATTTTAAATATTAGAATTTATTACTGTTTTAATATATCATATTTAAATTTTATCGTATGAAATAAAATTAACTATTATTTCATCTGAGGTTGTTTAGCGAGTTCCCATCCAGTAATTAATCAATAATGTATCAACTTCTATGTTCTATTGTGAAGAGAAAAATATGTATTTCAATTATTTTACATAGTAATAATTTCATATACAGTTTTTATAGTCTATGAATTTAATTTAAATTTGTACTTGGTCATTATTCTAATAAATAATATTTTGTTTATGTCAAATTTATATATATATATATGTTTTTACTGTTTTAAAAGAGTACTGTTAATTAAGTTCTACCATGTTGTCTTTGAAGATCTTGTGAATCACTCAATTTCTGAAATCTTGTGTTGTGTATTTTTATAGTATTTATAAATAGTGCATATATTATGCATTTATTAATTGTTTAATAAATACTCTCTTACCTTATATTTCATAATTTTTATATCATTATTCTCAAGTTTATGTAACAGCTCACACATTTCAAGGATATTTGTTTTCTGTTTTATCAGGCTGAAATATATTTATTAAAAACATAAAATTACGAAATCTTGCTCAGTAAAGGAGTAACCATTTGTCTCAGGAAAAACTATTGATTGAGCAGTTTGAGCTGCGAGAGAACTTGATATTACCCCCCTCCACCCCCCCTAACTAGAGATTCAAGTTTCTTGGCTTTAACAAATATATCTATTTTGCATTTCTCATACTATTTTGTAGAGAATGTATTGTTTATTCAAAATTTCTAAATTTGAGGTGAGGTATTAAAGGAAAAGTACGTTTTAAGATTTGAACGGTATTAGAACACTTTCAGAAAGATGTTTGTCAGTCTCTGTGTGTATCAGATTAGAACACAATTTAGAACAAAAACATGTAAATTTTATGTGTATCATGTAGGAAACTTAATAGAATAATTTGCAGGGAACTATAGGACACTTTTGAATTATTTATTTTTATAAATATTTTAACCCCAAGCAAAATCACCCTTCATATACATTAAACCCTTCAGCATAATCTATTTTGAATGTTTTACATATAATTAATTGATATAATTTTTTTCAGAACCCTTCCAGTGTTCAAGGTGTTCTACCTGGTGGGCAGGCAATGCCTTCATTGGATAAGACATTAATTGTCCACATTTTTTTCTGAGACATGTTTGGTTATATTGCCCAATCTAAATAACTAACACATCAGATTCTGAATTCAAGTAGAAACAATGCACATTTATTGAACTTACAGTGAAAAATATGGAAAAGAATTTCCAAATCATCTGATATTTTTTGTTTTACATTTTGCAAATCCATGAAGATAACAGGATGTTTTCCAAAATGCTTTTCTACATAAGCTTTTTTTTATGAAATATTTCTAGTGTTTTCTTAATACCAAAAGTTTTGAACTTATCACTTGTTTGTCAAAGACTTTCATTATGTGGAAATTGAAAGAAAATTTTTATTATTCCCATATTTAATGATTTATCAAATCTTTTTGGGCACGTTATACTTTGTGGTGTATTTTTGCTTTTTCTGAATTAAGTAGGCTATGTATTAACATTGTTTTATCAACATAGGTTTCACTCTTTAACACGTCAAAAAGACCCTTCTACTGCTATAAAAGTAATGTTTATACCTTTACATTATCTTTATGGATATTTACTGCTTTTAATCGTGATGACGTATTACCATAGCCTGATTAACACACGGGCCTCTGGGACCGCTGCCCTGGGTCCCCAAATTTTAATGGACTCCTAAATTTTGTATGTGAATAGTGATAAAAAATTTAAGCAGAAATAATTTTTTAATTAATTTACATCTGGTAATATTAGTTTTTATTTTAAATTATGAAATATGTTGTAATTTTAAATATTATATATCCTTTAAAGCAGAGGTTCCCAACGGGGGTGGTACCGCCCCCCAGTGGGTGCTAGAGTCTTCCATGGGGGCGGTAGCGGGCCCAAAGGCAAATGGGTGACGTTAAGGCTGTCAAGAGGGTGGCCGTGAATAAAATACTTTGAAAATACTGTTTTCATGAAAAAATATTATACCTATCTCTAAAATTTTCATCTTATTGCTAATCATCATGTTAATTTTCATCTCATTTTTTTCATCTTATTGTTATCTTATTATTTTCATCTTATTGCATAAATAAGCATTAAAAAAATTAAATTAGCATTAGGTATACGTATACCTAATTCGGTTTTAGTATTATCAGTGACAAGTCTTTGCAAGTTGCTAAGTAACAGAAGCCTTTGCCCAAAGTGAAAGAGCCCTAAAATTTAAAGACATTTCATTGGATATCCGTGTGTTTTCGAAGACGGATTCTGATTGGTCACGAACCGAATCGACGCTACATGCTTTTTCATCTGGATCTCGATCTGTTGATGGTTGACTTGTATTTTGCTTTAATTTGTCCTGTAAGTAATTATTATTATTGAATATATTCTAATTTTATATTGTATAATTGTTAGTAAATAACATTCATAACAATTCAGTTGATGCTCTTTGTATGACTAGATGTAAAATGGATGATTTAGTCATTAGAAGTGTATTTGCTGGTACAAATGAAGACTAATGAACATTACTTGAAACAATATATGTTTTATGTACATATAACTGTGCATAAATTTAGTTTTTATAATGGTATATTGTATAATTGTTAGCAAAGAGCATTCATAACAATCTGTCCCAACTTCTGGGTTTCCGAAAAAGACTCTGACTCTTTGAAAAGAAATCTTAGCCGAGTAAAGTAACAGTAAGTCAATACAGAAATTAAATGAATTGACTAAATGAAATTTAATCTAAATAAAACTGAAATTAAAACTTTTAATTTATTTTAACTGATGTCTATACTTAAAAATAAATTATTGACAAAAAAAAAAAAATAAGAGATAAAATTTAACAAAAAAATAATCACATTTATTATGTTTTTAGCTAATAATTTTATTATGGAAGCAGTTCGATCATTTTTATCTCATTTGCAGATATAATTCATATTTGTTTTAAGCATTTAAACATTTAATATGTATAAAAAAAAGTTTTAATGTGTTCGATCAAAATTAACGTTATTGAATATAATTCGCCAATAAGACGTTTTAGTTTTTATAGAAAATAGTAGATGGCGCCATCCCACATGAAATAATCCTTATTTGCGAGTGATACGTGATAGAAGTCATTAGCCATTATATTGTATCTATAAATCTGCTGAAAAGTTTTTTTATTATAACCGTGGCAAATGTTCCTTTACTAACGACATGTCTGAAGCTAAGAGGAAATGCCTGCATTACAGTATTGAGTATTTGAAATATGGATTTACGCACTCTCCTACGAACCAATCATTACCTATGTGTTTAATTTGTGAAAAAGTTTTTTCAAATGAAGCTATGAAGCCTTCTTGGCTACAAGAGCATTTGAATAAAATTCATGCTGATAAAAAGGACAAAGAATTATTCTATTTTCAAGGACTGGAAAAGAAATATTTAAAACAGTCAACTATATTAAACATTTTTGAGTCGTCTTTTAACAAGAAGATGATGGACTACGAGCTTCATATAACGAGCTTCATATAATTTCATTGTTAATCGCAAAATCAGGAAAACCACACACAATTGGCAAGGAATTAATCTTGCTGGCAGTCAAAGAAGTAATAAAAACTGTTCTTCATCATAAGACACCATCAGATATCATCTGGAAAATACCTCTGAGTAATAATTCAGTGCAAAGAATAGATGAAATGGCTAAAGACGTTGAAATATCATTATGCGATTAGTTGAAGACTTGCAAATTTTCCATTCAACTTGATGAATCAACTCTACCAAATAACGAAGCACTATTCTTATCATACGTACGATTCATAAAAGTAGAAAAAATTTGTCAAGGGTTATTATTTGCCAAAACATTGGAAACCGATACAAAGGAAGAATCGATATTTAATACCATGAACAAGTTTTTTTAAGAGAAAGAAATTCCTTTTCATAATATTTTATCAGCTGCTATTGATGGTGCTCCAGCAATGACGGGGCATCATAAGGGTTTCATAGCACATTTGAGTACCAAATGTACTCGCTGTACACTGAGTTATTCATCATCAGCATTTGGTTGCAAAAAATCTGAATGAAAGCCTGCATATGTCGCTTTATTACGTTATTAAAGCAATCAATAAGATTAGAAGCAATTCATTGAGTGACAGACTTTTTGAACAACTTTGTAGTGAAAATGATGAAGATTATTATCGCTTACTGCTGCACACAGCAGTTCGTTGGCTCTCAAAAGGTACTTGTCTAAATCGTTTTTACAATCTATTTGACTCAGTACCAGATTTCCTTGAAAACATAGACGAAACTGCACGCAAACCTGATTACATCCAAAAATAATATCGCTTATTTGACAGACCTGATTAAAATATTTAATGAAGTAAATTTACAATTGCAAGGTGATGAGTTGAATTTAATTAAAACAAAAAACGTCACAGCTGCTTTTGTGGGGAAACTTCTTCTGGCTCACTTTCCTACATTATCAGCAGTCTCTGTAAAACAGGAATATTTACTTACAAACTGCCAACATTTGGTCGTTCTTCATGCTGATTTTAAAGAGCGATTTCAGGATATTTCAGGCATGAATACACCGAGCTGGGTTTCAGATCCTTTCGCAAATGCAGATACAGCAGAATCATCCAATTTAGAAGAGGGACTCTTAGAACTCACAACTAATGAAGAACTAAAAGTAAAATTCAGAAATGAATACCAAGAGTTCTGTCTTCAAAAATCTATACCAGCACTCTACCCTGGATTGGGGGAAATAGTACAGAAATTTTTAATTGCATTTCCTTCATCTTATTTGGTTGAGCGTGGATTCAGTGCAGTAGCAAATTTACTTTCTAAGAAAAGGAACAGAGGAACAGACTGATCACTGAGCGTGGCGATTTGCTAGTGATGTTGACAAAATTGGAACCCGACATTAACAAATTGATAAAACTCCACCAGCCTCAACCATCTCATTAAGTTTTTTATTACTATTTTTGTGTTAATTTTTAAATTTTTAATAAACAGTTTTCTACTTTTGATGGTCTTTTTAATTTCTACTTTGTGATTCTTAATAGATAGATAATGTGCAACAATATTTTAATATTTGGTATAACTATTATGGGAGAGAGGGCGTTGAAATTTTATTTTCTTGTAAAGGGGGCGGTGGTCCAGAAAAGGTTGGGAACCTCTGCTTTAAAGTCACATATTACTTTGAAATAAAATGTTTGGGAGTTTTCTACATGTACAAAATTTGGGGTTGTCATCCTGAGCCCCCAAATTTGTTATGTGTTGATGTTTTGCATGTGTTTGGTATGCGTATGGGGGCCTCAGAATTAACACCAGACACTGGGCCCTACTTTGGCTTGATCAGGCCCTGTATATTACCTGTATTATAGATCTTGTATTGTTTAGAAAAGGCAATTATCTTTCACCCTTCTATTGTATCACTATGCTCTGTAGCTCATATTAATGGTGAAACATTTTCTTGATTAAGGTTCAAATCTATTAAAGATTTGCCTTTCATGTAAGAGTTTTCAGCAAAATTCAGTAACTTCTTGGTTATATTTTTAGTATTATCAACTGCATCTTCATCATACTTGCCTTCATACTCTTCATCACACTCATCATCATAATCTTTATATTGCTTTTTTAAAAGCCACAATAGGGGCACATTACCTGCTGCATTCTGTACGTTAAAATCTCTCAAAAGTCTGTTTTCCATGTCGAATTCCTTAGCAAGATGTAGTAGCTTATTTATTAATTTAGATTTATTTTTTTAAGAACAAGATGCAGCAGTCTATTACCATTTATGTCTTTAAGATTTAAATCGATCCAAGACTTACCTTCATTGCAAAATTTTTCTGCAAGATTTAGTAATTTATTTAGTACTTTTGATTTCTCTTGTTGGCATGCAGATGACAGTATCGTAGAATTCGTTTTCTTGTCCCTGATATTCATATTGATCAAAGTGTGGTCATACTGTTCAATAAGATCTGGTAAATTATTTATTATGATCCATTTTCTATTTTGGAATGCCAATAACAAAATGTTATTATATTCATCTTTATACACCTCAACCAAAGGATTACCTTTAACATTATATTTAGTTAAGTTCATTAATTTGCCAATAACTTTATAATTTTTGATTTTACAATTAAAGATAGGGCTGACTGACCTGAATTATCCTTAATGTTTAAATCTACTAAAGGCTTGCCTTGTATGTAAGATTTTTGTGCAAGATGTAGTAAAGCGAATAACCATTTCTTATAAAATAATTTATCAGTAATTTGATTATAAAATTTTGCATGTAAAATCCATAATAATGTAGTATTAGTATTACCATCCTGACCCTTAATGATTAAATAATTAAATCGATTAAATAGTTATGCTGTTTAGCAAGGATCAATAATTTATCAGCACAGATCTGGCATACTTGTTTAAATGGGCTGTCTGAAGGTAGATCTTTTACTCTTTTTAATACCTACAATATCAGGGCTGTAGCTACACAAGGGCCAGAGGGGCTTAGTCCCCCCCCCCCTCCAAGAAGTATACCCCCTGATAAAAATATTAAATATTTATTAGTGATATGAAATTTAATCCAACATGTCATCCAATTTTTGCATAAAAAATTTCTTCTGCAAAAAAGATTTTTTTTTTTATAAATTACTTTGTTTCAAGAATAGTGTAATTTAGCTGAATTTGTGGCTCTACTGATGGTCCATTTATTTGCATATTTGATTTAAAAATATTCAAAGATTAAGACAATAGTATTTGGATACTTTTGTATTATTGCCGGGTTCACTGTTACGTTACATTATTATGGTTAATAAATATGAATGATTAAGTGTTTTTGGTGAGCTCCTCCTTCAAGACTGTCGACCCCATCCCTCTTGACTTTCGTCTCTGGCTACGGGCCTGCACAATAGTATTGAATTACTTGCAACATTAAGAGTGTTTAGATTCACTTCAACATAACCAGATCTAATACATTCTTTAATATATTCATATGTAAGATTAATTTGACTGTGCGATTTATTCTCATCGATTGCAACGTCATTCCATAGCACGTTTTCTGGATCGTCATACTTAGTCATTTTCGCCGTCACTAAAGAATCATGTATATCAATTGTTCTTTTTGTCATGACTATTGATACGTTAAGTGCGGCTGGAGACTGACAGTGAACTTTCCTTTTAGGCGGCGTCAGTCCGTGGGGGCTGACAGGGAACTTTACGTTGGGGTGACGTCGGTCCGTGGGACAGGCAGCATCAAGGTTGAAACATAAATGTTATAATTTTAATGGAGTTTATTAAAACATTCTAAGCAAAGATGTGGTTTGGTTTGACACAAAAAGTGACGATCGCGTGCTGTTGGCAAATTTCGGGCGTGGTAGCCCGTTGGTTTGCGCGCTGGATTTGCACGCTGCCACAACTGCCGCCGTGTTCATGCGGAGTATGATCACGTTAAACATGTGGGTCCGTAAGTCCTTCCGAGAGGTTGGTGGTAGGGGAAGGAGGGTACGGTACCTGTGGATGCCACCCCAACTGGGTTCCGGTCTAAATTGGGTGGCACTTCCCGGCCGTCCAAACAGTTACCTTACACGTTTCTGGTAGGTCGGACAATCTGGGTCTCAACAACAACAAAAAGTGACGACCTGTTTGGTTAACTTTCGTGTCTGTATTTTAACTGACTGTCTCTTGGTGGTCGCCTGTTCACCATTCCATCACATTATTCTTCTGTTTATATTTTTTATACTTCTAAATTGGCTGTGTCATTCGCATACCAAAAAATAAATTACCTTCATTTAAATTTTTAATGACATGTAAACAGTTTAAGCCGAATTAAAATCATTTTACCATTCAAATTGACTTATAAACACGATATGTTTGGTACTTAACATTTCATACTTTTCAGGTTCAAGACTCATAAATTTTAAAGTTTGCATTTCATAATTAAACAATTTTCTTAATTCCAAAATTTTCGTCAAAGCAAGAAAAGAAAATCATTTTGGTGAACAGCTTTAAGTTGCTGCAACAAGATATTTTCAATTCATTTATTTCAAATATGTTTGCAATTTTTAATTTTTCAATTTAGATGAAATATCAGCGAACAAAATGTTTTTAAAGATGCAAAGATAAAATTTGGGGTGTAATACATTTCTAAACTATAAAAGGTATAAACAATAAGGGACACAAATTCTCAGTAGGAAATCCAGTTTCTAGATTAATAACTTTTTTTTTTACAAAGTTCTTATAGTTTTCGAGAAATTGTCTCGTCAAGTTGAAGAAGATTGAAATTTATCAGTAATGATCAGGGCCCCCACAAAGGGGGGGGGGAGGGGGGTCAGTTGGGACCATGGTACTGGGGCCCGGCAAATGACAGGGGCCCGTGAAGGTGCCTGTAGAAAAACATTCTTATAGTTTGTGCATATGAATTTATAATAAAAATTCTTTTATGATACAATATCGCATATTTTTATGCAATTATAAAATTACAAGTATTGAATAGATAGAAAGCAAACACAAGTTTTTTTAAAACAATACCCCCCCCCCCCCCCCCCCCCTCCAAAGAATTGTAGAAATTAAACATGGGATATGTTAGATAACTTATTCTACTTTTTTGATTCCACATTTGTTGCAAAAAAGTGAAAAGAAAAGAAAAAGACGGGAACCCGTAGCATACAAAGAAGATGCTTTATACGCTATCCCATCAAAAAGGGGTGAGAAAACAATAAATACTTCCCATAAATTGCCGGACTTAAGGGAGGGGAAGATTCTTTACAAGACACCAATTCCTAACAAAGAGCCCTCTTTGGTTCCCAAAGCAATAAAGATAATTATTTGTTATTTAGCTTCCGAAATTCACAAGTACAAACTGATACAATAAGTGCCTTTGCAACAATAAAAAAATATTTACCCACAGAGAGTGAGCACTGTGCCAATGATTATAATGCTTATATCTCGAAAACTAAAAGTGCTATTTAAGAACAGTAAGCAAGTCATTTTTAAGTAATTAATTTTCAATAATTTGTAATAATGCAGCATACAGCTCTTTCGCGAATACGGTGGAACCCCTTTGTCAGTGCAAGAGAACCAACAAACCCAAAGTCAAAAAGATGAAATGGGCTTTCTGACTTCGGGCTACTTGGTTCTCTCGCACAGACAAAGGGGATCCAGCTTAGCCTTGAAACAATTGCATGCTGCATTACTATTTTTTTGTGCTTACTTACGTTGCTCAAATTTTCATTATTCTTTGCACAAAGTGCTTTTTACTTATTAAGTAATTTTAAAGTCCTACAAGTTTTTTACTTATTAAGTAATTTTAAAGTCCTACAAGGGTATAGAATTGGATTTTGGATCAGGTTCTTAGTTTTCGAAATAGAGTGGTTATAACTTCGATATTTTAATAATTTGAGAAGGTAGTTTTTATTTCGACATTTTATAGTAATCTGAATTGATTTGAAAATGTCTAAAGAGGGACAAATCACCCACGAAAGAAATGCTTTATTCCCGCAAAAAGCATTTCGGCTCCATCGGATTTGAGCCACTGCCGATTTTCTTCATTTCATTTTATGCAGCCGCCCCAATTAAATTTCATTGAGATTGTTTATTGACAGAGAATCGCGGTTTTACGGCTATAACACAACTACTGCATTCATCTACAAAACATAGTCAAGGTTTAAACTTTTATGCCATTTTACTTTGCCTGCAATACATGGTAAATGTATAGGGAAAGTATTGGAATCAGGTCGAAAATTGCAACTCGCGTTTTTGATGGATCTAGACGTTTTGGGACCTGTAGAACATGAAAATACTACTTTTAGCAAGACGCCTCTGTGTGTGTGTGCGTCTGTCTGTGCAATGTATGTATCCACTCAAACTTATGGACCGAGTTTCACAAAATGTGGTAGGTGTCACTTGTGTGTGACCTTGATACTGATTAGTTTTGGGTACGATTCGGGATAAAAGAACTTACTTTATCTCATAAATGGCCCTCAAAAATTGTCTGTATCCACTTTCGTTAAAACAATATTGATCAAATTTCCCAAAATTTGGTGGATAAATCCCTCGTAGGTAACCCTGGTGCTGATTAGATTTTGGTGTGATTAAAAGAACAAAACAGAGCCTGCCCTTTTTTTGCGAAATGGCCTGCAAAAATCACCAGAATCTAAAATCAAAGACTACGTATGTTTAAATATATTAAATACTTGTTTTGTACGTAATTTTTGACCATGAAGACCAACCCCATTATTCTAGGACTAGCCGTTCTTGAGATATGTTAGTTTTTCCGCTACGCCACTTTTGAAAATAAGTACAGACGCCCAATGAAAACGAAAATTGAATCAAAAGTGCAAATTCAGTGTCATTTAAAATAATAATGCGTATTATTTCGCGCAATTAAATTCAATGTCCTGCATTATGAAATAAATAGAAAGTGAATATGAAATCTGTACGGAAAGTCACTTACTGCCCACATCAGATTTTTTTTTCTTTCAGATCTAAAACTTAGTTTCTTTCATAAAATTGTCTCCCCAAACCCGCGATCGACTTTCCTGGCTCGATCTTGCAGTATCCTCCGATATCCGCGTGCTTCAGATAACAGGTCGGCGTCCTAGGATGAAAGATTTATTTCAGAGAAGATGCTGCTGTCCATCATTGAGTCTTATCTCTTCATCAAAGAGAGAAAGGTTACCAAGATTGGCTTTTTATCGCCAATGTGATTTGGATTGAGCTGGCTCATTTTCACTTTCTCATTATGGGTAGGGTCATAGTCAGTGCCATTGACAGAATTTTTCGGGCTCCTATGCTGCAAATTCGCGGGGCCCCTACTACCTCCTATTTTCAAGCGATTGACCTTTTATCAGCTGTTTATGTGGGCGGACCCTTTCCAAGTCATTTAGGCCACTATAGAAGGCCCATCCCTTTGCCTTCCCCCAGGAGCGCAGTGAACCAGGGGATATGCCCCCCCCCCCTCCCCCAAGAATCTTAATTTATTTATTAAAATATATTTTTTCTTGTGTATTCTTATAATTTTCGTACAATTTACGTATAATCCTATTGCGTTAAATAAATGCCTCCTGTACTCAATGGCGTGGTCATTCCTACGAATTAGATAATTTTTATTATAAAAGCTCTACGTCAGCAAGTTCATCGATCCCGAGGGTTGATAAAATCATGTATACTCATTTGATCAGGTTACATCCAAATTTGAAATCCGATTTTTAAATGACCCCCTGGACTTGGAGAAACAGCCTCTGAAAGTTTAATTTTTTTTTTCTGTTACTTTTGTGATTCTAGAAAAGTGATTTCTGAGTCTTTTCAAGAACTGAAGAAATGCATGCTTGGCAACTCACTAATGCTGAAACCAATGCAAAAAAAAAAAACTTTCTGTAAACAATCCTCCATAAATTGAGTTATTTCCCGTATAAGCTAATAACTTTCCCCCAAAATTCGATCCCGTCGAAGCAACTGGTTGACGAGTGGATGTCCGCCGGTTCGTGTTTCTCATGCACGGCCGTGGTCCAAATTGGCACCACCGCCAATCACACAGCAGCGTATCACTGATGTCCAATAAAACAAGAAACTTTCCATTCAATCGCACAAACTATTATAGCAAATTTGAAAAACTTCGATATATTGTTACACTGAGGGCAAGTTTTCTTGTGGGGGTGGGGAGCCTGTTTAGTGTGATTTCATTTTTAAAAATTGTCATTTATCACAATTACAAATTTGATCCAAGTTTTACCAAGCCCAAACAATAGCAAACAGTGCGCAGCGCACAAAGCACTCGGACTTGTTGGTTGAGAAATACAGTCGCACGGTGAATTAACCACTCAGCCAGGGGTGCTTATTCCGGGCATGACTGACTTCATTATTTTTACTTGGTTATACGCATAGGACGATACATAGGAATTAAGAGAGCGCGCAGTTTGTTCTTGGGTTCTCAGGAGGGACAGAACTTGTTAACTGCGACCGTAGCCAGAGATGAAGTTGAAAAGGGGCTGGAGGGAAATTTAAGGAGGGGGGGGGGGGGGGCCTTACCCAAAACACAATTAATCATTAGCATTTATGAACCATAGCAGTTACTATTATATATTTCAATTCATATAAATCATTAACCAATTACTGCATCAATAGCAATATATAACAATTAAAATTGATTTTAATGTAAGTATTAACTAGTAATAAAGCTGTTAATAATTCGTAAAAATATTCTAAAGTTAATACAAGTTAATGCTTAATATTAACTCTTACCTGTCCTGAGGTAACTTCCTCTTTTAGGGCCCCGGTTAGAGCGCGAAGAAGAATAAAGCCGTGTGTATATACCAACATAAATTTATTTACTCTATATAAATATTTGCAGAATATTGATTTAAAATATAACTTCCCATATTCCAAATGGGATGAATACCAATTTAAGATAAACAAATACAAAAGTATATAGAGTCTCACAGACTAAAATGGAAAAGATGGTAATTAGAAATTAAGCTTAACTATCCCTATGTTATATTTAATCATCCTTAAAACGGAGAGAGAGGTCGAACAAATACAAAATAGGTCCCAAATGGGTAACTCACCAACATCACTGGCCGAGTTGTGGGCTTTCATCCTTCAGATGAACTGCACTTAAAAAAGGGGCTTTCTCTCGCCCTCGAGTCCGAGATCATTCTCCTCGCTCCTCTTTTAAATTCTGAAAAACTCTCTCTCTCCAAGATTTTAAAAAACGCCCCCGAGGCTCACACAACTATCTCATTGGATTCTGGGTCTTAGCCCCTTGACCCCAAAGCAACCCCATTGGCTTTTAGACCCTCAGAAACAAAAAGCCCCTTCTCAAGCCCCTGCGAAACTGATATGCTTTCGGCCACTCATTCAAACAGGCCGCCAGCCCTAGAATCCGTCCGGACCGGACAACATTAAAATCTTTCGGTCAAAACGTGATATCCAAAGAAAACTCCCCACATCCTGTTTTCTATTACTTCCGAGTGCAGCTGGCCAAACGAAAAGGCTGACCCCCAAAATAAATACGTAAACTCTAGATCGCACCCCCGAAAATATTGGATCATGGGTTTACCATGCGACATTAACTACTTATCGGTTGATTTCGACTCTATGATGTATAACAGTGAACACCACAATAAATACAAAAGTATCCTAAATACTATTGCCATCATTCTTAAATAATTTTAAATTAAATATGTAAATAAATGGATCATTAGTATAATCACACATTCAGCTAAGTTAAAAAATCTTTAAAATGAAGTAATCTATAAAAAAATATCAAAGAATTTTTTTGTGCGAAATTTAAATGGCATTTTATATGAAATTTCATATCACTACTAAAAATTTAATATTTTTTTTATCGGGGGGGGGGGGGGGCTATGTGGCCGACCCTGATGTCATCTTACCCCACCGACGTCACTAAATTTCCTAGGCCGTCATTGGGTCCTGTGTGAACAGCGCAATTTAAAATCTTTGTTCAAGTTGTTTCCCATTTCAAAATTAATTATGCCGGGCATGACCGACTTCATTTTTTTTTTTTTTTCACCTCGTTCGGAAGAGAAAGCGTGTGCATTTTCTTTTCGGGCTCTCTGGAGAGTTGAACTAATTGACTCAAGGTCTATTGAAAGGTAAGGTTGGCCAAAAATTGTACGCCAACAGCTGGAATTCTCCCCTCCCTTGGCGACTGACGCCACTGGTCCCAAAGACAGGTCCGTAGCCCGTTGCTGTCGTAAGAAATACAATGAATAACGCAGCAATTTTCTTAATTTAAATATATATCATATAGTATATTGAAATTTCTACCGAGTAAATGATAGATTAGATTTCATTATTCATATATAAGAATATAATATTAAATAAAACTAGTTATGGTAAATTTTATTTAGGACTGTATTGTTAGAGTTGTTTTTAAGCATCTCTAACGATGACATTAGCAATTGAGCTGTTTAAACTATGCTAAAATATTTTCTGCATTTTAAAATTGTTATTAGTTTTTCTTTAATAAGTGCATAGTAAAATATCGGAGGATTTAGCTAAAATACAAGGCACTATTATTCTATCTGAGACTAGAGTAATAAGCCAATAAAACCTGTCCATTTTTATCGAACTGCTTTAAAATATCATGCTTGTAGACTTGACATGATAAAATAAATTAGATGACAGTGAATGACTTGCTGAATGTACTTCAAAAATAGTTTTCAGAATTATAGAAATAAATAAATATGTGACGTCCTTAAAGATTTCAGGCAGAAAAATGCTCGTATTATTTTTTTTTTCATAATGAAATTGATATGTGTACGAAATCCAATTATTTAAAGACTTCTCCAAATGCGAATAAATGTGGAAATCATATTTTGTACGATACAAAAGATCAGTACAATTATTTTCTTTAATTATGTATTATTATTGTTTCATGATGGTCAAAAAATTGAATTATTCAAGAAATTAAATGAGCACTGAATTTCATATAACGATAGGCAATTTTTGAATATGGGTACTTCATGATAAAAAAAATTTAAAAATTAAAAAAAGTAAAGAGATAGGACGAGATATTGATTAGATAAGTTCAGTTGTGACCAGATTTTGAAAATGCCTTTCATAAAGGAACATCTACCGAAATTGTGCCTTATTTACGCTATATGTTTGAAAATCAATGAAAACTAACACTTCCAACCAGTCAGTAGGTTTTAATCAATTGCGTCGACAGAAAAAATGGGGGGGGGGGGGGCGATAATGAAATGAGTTGTTTCCTATTTCTCCTAATATCCTTCCTTCTAACTTCAATAGTTTTCGATAGGTTTCTGGGGGGGGGGGGGGGGATATCTCCCAATACCTCTTTAGTGACTTTACTAGATTTGATCTCACGATCTTTCAACTAATTCTGGTGTTACTAAGGTCAGTGATCAAATGACTGGGTTACGGATTTTCCCCTATGGGAAAGAAGGATAATTTTAAAAATGGCCATTCTATAAAGGAGGAATGCCTTCATGGAGGACATTTTAAGGGAAGCTGCGTCACATTTATGTTACATGTTAGGAAAACCATGAAAACCTAACACACGCAGCCTGTCAGTTCCTAACTACTAGGTCATGAGTAAACCTTAAAATTTAAAACTCTCTCTCCATTGCTTATTTTTCATTTCTTCACGTGAATGACCAGAAATTCTTTCAGCTTTTCTTTTCATGGCGTTTCTTTTCATCTGTCCATTTATGTGCCTTATTCGAAAGGAGGTTCTGGTTCTGGTATATGTTCTTACAACATCAAGAGCTATTTCAGGAAATTGTTCTTTTATTTTCAGTTGGAGGTTCTCTAAAATATTTCTTGAATTAGAAATAAAATTTCCGTGTAGTTTTAAAAAAATATCAAAATATCTTCTAATTTGGTGACTGTTTCTACCCAGGTATCATGTGGAACAATTAAACCACCTCTTGATAAAGATTCAATCCATTTTTTGCCATTTTCGGATGTTGATTCCACTAGATATGAATAAGTTCCTAACTGCGCTTCTTTGTGACGATATGCCAAATATCCTGCAAAAAAAAAAAAAAAAAAAACCGCAAGGCTTCTTTTTCATTTACATCAGGACTGAAATGAATGTCATGTTGAGGCTCAATATCTGCAGTGATGCTGCATCGTCTTTTTCTTCTAATTTGAAAAATAAAGTCGCAGTTAGTGTTTGATTTTGGTCATTTTCCACATTTGTATTTATTGGCATAGGAAGCTTAGACCCAAGCAATAATGTTTTAAATCGGGATTTGAAATCAGTAGTAAGAGGATGGTTATAAAATCGTACAGGACCTCTAATTTGGGAAAATATATTTTCTAAAGCATCTTGATTGACTCTACTTGTCATTATGTATTTAATATTATTTTCTTTCATGTCATCATAAAGTCCTTTTAAGCTTGCTATTGAAACAAGAATGTCTTTTTGAAAAGGCAGTATTGAAGTTTTAGAAATGACTCTGAGTTCCGTAATATCCGCTTGCATTTGACTCAGAATTTGCATTTGGTCATTTATATTATTTCCAAAAGCTGAGCGCTTTGACTGCTTCGGAAAGGTCCAGTTAGGGACCAGTGACGTCAGTAGTTCCAAGAACTCTGGACAGGAGTAGGTTGCCAGAAACGAATGGCCTACCTCTCTTACTTCCATTTACCTTGTAATTGACTGTCACTGTCATTCTACACCACCGACGTCACTAAATCTCCTTGGACGTCACTGGGAAAGGTAAGGCTCCTATATTTATATAAAATATATATATAAATGCATACACATAGATATCATTGGGGAAAAACATTTCGCATTCAAGGATGCCCAAAACGTGTAGAACCTCCCAGTTACGTAAATCGTATTTTTTGCGTTCATACAATACTTTGTATACATACTATGCACTAAAGAAAATGCAACATTCATTATACACAATTGCTTAAACTAAAAATTTAATAAATTTTTTTATCAACTTTTAAATTCTTCTTGAAGTTCTCCTCAGTTTTCGAATGATTTCAATTTGATTTTTCTAAATTTTTAAATATTTTTAGTGTACGTGCCCCCTCCCCCCACCCTCTTCCCCTTTCCCCCTTCAATCTTGGATCGTCTAAATCTGACTGAGTGATCATTCAAACTGAGTTAACAGCGACTGCCTTGTCGCCCAGAGATAAAAAAAAAATCTTGCATTTACTGTTACTTAGATATAAGATTTTATAAATAAACACTTCAGCGTGTCTTTTTTTTTATTTTTTATTCTTCGCCAAAAAAGTTTTCAGGCAACCCTCATTCTGTGCAAAAATTTAGTAAATCCGCAGAAGGTTCTGAGACCGCGTGTATAATTGCCCGAAAATATCCCAACGGGACAATGTGAATCGTTCTCTGTGTATTCATGTCAGTATTTTATTTGTTCCTCTTCCTCATTGCACAGATATATCCACAGACGATTCAAGGTATGTGCAATAATTTATTTATTTATTTATTTATTTTTTTACATGTGAACAAAATTCTACAAAATAATTTTGATAAATTCCAGTACTGAAATGTTGTCCTTGCGAAATATTTTCATGCCGGCCAAACATGTTTCTATTAATTAATCTTTGCAGAAAAAAGTCACATGTAATACTAAGATATATGAGGCATTTCCCACGAATAACACGACATACATCTTGTATGTATTTGTGGCTCCGTTGAAAAATTGCTGTTAAAAATTGGCCGCTGATCGTACTTCCGCACGCCACTTGTTCGATTATCGAGCAGTACTCCAGGTTAAGTAATTTGAAAATGCATCATGTGATTAACGCAATCTATCCATATATACTAATTGCCAGGTGTCCGTCTGTCTGTCACGCTTTGTTTGGGCACTTCCCGAATAGATAGACTTGCAATTTGGTACACGGCTCTGTCGTTCGATGAAAATTGGCTGGAAAAATCGAATTTTTCGAAAACGTTCTCTAGAGGAGTGCCCCACACCAAAACGTTCAAAAAGTGAATAATGATAGGAAAGCATGCTTTGCGACGAGATAGAGACTTCAAATTTGGTGTATATGGGTAAACCGTTCGAAAGGAAGAAAGTGTGTAATTTCAGATTTCGAATATTTTCTACTTAAGGGGGTACCGCGCATCAAAATGTTCGATTTACCAAATAAATGGGAAACAGCTACTTTAAAATTTGATAGAGGCTTGAAATTTGGTGTATGGGCAAATCATTTGATGAAAACACCCAAAACGAATATAGTTTTCTAAAATGTTCCTTTAGGGTCTGCTCCAGAGAAAAACGTTCGAATGGTGATGAATTGATAAAAAAAAACACGCTTCGGAATGAGTAACAGATTTCAAATTTGGTGTATGGGTAGATAGATTGGAAAGAAGAAAGTCTTCGCTTGGTCACAATAGGTTGAGAATCCAAGAAATCCAGTGACGTGCCCGGGCTCTTTCGAGTCATTGGGCGAAGCCCCCTCCAAAGCGCTAGCGCTCTTGCAGGTGTTCAACTTTATTTAAAAAAAACATAGTATCCTCTGCCACTTCTCACGGTCAGCAGTTGGTCCGCTAACTCATCCGCTAACTCATTGAAATCTCAAAATGTTTCCAGAGAGAGAGAGAGAGGGGGGGGGGGGGGGTAAGGATTCCTAGGAGTGAAGTGGCGACAAGAAATTCCAATTCTGTCCCACGACACTGGCTTCCCCCATCTAGGGAAAAAAAACCAAGTTTCTTTTTCACGTAGTGAAGCTATAAACAATGAAAAATTATACAAAGTATATATACAAGGTAGGATAAAAAAGTTCGAAGACTGTGCTGATATCTCCAACCTTGATTGGAGGAGAGGGGAACTATTTTACCATGGTGTAGAGGCACATGTGACGCGAGATGTGAAAAGGAAGAAGCAGGTCCGCATTGCAGTGTTTCCCCGACAATGCGTGTCAGTGAACTGTAGTCGTTTGCGTTCGTCGAAAACGGAAATGGTGTTTGAAGAACAACGTGCGAATGTCAAATTATGCCAGCGTTTGGGGACATCGCCGAGAGAAACGCACCCGACACCTGCTTCTTCCTTTTCACATCTCGCGTCACATGTGCCTCTACGCCATGGTAAAATAGTTCCACTCTCCCTCAATCAGGGTTGGAGATATTAACACAGTCTCCGAAATTTTTGATCCTGCCTTGTATAAATGAAAATAGATAGCAATAAAATTTGACAATTATACACTAAAATTATACACCGAACAAGTCTGCTATGTTTGAAAAATCTCTTTCTCTCAAAGTATGTCTAAAAGAATTGTTGAGATAAAATATTGTCACTGTTCGTTCAGTAGTAATTCGCTAAACAGTCTAATGTAGCACACCGATAATTTTTTTTTTCTCTGCTGAGTATATTTACATCACATATAAAAAGTTTGTCGTGTTTAGAGCAGCACATCACTTGCAATCATTGTTCGATCACGTAATTCACTGTGGTAGTTCTTCGCTAAGGACTAATATTTATTCTGCGCGGTAATAATATTGTACTATTCCTCTCCACTATGGAAGATGTGAGCAGGATTAGTTGTGGTATCACTTTCTAGTTGCAGTTGCGTACATATGCTGGAAGAGTTGAGTGTTTTGCCACTTGCGTGAGCTGTAAAACCAGGCCTTTGGAAAAGCGTTAAGTGTTTTGTCACTTGAGTAAGCTGTAAAGCTACGCCTTTGCTACAGAATTCCTTATAACAGGAACTTTTGTTTTTGAAGACCACATGCGTGTCTGCGCTTCTGCAGTTTTTCCCAATATTCATAGTTATGGTAGTTCTGAAATTTTAGAACTTTTAATGCAATTAAATAGGAAAACTTTTCCAGCAAACATTTATTTCTAATGAAAATTTTATAGAAAAATAATTTTATTTTTAAATTTAACCAACTAATGAAGGAACTACACTAATTGCATCTGAGCAATTTTAACAAGGTCAACACCTTGCCAATAGTCGGAAAGCACCTGATGTCAAAAAAGTAGACCCCAAATCGTTGTAGGAGTTATGGCCTAATTTATAATCTTCATAAAACGTTGTGTTTTTACCTGAACAAAGTAATCAATCTCGCTCAACCCCATGTTATAATACCCAGTAAACTTTTTGATATATTTGTGTTTGATTTTGTCTGTTGCGGGTGATATATCATTTCGCCCATCAAGATCGATTAGTTTGTTTAGATTAAAAAGGAATTTGTCAGTAACTCGTAATATAAATCAATCGGAAGCTAGATTTTGTTTATTTATTATATATATATATATATATATATATATATATATATATATATATATAAAGACATAATAGAAATATAAAAGAAGGGAGGTAACGCAAAGTGCTTACACAAAGGCGGTAAGGGGTAGTGACCTTACTCCCCAGTTAACAACATGCATATATATATATATATATATATATATATATGATACATAAATTTTAAGCCTTTCCCAATAACGCGTTCTTTTCTTTCATAATTATTATTCCAAATTCCTATTTCATCTCCAGCACGTATTGCAACTATATTAAATTCTATCTCACGCGACTAATATTAACAAAGTCAGCCAGCACTTCCTTTTTTCCTCGACCATACCATATAGGGTCACTAATCTTATCCTCTGTGTAAACTTTCTCATATGAAACTGCATTCCCAATCACATTTTTAAAGCATAATGAACGCGATGGCAGCATCTTTCCCATACCACCATATCGCTTCCTCCTGTGATGTAACTGTACTTGTGAAAAACTACGCAGACGGCATTGAGATTTCTTGAGAGCTGGATGTCGGATCTCGGCCGGCCGATGTAACTATACCTGTTTCGAGTGTGATATAATAAAGTAGATTTTGGTAATGTGAAAGTGTGTCTTCCCTGGATTTTCGGCCAATATTACACACACACACATTGGGTGGCACTATATGTGTGTAATGGTGCAATGTATGCATCCACTCTAACTCAAAGACTAATTGACCAAAGATCATAAAATTACTTGTGAGTCACCCTGCTGCTGTTTAGATTTTGGTACGATTCGGTATAAAAGAACCTGCTGCTTTTTTTTGCAAAATGACGTACAAAAATCGTATGTATAAAATGTATGTATATTGTATGTAGCTAAAAGACTAATTGACACAATTTTACAATATTTCGTAGATAAGTCATTTATGGGTAACGTTGGTGCTGATTAGATTTTGGAACGATTTGGGAAAAAAAAGTACCTGCCTATTTTTACGAAATGACCCGTAAAAATCGTCCAAATCTAATATAAAAGACTACGTATTCTCAAATGTGCTCATTAAATGCTTGTTTTAAACGTAATGTTTGATAATGAGAGGAATAAAACCAATCCCAATTACTCTAGGGCTAACCGTTCTCGAGATATTTGTGTTTATAATACGTCGGTATACGAAATACGTATAATACTCGAGAAGTTTCAGTTTTTTTTGCATGTTTTGCTACGCCGCCTTTTGAAATGTGCCTAGTTACCAAATGAAAACAAAAATTGAATTAAACGTGTAAATTCAGTGTGATTTTAAATAATTATGCGAGTTGTTTTGTGCCATTAAATTAATTTAATGAACTATTAAATAAATAAAGAGAAAATGAACTTGAGTCTGTAGGGAAAGTCTTCCCACATTACATTTGTTTTTAATAAATCGCATGCAACTGGTGTGGTTCCCTCGTGAATGGGATTAAAAAATGTGATGTGGGCAGCACATTACTTTCCCTGCAGACTCATATTCACGTTCTCTTTATTTCTTTAATATTTCATTGAGTGTAATGGCACAAAATAACACCCGTCATTATGTAAAATGACACTGAATTTTCACTTTTAATATACTAGCAGCGTACCCGTTTTTCATACGGAGTATATAATATAAAGAAACTTATAATTCGCAATCATGTGCAAATTCTGTTAAAATATTAAATTTATTGCTGCTAAAGAGAAGTTTAAGAATACTTGTTCTCACAATGCAAAATTATTTTCACTGGCAGATCTGAAGAATAAAACTTCCTGGCCCCTTTTCTAAGCAAATTTACAAAAAAAAAAAAAAAAAAAAAAAAAATGGGAATTGAATCAATATAATCAGATCAATCAATGCAACCCAGTACTATTTATATTGTCGCAGATTTGAAAGTATGCCAGTGTGTTAGTAGAAGTTTACCCGTATTACAATATGAATCTAAAAAATCTTTGCCAAAATAAAAGAGATGACGTAATAAATTGAAAATATCAATAATCCCCGTGCTCTTCATACCAGAAGGTCGTAATTGATTCCAATATATGCCAACCTGTACTACTTATATTCTCGTAGATTAGAAGATATACCCGTGTATTTGTAGAAGATTACTCGTACAACGTACAATATATGAGTTTAAACAATTTTTGTCATAATAAAACAATTGCATAATAACATGAAGATATCAATAATCCTTGAATCAATAATCCTCGAAAATATCAATAATAATAGCGTTTAAACCTGAAGACCGTAATTGATATTATCTAGTCAAAAATGCTATAAAAAAAATCAAATCGTTCTTTTCTAAAATATATTTTTATATCCATTTATTTATTATTCAAATCGAAAAAATAATTAAAATTAACAGACAGATTTAATTTAATTGCGTTTCTGGGCAACATGATATAAGATAGAGTCTTCCCCATAAACTGCGAAATTAAATAGCCATTTTGATTTCTTTATACTTTTCATTGTTTAGTAAAAGCTTGTGAAAATAAATCATGGAGATAGATTTCCCATTTAAATCATGTTTCAAACAATTCATGTTTTCAGAAAGTGACTAATTAGCGCAAAAATTCTCCCAAACTCAGAGATAAGGTTTTAATTCACTTTCAAACGATTTTCAAGCTTTTCGTTTGGATAAACCACAGAGTTAGAGAGTAGAACTCCTAAGAAAATGTTTCGTTTTTCGTTAATATCTCGACAACCCCTGGTCTTAGAAACTCGAAACTTGGACAAAATTTATGGGGGGCTATTTCAAGGCTATCCACAAAATTTCATTAAATTCGGTTCAGCCGTTTTCCCGTGATGATGAGACAAACGAAAATTTCGTTTTTTACTAATATCTCGAGAACCACTGGTCGTAGAAACTCAAAACACGGACTAAATTTTAAGTGGGACTATTTCCAGACTACCCACAAAATTTCATCAAATTCGGTTTAGTCGTTCTCTCGTGATGACGGGACAAACAGACAGACAGACAGATTTTCAATTTTATTTATATAGACTAGCAGCATACCCGTCCTTCGTACGGAGTATATAATATAAAAAAACTTATAATTCGCAATCATGTGCAAATTCTGATAAAATATTAAATTTATTGCTCATAAAGAGAAGTTTAAGAATATCTGTTCTCACTACGCAAAATTATCTTCACGGGCAAATCTGAAGAATAAAATATCCTGGCCCCTTTTGTAAACAAATTCACAAAAAAAAAAAAAAAAAGAATTGAATCAATATATGCAACCACGTACTACTTATATTGTCGCAAATTAGAAAATATGCCAGTGTTTTAGTAGAAGCTTAAACATATTGTAATATGAGTCTTAAAAATATTTACCAAAATAAAAAAGATGACGTAATAAATTGAAAGTATCAAAAATCCCCGTAATCTTAATACCAGAAGGTCGTAATTGATTCCAATATATGCCAATATATATAAAAATTTTGCCAATATACCTGTACTACTTATATTCTCGTAGATTAGAAGATATACCCGTGCATTTGTAGAAGATTACTTGTACAACGTACTATATATGAGTTTCAACAATTTTCGTCATAATGAAACAATGGCATAATAATTTGAAAATATCAATAATTCCTGAATCAACTGTCCCCGAAATATCAATAATAATGATGTTTAAACCTGAAGACCGTAATTGATATTATCCAGTCAAAAATGCAATGTCAATGAAATTTATTTTATATACATATTTTTATTAGATTTAATAAAAATCGTATGACACATAACACATTGGATCCGTTGCTAAGCGACATGATATCATCTGCTTCAAATAAATTGATGGAAATCATGTCGTCTGAATAATGTGATCTCCATGGAAGGTTTGGCGACATTTTCGTCTCCATGATATTTTTATGGATTTACAAATATTTTTATCAATTTAGTGATATTAAAAAAATTAGTTAAATGCGTTACTAAGTAGGATGATGGATGGACTGACCGACAAATGCTACAGAAACATCATTTCAGTACTCTATTCTAAAAAAACAAATTTAATTTCATTGATTTGGGTCATTTTCATTAATTTGGAGATATTTCCTCTAATTTGGTAAAGTTTAAGAAAAGTTACCAAGTTATTTAGAGATATTCCGCTAAATTCGTAGCTCTAAATTTGCAGATCTGAAGAATAAAATATCCATATCCCGTCTGTATATATACTAAATGAAAACACTAAAATTGTATTAGAAGATACATACATCCGTTCTACTCTTTTTCTGCTTCAACAATCGGCTAAATGAATTTATTGGGTAAACACAATATATGAGTTTATTAGCTAAACACAATATATGAGCTTTGAAACCTCTTTGCGAAAATAAATAAAAGTGTGATGTACGCAGTTCGCAATATATATAATTAAAAGAACAATCAAACCGTTCATTTATTATGAGTTTATTAGCTAAACACAATATATGAGCTTGAAACCTCTTTGCTAAAATAAATAAAAGTAATGTACGCAGTCCGCAATATATATAATTAAAAGAACAATCAAACCGTTCATTTATAAAATATATTTTTACATCCATTTATTTATTATACAAATAGAAAAAATAATAATAATCATTAACAAACACATTTAATTCCATTCCTTTGCCGAGCAACATGATATAAGATAGAATCTTCCTCATAAAATGCGAAATTAAATAACCATTTTAATTTCTTTATACTTCTAATCGTTGAGTAAAAGCTTGTGAAATACATGGAGGTTAATACATGTAAAAACATGGAGGTAGATTTTTCCATTTAAATTTATGTTTCAAACAATTCATGCTTTCAGATAGTGACTATTTAATGCAAAAATCCTGCATCAAACTCAAAAATAAAGTTTTAATTCCCTTTGACGCTTTAAACAAACGATTTTTATCCTTTCTGTTTGGATAAACCACGGAGTTGGAGAGTAGAACTCCTATAACAAAAGTTCCGTTTTTCATTAATATCTCGACAACCCCTGGTCTTAGAAACTTGAAACTTGGGCAAAATTTATGGGGGGCTATTTCAAGGCCACCCACAAAATTTCATTAAATTCGGTTCAGCCGTTCTCTCGTGATGATGAGACAAACGAAAGTTTTGTTTTTTACTAATATCTCGAGAACCACTAGTAGTAGAAATTCCAACCATAGACTAAATTTCAAGTGGGGCTATTTCTAGGCTACCCACAAAATTTCATCTAATTCGGTTCAGCCGTTCTCCCGTGATGATGGGACAAACAGACAGACAGACAGACAGATTTTCAATTTTATTTATATAGACTAGCAGCATACCCGTTCTTCGTACGGAGTATATAATATAAAGAAACTTGAAATTCATAATCATGCCCAAATTCTTATAGTATACTAAATGACATTTTTAATCAAAATATTCTGTTAAAATATTTAATATAATGATCCTAAAAAGAAGTTTAAGAATCTCTGTTCTCGCTATATAAAATTATCTTCATGGACATATCTGAAGAATAAAACATCTTGGACCCCTTATGTAAGCAAATATAAAAAAAATATGGAATTGAATCAATATATGCAAAATAAAAGCGTTAAAATTGTATGGGACCGGTACTAATTATATACGCGAATATTAGACAATATAACCTGTATTAGTAGATTACATGTATAAATTGAAAATACCAATAAACCCGTAATCTTTAAATCTGAAGACAGTCATTTATTCCAATATATGTCAAAATTAAAGTACTAAAATTATATGGGAAGATATACACGTACTACTTATAATGTCCGATTATTAGTAGAAGATTACCCGTTTTACAATATGAGTCTTAAATGTTTTTTGGTAAAATACAACAGACGACGTAATAAATTGAATATATAATTAATCCCCTTAATCTTCATACCAGAAGACTGTACTTGATTCCAATATATATGCCAATATATGTCAAAATATATGCCAATATACCTGTACTACTTATATTCTCGTAGGTTAGAAGATATACCCGTGCATTCCTAGAAGATTATTCGTACAACGTACAATATGCGTGTGTCAGCAATTTTTGCCGCAATAAAACAATGGCGTAATAACTTAAAAATATCAATAATCCCTGAATCAATAATTCCGGAAAATATCAATAATAATAATGTTTAAACCTGAAGAGTATAATTGATATTATCCAGTCCAAAATGAAATGGCAATGGAATTTATTTTATATACATATCTTCATTATTCAAATCGGAAAGGATTTAATAAAAATCGTCTGCCGCATAAACACATTGGATTTAAATCCGTTGCTAAGCGACATGATATCATTTGCATCAAATAAATTGGTAGAAAAAATATCGTCTAAATAGTTATATTTCTATTGAACATTTGGCGACAGTTTCGTCAAATTAGCGACATTTTAAAAATCGCCAAATTTATCGCCAAGTGGGACTATAGAACTGACAGTTCCACTTTGCGACAAATTGACGAAATATCATCACAATACTATCCCCTAACAAAAAACAATTAATATCATTTATGTAGCGCAATTTTATCAATTTTAAGATATTTTTATAGATTTGAAAACATTTTTATCAATTTAGTGACATTTTAAAAATTCACTAAATGTATTACTAAGTAGGATGGTTGGTCTGACAGAGAAATGCTAACCAAACATCATTTCAGTACTCTCTTCTAACAAAACAAAAAAAAATTTCATTGATATGTAGAAGACCCAAGCCACACGACCAACCCGAAGGTTTATGGCAGCTGTTTGTGTTGAAGACCCAGACCGTCCGACTCGTCCAGAGGACTTAGAGTAACCAGTTGGACGGCCGGGAAGGGGCAGCTGTTTGTGTGTCGTTTATATCAATTTGGCGACATTTCCGTCAATTTGGCAAAGTTTAAGTCAAATTAGCGATATCCCTCCAAATTCGTAGCTTTGAATTTGCAGATCTGAATGAAACATTCTTATCCCGTTTCAATATACTAAATGAAAACACTACAATTGTATTAGAAGATATACCCGCTCTACTCTTTTTCTGTTTCAACAATCGGATATATGAATTTATTGGCTAAACACAATATATGAGGGTAGTAGCTAAATACGATATAAGCTTGAAAACTCTTTGCCAAAATAAATGAAATTGATGTACGCAGTCAGCAATTAATATAATTAAAAGAAAAATCAAACCGTCCATTCATAAGATATACTTTTATATCCATTTATCCATTTATTTATTATTTAAATCGAAAAATAATAATAAAAACATTAACAAACACATTTAATTTAATTGCGATGCCGAGCAACATGATATATCCTCCTAAAATGTTAAAATTTATTAACCACTAACAGCACACCCGTTATTCGTACGGAGTGTATAATTTAAAGAAACTTAAAGTTCGCATTCATGTGCAAATTCTGTTAAAATATTAAATTTATTGCTCCTAAAGAGAAGTTTAAGAATATATGTTCTCACTATGCAAAATTATCTTCACGATCAGATCTGAAGAATAAAACATCCTGCCCCCTTTTGTAAGCAAATTTACAGAAGAAAAAATAGGAATTGAATGAATATATGCAACCCCGTACTAATTATATTGTCGCAGATCAGAAAATATGCCAATGTGTTAGTAGAAGATTACCCGTATTACAATATGCGTCTCAAAAATATTTGCCAAAATAAAAGAGATGACGTAATAAATTGAAAACATCAATAATATCCGAACTCTTTATACCAGAAGGTCGTAATTGATTCCAATATATGCCAATATATATCAAAACATATGTCAATATACCTGTACTACTTATATTCTCGTAGATTAAAAGATATACACGTGTATTTGTAGAAGATTCGTACAACATACAATATATGAGTTTAAACAATTTTTGTCATAATAAAATAATTGCATAATAACTTGAAAATATCAATAATCCTTGAATCAATAATCCCCGAAAATATAAATAATAATAATTTTTAAACCTGACGACCGTAATTGATATTATCCAGTCAAAAATGCTATAAGAAAAATCAAATCGTTCTTTTCTAAAATATATTTTTATATCCATTTATTTATTATTCAAATCGAAAAAATAATTATTAAAATTAACAGACAGATTTAATTTAATTGCGTTTCTGAGTAACATGATATAAGATAGAATCTTATAACATGTTAAATATGTCATGTCTTATAACATAAACTGCGAAATTAAATAACGATTTTGATTTCTCTATACTTCTCATTGTTCCGTAAAAGCTTGTTTTAAATAAACCATGAACCATGGAGATAGATTTCCCCTTTAAATCATGTTTCAAACAATTCATGTTTTCAGAAAGTGACTAATTAACGCAAAAAATCTCCCATCAATCTCAGAGATTAAATTTTAATTCACTTTCAAACGATTTTCAAGCTTTTCGTTTGGATAAACCACGGAGTTAGGGAGTAGAACTCCTAGGAAAAAGTTCCGTTTTTCATTAATATCTCGACAACCCCAGGTCTTAGAAACTCGAAACTTGGACAAAATTTATGGGGGGATATTTCAAGGCTATTCACCAAATTTCATTAAATTCGGTTCAGCCGTTTTTCCGTGATGATGAGACAAACGAAAATTTCGTTTTTTACTAATATCTCGAGAACCACTGGTCGTAGAAACTCAAAACACGGATATAATTTTAAGTGGGGCTATTTCTGGGCTACCCACAAAATTTCATCTAATTCGGTTCAGCCGTTCTCCCGTGATGATGGGACAAACAGACAGACAGACAGACAGATTTTCAATTTTATTTATATAGACTAGCAGCATACCCGTTCTTCGTACGGAGTATATAATATAAAGAAACTTGAAATTCATAATCATGCCCAAATTCTTATAGTATACTAAATGACATTTTTAATCAAAATATTCTGTTAAAATATTTAATATAATGATCCTAAAAAGAAGTTTAAGAATCTCTGTTCTCGCTATATAAAATTATCTTCATGGACATATCTGAAGAATAAAACATCTTGGACCCCTTATGTAAGCAAATATAAAAAAAATATGGAATTGAATCAATATATGCAAAATAAAAGCGTTAAAATTGTATGGGACCGGTACTAATTATATACGCGAATATTAGACAATATAACCTGTATTAGTAGATTACATGTATAAATTGAAAATACCAATAAACCCGTAATCTTTAAATCTGAAGACAGTCATTTATTCCAATATATGTCAAAATTAAAGTACTAAAATTATATGGGAAGATATACACGTACTACTTATAATGTCCGATTATTAGTAGAAGATTACCCGTTTTACAATATGAGTCTTAAATGTTTTTTGGTAAAATACAACAGACGACGTAATAAATTGAATATATAATTAATCCCCTTAATCTTCATACCAGAAGACTGTACTTGATTCCAATATATATGCCAATATATGTCAAAATATATGCCAATATACCTGTACTACTTATATTCTCGTAGGTTAGAAGATATACCCGTGCATTCCTAGAAGATTATTCGTACAACGTACAATATGCGTGTGTCAGCAATTTTTGCCGCAATAAAACAATGGCGTAATAACTTAAAAATATCAATAATCCCTGAATCAATAATTCCGGAAAATATCAATAATAATAATGTTTAAACCTGAAGAGTATAATTGATATTATCCAGTCCAAAATGAAATGGCAATGGAATTTATTTTATATACATATCTTCATTATTCAAATCGGAAAGGATTTAATAAAAATCGTCTGCCGCATAAACACATTGGATTTAAATCCGTTGCTAAGCGACATGATATCATTTGCATCAAATAAATTGGTAGAAAAAATATCGTCTAAATAGTTATATTTCTATTGAACATTTGGCGACAGTTTCGTCAAATTAGCGACATTTTAAAAATCGCCAAATTTATCGCCAAGTGGGACTATAGAACAGACAGTTCCACTTTGCGACAAATTGACGAAATATCATCACAATACTATCCCCTAACAAAAAACAATTAATATCATTTATGTAGCGCAATTTTATCAATTTTAAGATATTTTTATAGATTTGAAAACATTTTTATCAATTTAGTGACATTTTAAAAATTCACTAAATGTATTACTAAGTAGGATGGTTGGTCTGACAGAGAAATGCTAACCAAACATCATTTCAGTACTCTCTTCTAACAAAACAAAAAAAAATTTCATTGATATGTAGAAGACCCAAGCCACACGACCAACCCGAAGGTTTATGGCAGCTGTTTGTGTTGAAGACCCAGACCGTCCGACTCGTCCAGAGGACTTAGAGTAACCAGTTGGACGGCCGGGAAGGGGCAGCTGTTTGTGTGTCGTTTATATCAATTTGGCGACATTTCCGTCAATTTGGCAAAGTTTAAGTCAAATTAGCGATATCCCTCCAAATTCGTAGCTTTGAATTTGCAGATCTGAATGAAACATTCTTATCCCGTTTCAATATACTAAATGAAAACACTACAATTGTATTAGAAGATATACCCGCTCTACTCTTTTTCTGTTTCAACAATCGGATATATGAATTTATTGGCTAAACACAATATATGAGGGTAGTAGCTAAATACGATATAAGCTTGAAAACTCTTTGCCAAAATAAATGAAATTGATGTACGCAGTCAGCAATTAATATAATTAAAAGAAAAATCAAACCGTCCATTCATAAGATATACTTTTATATCCATTTATCCATTTATTTATTATTTAAATCGAAAAATAATAATAAAAACATTAACAAACACATTTAATTTAATTGCGATGCCGAGCAACATGATATATCCTCCTAAAATGTTAAAATTTATTAACCACTAACAGCACACCCGTTATTCGTACGGAGTGTATAATTTAAAGAAACTTAAAGTTCGCATTCATGTGCAAATTCTGTTAAAATATTAAATTTATTGCTCCTAAAGAGAAGTTTAAGAATATATGTTCTCACTATGCAAAATTATCTTCACGATCAGATCTGAAGAATAAAACATCCTGCCCCCTTTTGTAAGCAAATTTACAGAAGAAAAAATAGGAATTGAATGAATATATGCAACCCCGTACTAATTATATTGTCGCAGATCAGAAAATATGCCAATGTGTTAGTAGAAGATTACCCGTATTACAATATGCGTCTCAAAAATATTTGCCAAAATAAAAGAGATGACGTAATAAATTGAAAACATCAATAATATCCGAACTCTTTATACCAGAAGGTCGTAATTGATTCCAATATATGCCAATATATATCAAAACATATGTCAATATACCTGTACTACTTATATTCTCGTAGATTAAAAGATATACACGTGTATTTGTAGAAGATTCGTACAACATACAATATATGAGTTTAAACAATTTTTGTCATAATAAAATAATTGCATAATAACTTGAAAATATCAATAATCCTTGAATCAATAATCCCCGAAAATATAAATAATAATAATTTTTAAACCTGACGACCGTAATTGATATTATCCAGTCAAAAATGCTATAAGAAAAATCAAATCGTTCTTTTCTAAAATATATTTTTATATCCATTTATTTATTATTCAAATCGAAAAAATAATTATTAAAATTAACAGACAGATTTAATTTAATTGCGTTTCTGAGTAACATGATATAAGATAGAATCTTATAACATGTTAAATATGTCATGTCTTATAACATAAACTGCGAAATTAAATAACGATTTTGATTTCTCTATACTTCTCATTGTTCCGTAAAAGCTTGTTTTAAATAAACCATGAACCATGGAGATAGATTTCCCCTTTAAATCATGTTTCAAACAATTCATGTTTTCAGAAAGTGACTAATTAACGCAAAAAATCTCCCATCAATCTCAGAGATTAAATTTTAATTCACTTTCAAACGATTTTCAAGCTTTTCGTTTGGATAAACCACGGAGTTAGGGAGTAGAACTCCTAGGAAAAAGTTCCGTTTTTCATTAATATCTCGACAACCCCAGGTCTTAGAAACTCGAAACTTGGACAAAATTTATGGGGGGATATTTCAAGGCTATTCACCAAATTTCATTAAATTCGGTTCAGCCGTTTTTCCGTGATGATGAGACAAACGAAAATTTCGTTTTTTACTAATATCTCGAGAACCACTGGTCGTAGAAACTCAAAACACGGATATAATTTTAAGTGGGGCTATTTCTGGGCTACCCACAAAATTTCATCTAATTCGGTTCAGCCGTTCTCCCGTGATGATGGGACAAACAGACAGACAGACAGACAGATTTTCAATTTTATTTATATAGACTAGCAGCATACCCGTTCTTCGTACGGAGTATATAATATAAAGAAACTTGAAATTCATAATCATGCCCAAATTCTTATAGTATACTAAATGACATTTTTAATCAAAATATTCTGTTAAAATATTTAATATAATGATCCTAAAAAGAAGTTTAAGAATCTCTGTTCTCGCTATATAAAATTATCTTCATGGACATATCTGAAGAATAAAACATCTTGGACCCCTTATGTAAGCAAATATAAAAAAAATATGGAATTGAATCAATATATGCAAAATAAAAGCGTTAAAATTGTATGGGACCGGTACTAATTATATACGCGAATATTAGACAATATAACCTGTATTAGTAGATTACATGTATAAATTGAAAATACCAATAAACCCGTAATCTTTAAATCTGAAGACAGTCATTTATTCCAATATATGTCAAAATTAAAGTACTAAAATTATATGGGAAGATATACACGTACTACTTATAATGTCCGATTATTAGTAGAAGATTACCCGTTTTACAATATGAGTCTTAAATGTTTTTTGGTAAAATACAACAGACGACGTAATAAATTGAATATATAATTAATCCCCTTAATCTTCATACCAGAAGACTGTACTTGATTCCAATATATATGCCAATATATGTCAAAATATATGCCAATATACCTGTACTACTTATATTCTCGTAGGTTAGAAGATATACCCGTGCATTCCTAGAAGATTATTCGTACAACGTACAATATGCGTGTGTCAGCAATTTTTGCCGCAATAAAACAATGGCGTAATAACTTAAAAATATCAATAATCCCTGAATCAATAATTCCGGAAAATATCAATAATAATAATGTTTAAACCTGAAGAGTATAATTGATATTATCCAGTCCAAAATGAAATGGCAATGGAATTTATTTTATATACATATCTTCATTATTCAAATCGGAAAGGATTTAATAAAAATCGTCTGCCGCATAAACACATTGGATTTAAATCCGTTGCTAAGCGACATGATATCATTTGCATCAAATAAATTGGTAGAAAAAATATCGTCTAAATAGTTATATTTCTATTGAACATTTGGCGACAGTTTCGTCAAATTAGCGACATTTTAAAAATCGCCAAATTTATCGCCAAGTGGGACTATAGAACTGACAGTTCCACTTTGCGACAAATTGACGAAATATCATCACAATACTATCCCCTAACAAAAAACAATTAATATCATTTATGTAGCGCAATTTTATCAATTTTAAGATATTTTTATAGATTTGAAAACATTTTTATCAATTTAGTGACATTTTAAAAATTCACTAAATGTATTACTAAGTAGGATGGTTGGTCTGACAGAGAAATGCTAACCAAACATCATTTCAGTACTCTCTTCTAACAAAACAAAAAAAAATTTCATTGATATGTAGAAGACCCAAGCCACACGACCAACCCGAAGGTTTATGGCAGCTGTTTGTGTTGAAGACCCAGACCGTCCGACTCGTCCAGAGGACTTAGAGTAACCAGTTGGACGGCCGGGAAGGGGCAGCTGTTTGTGTGTCGTTTATATCAATTTGGCGACATTTCCGTCAATTTGGCAAAGTTTAAGTCAAATTAGCGATATCCCTCCAAATTCGTAGCTTTGAATTTGCAGATCTGAATGAAACATTCTTATCCCGTTTCAATATACTAAATGAAAACACTACAATTGTATTAGAAGATATACCCGCTCTACTCTTTTTCTGTTTCAACAATCGGATATATGAATTTATTGGCTAAACACAATATATGAGGGTAGTAGCTAAATACGATATAAGCTTGAAAACTCTTTGCCAAAATAAATGAAATTGATGTACGCAGTCAGCAATTAATATAATTAAAAGAAAAATCAAACCGTCCATTCATAAGATATACTTTTATATCCATTTATCCATTTATTTATTATTTAAATCGAAAAATAATAATAAAAACATTAACAAACACATTTAATTTAATTGCGATGCCGAGCAACATGATATATCCTCCTAAAATGTTAAAATTTATTAACCACTAACAGCACACCCGTTATTCGTACGGAGTGTATAATTTAAAGAAACTTAAAGTTCGCATTCATGTGCAAATTCTGTTAAAATATTAAATTTATTGCTCCTAAAGAGAAGTTTAAGAATATATGTTCTCACTATGCAAAATTATCTTCACGATCAGATCTGAAGAATAAAACATCCTGCCCCCTTTTGTAAGCAAATTTACAGAAGAAAAAATAGGAATTGAATGAATATATGCAACCCCGTACTAATTATATTGTCGCAGATCAGAAAATATGCCAATGTGTTAGTAGAAGATTACCCGTATTACAATATGCGTCTCAAAAATATTTGCCAAAATAAAAGAGATGACGTAATAAATTGAAAACATCAATAATATCCGAACTCTTTATACCAGAAGGTCGTAATTGATTCCAATATATGCCAATATATATCAAAACATATGTCAATATACCTGTACTACTTATATTCTCGTAGATTAAAAGATATACACGTGTATTTGTAGAAGATTCGTACAACATACAATATATGAGTTTAAACAATTTTTGTCATAATAAAATAATTGCATAATAACTTGAAAATATCAATAATCCTTGAATCAATAATCCCCGAAAATATAAATAATAATAATTTTTAAACCTGACGACCGTAATTGATATTATCCAGTCAAAAATGCTATAAGAAAAATCAAATCGTTCTTTTCTAAAATATATTTTTATATCCATTTATTTATTATTCAAATCGAAAAAATAATTATTAAAATTAACAGACAGATTTAATTTAATTGCGTTTCTGAGTAACATGATATAAGATAGAATCTTATAACATGTTAAATATGTCATGTCTTATAACATAAACTGCGAAATTAAATAACGATTTTGATTTCTCTATACTTCTCATTGTTCCGTAAAAGCTTGTTTTAAATAAACCATGAACCATGGAGATAGATTTCCCCTTTAAATCATGTTTCAAACAATTCATGTTTTCAGAAAGTGACTAATTAACGCAAAAAATCTCCCATCAATCTCAGAGATTAAATTTTAATTCACTTTCAAACGATTTTCAAGCTTTTCGTTTGGATAAACCACGGAGTTAGGGAGTAGAACTCCTAGGAAAAAGTTCCGTTTTTCATTAATATCTCGACAACCCCAGGTCTTAGAAACTCGAAACTTGGACAAAATTTATGGGGGGATATTTCAAGGCTATTCACCAAATTTCATTAAATTCGGTTCAGCCGTTTTTCCGTGATGATGAGACAAACGAAAATTTCGTTTTTTACTAATATCTCGAGAACCACTGGTCGTAGAAACTCAAAACACGGATATAATTTTAAGTGGGGCTATTTCTGGGCTACCCACAAAATTTCATCTAATTCGGTTCAGCCGTTCTCCCGTGATGATGGGACAAACAGACAGACAGACAGACAGATTTTCAATTTTATTTATATAGACTAGCAGCATACCCGTTCTTCGTACGGAGTATATAATATAAAGAAACTTGAAATTCATAATCATGCCCAAATTCTTATAGTATACTAAATGACATTTTTAATCAAAATATTCTGTTAAAATATTTAATATAATGATCCTAAAAAGAAGTTTAAGAATCTCTGTTCTCGCTATATAAAATTATCTTCATGGACATATCTGAAGAATAAAACATCTTGGACCCCTTATGTAAGCAAATATAAAAAAAATATGGAATTGAATCAATATATGCAAAATAAAAGCGTTAAAATTGTATGGGACCGGTACTAATTATATACGCGAATATTAGACAATATAACCTGTATTAGTAGATTACATGTATAAATTGAAAATACCAATAAACCCGTAATCTTTAAATCTGAAGACAGTCATTTATTCCAATATATGTCAAAATTAAAGTACTAAAATTATATGGGAAGATATACACGTACTACTTATAATGTCCGATTATTAGTAGAAGATTACCCGTTTTACAATATGAGTCTTAAATGTTTTTTGGTAAAATACAACAGACGACGTAATAAATTGAATATATAATTAATCCCCTTAATCTTCATACCAGAAGACTGTACTTGATTCCAATATATATGCCAATATATGTCAAAATATATGCCAATATACCTGTACTACTTATATTCTCGTAGGTTAGAAGATATACCCGTGCATTCCTAGAAGATTATTCGTACAACGTACAATATGCGTGTGTCAGCAATTTTTGCCGCAATAAAACAATGGCGTAATAACTTAAAAATATCAATAATCCCTGAATCAATAATTCCGGAAAATATCAATAATAATAATGTTTAAACCTGAAGAGTATAATTGATATTATCCAGTCCAAAATGAAATGGCAATGGAATTTATTTTATATACATATCTTCATTATTCAAATCGGAAAGGATTTAATAAAAATCGTCTGCCGCATAAACACATTGGATTTAAATCCGTTGCTAAGCGACATGATATCATTTGCATCAAATAAATTGGTAGAAAAAATATCGTCTAAATAGTTATATTTCTATTGAACATTTGGCGACAGTTTCGTCAAATTAGCGACATTTTAAAAATCGCCAAATTTATCGCCAAGTGGGACTATAGAACTGACAGTTCCACTTTGCGACAAATTGACGAAATATCATCACAATACTATCCCCTAACAAAAAACAATTAATATCATTTATGTAGCGCAATTTTATCAATTTTAAGATATTTTTATAGATTTGAAAACATTTTTATCAATTTAGTGACATTTTAAAAATTCACTAAATGTATTACTAAGTAGGATGGTTGGTCTGACAGAGAAATGCTAACCAAACATCATTTCAGTACTCTCTTCTAACAAAACAAAAAAAAATTTCATTGATATGTAGAAGACCCAAGCCACACGACCAACCCGAAGGTTTATGGCAGCTGTTTGTGTTGAAGACCCAGACCGTCCGACTCGTCCAGAGGACTTAGAGTAACCAGTTGGACGGCCGGGAAGGGGCAGCTGTTTGTGTGTCGTTTATATCAATTTGGCGACATTTCCGTCAATTTGGCAAAGTTTAAGTCAAATTAGCGATATCCCTCCAAATTCGTAGCTTTGAATTTGCAGATCTGAATGAAACATTCTTATCCCGTTTCAATATACTAAATGAAAACACTACAATTGTATTAGAAGATATACCCGCTCTACTCTTTTTCTGTTTCAACAATCGGATATATGAATTTATTGGCTAAACACAATATATGAGGGTAGTAGCTAAATACGATATAAGCTTGAAAACTCTTTGCCAAAATAAATGAAATTGATGTACGCAGTCAGCAATTAATATAATTAAAAGAAAAATCAAACCGTCCATTCATAAGATATACTTTTATATCCATTTATCCATTTATTTATTATTTAAATCGAAAAATAATAATAAAAACATTAACAAACACATTTAATTTAATTGCGATGCCGAGCAACATGATATATCCTCCTAAAATGTTAAAATTTATTAACCACTAACAGCACACCCGTTATTCGTACGGAGTGTATAATTTAAAGAAACTTAAAGTTCGCATTCATGTGCAAATTCTGTTAAAATATTAAATTTATTGCTCCTAAAGAGAAGTTTAAGAATATATGTTCTCACTATGCAAAATTATCTTCACGATCAGATCTGAAGAATAAAACATCCTGCCCCCTTTTGTAAGCAAATTTACAGAAGAAAAAATAGGAATTGAATGAATATATGCAACCCCGTACTAATTATATTGTCGCAGATCAGAAAATATGCCAATGTGTTAGTAGAAGATTACCCGTATTACAATATGCGTCTCAAAAATATTTGCCAAAATAAAAGAGATGACGTAATAAATTGAAAACATCAATAATATCCGAACTCTTTATACCAGAAGGTCGTAATTGATTCCAATATATGCCAATATATATCAAAACATATGTCAATATACCTGTACTACTTATATTCTCGTAGATTAAAAGATATACACGTGTATTTGTAGAAGATTCGTACAACATACAATATATGAGTTTAAACAATTTTTGTCATAATAAAATAATTGCATAATAACTTGAAAATATCAATAATCCTTGAATCAATAATCCCCGAAAATATAAATAATAATAATTTTTAAACCTGACGACCGTAATTGATATTATCCAGTCAAAAATGCTATAAGAAAAATCAAATCGTTCTTTTCTAAAATATATTTTTATATCCATTTATTTATTATTCAAATCGAAAAAATAATTATTAAAATTAACAGACAGATTTAATTTAATTGCGTTTCTGAGTAACATGATATAAGATAGAATCTTATAACATGTTAAATATGTCATGTCTTATAACATAAACTGCGAAATTAAATAACGATTTTGATTTCTCTATACTTCTCATTGTTCCGTAAAAGCTTGTTTTAAATAAACCATGAACCATGGAGATAGATTTCCCCTTTAAATCATGTTTCAAACAATTCATGTTTTCAGAAAGTGACTAATTAACGCAAAAAATCTCCCATCAATCTCAGAGATTAAATTTTAATTCACTTTCAAACGATTTTCAAGCTTTTCGTTTGGATAAACCACGGAGTTAGGGAGTAGAACTCCTAGGAAAAAGTTCCGTTTTTCATTAATATCTCGACAACCCCAGGTCTTAGAAACTCGAAACTTGGACAAAATTTATGGGGGGATATTTCAAGGCTATTCACCAAATTTCATTAAATTCGGTTCAGCCGTTTTTCCGTGATGATGAGACAAACGAAAATTTCGTTTTTTACTAATATCTCGAGAACCACTGGTCGTAGAAACTCAAAACACGGATATAATTTTAAGTGGGGCTATTTCTGGGCTACCCACAAAATTTCATCAAATTCGGTTCAGCCGTTCTCCCGTGATGGTGTGACAAACAGACAGACAGACAGACAGACAGACAGACAGACAGACAGACAGACAGATTTTCATTTTTATATATATAGATTTGAGCATACGTAGTATTTTATTCAAGACTAGCAGCATACCCGTTCTTCGTACGGAGTATATAATATAAAGAAATTTATAATTCGCAATCATGTGCAAATTCTGCTAAAATATTAAATTTATTGCTCATAAAGAGAAGTTTAAGAATATCTGTTCTCACTATGCAAAATTATCTTCACGGGCAGATCTGAGGAATAAAACATCCTGGCCCCTTTTGTAAGCAAATTTACAAAAAAAAAAAGGAATTGAATCAATATATGCAACCCCGTACTACTTATATTGTCGCAGATTAGAAAATATGCCAGTGTGTTAGTAGAAGCTTACCCGTATTGCAATATGTGTCTCAAAATATTTGCCAAAATAAAAGAGGTGACATAAAAAATTGAAAGTATCAAAAATCCCCGTAATCTTAATACCAGAAGGTCGTAATTGATTCGAATATATGCCAATATATATCAAAATATATGCCAATATACCTGTACTACTTATATTCTCGTAGATTGGAAGATATACCCATGCATTTGTAGAAGATTACTCGTGCAACGTACTATATATGAGTTTCAACAATTTTCGTCATAATAAAACAATGGCATAATAACTTGAAAATATCAGTAATCCCTGAATCAACAGTCCCCGAAAATATCAATAATAATGATGTTTAAACCTGAAGACCGTAATTGATATTATCCAGTCAAAAATTCAATGTCAATGAAATTTATTTTATATGCATATTTTTACTATTCAAATCGGAAAAGATTTAAAAAAAATCATATGCCGCATAACATATTGGATCCGTTGCTAAGCGACATGATATCAATTGCTTTAAATAAATTGATGGAAATCATATTATCTGAATAATGCAAACTCCATGGAAGGTTTGGCGACATTTTCGTCAATTTAGCTATAACTTAAAAAATCGCCAAATTTATCGCCAAGTGGGACTGTAGACCTGATAATCCCATTATGCGACAAATTGACGAAACATCATCACAATACTATCCCCTAACAAAACACAATTAATTTCATTTATTAAGCGCGATTTTATCTATTTCATGATATTTTTATGGATTTAGAAATATTTTTACCAATTTGGTGATATTAAAAAAATTCCTTAAATGTGTTACTAAGTAGGATGGATGGACTGACCGACAAATGCTACAGAAACATCATTTCAGTACTCTATTCTAAAAAAACAAATTTAATTTCATTGATTTGGGTCATTTTTATCAATTTGGAGACATTTCCACTAATTTGGTAAAGTTTAAGAAAAGTTACAAGTTATTTAGAGATATTCCTCTAAATTCGTAGCTCTGAATTTGCAGATCTGAAGAATTAAATATCCTTATCCCGTTTGTATATACTAAAATGAAAACAGTAAAATTGTATTAGAAGATACATACACCCGTTCTACTCTTTTTCTGCTTCAACAATCGGCTAAATGAATTTATTGGGTAAACACAATATATGAGTTTATTAGCTAAACACAATATATGAGCTTGAAACCTCTTTGCTAGAATAAATGAAAGTGATGTACGCAGTCCGCAATATATATAATTAAAAGAGCAATCAAACCGTTCATTTATAAGATATATTTTTACATCCATTTATTTATTATACAAATAAAAAAATAATAATAGATATTAACAACACATTTAATTTCATTCCGTTGCCGAGCAACAGGATATAAGATAGAATCTTCTTCATAAAATGCGAAATTAAATAGCCATTTTGATTTCTTTATACTTTACTTCGTTGAGTAAAAGCTTGTGTAAGATGAAACATGGAGGTAGATTTTTCCATTTAAATCATGTTTCAAACAATTCATGTTTTCCTATAGTGACTAATTAATGCAAAAATCCTGCACCAAACTCGGAAATAAAGTTTTATTTCATTTTGGCGTTTAAAACAAACGATTTTCATCCTTTCCGTTTGGATAAACCACGAAATTGGAGAGTAGATCTCCTAAGAAAAAGTTCCGTTTTTCATTAATATCTCGACAACCCCTGGTCTTAGAAACTCGAAACTTGGACAAAATTTATGGGGGGCTATTTCAAGGCTATCCACAAAATTTCATTAAATTCGGTTCAGCCGTTTTCCCGTGATGATGAGACAAACGAAAATTTCGTTTTTTACTAATATCTCGAGAACCACTGGTCGTAGAAACTCAAAACACGGACTAAATTTTAAGTGGGGCTATTTCTAGGCTATCCACAAAATTTCATCAAATTCGGTTCAGCCGTTCTGTCGTGATGATGGGACAAACAGACAGACAGACAGACAGACAGATTTTCAATTTTATTTATATAGATTTTGACGATTTCCCCGGCCAATTTGCAAAGAAAGGTAGGTTTTTTTTTCCGAATCGTACTAAATTCTAATCAGCATGCGGGTAACCCACACGCGCCTTATCTACAATTTCTTTTTTTTTAAATTTGATCTATTAGTTTTTCAGCTAGAGTGGAAACAGGCAATTTTTTCGAGCCATTTCGAAATTTGGTTCATCAGTTTTTGAGTTAGAGTGGATACATACATTGCACAGATAGACAGACAAACACACACACATACAGACGTCAAGCTAAAAATAGTTTTTTCGTGTTCTAGAAATCCTAAAACGTGTAGATCCGTCTAAAAGTCGAGTTGCGATTTTCGGCATGATTCCAATACTATCCCTATACATTACCATGCATTGCAGGGAAAGTACAGAAAAAAAATACAGCTTGAATGTTAGGCAGTCTCAAAAATTTGTCTGATAGCGATCTGCGAAAATAATATGGATTATTCGATATATAAACTATTATTCGATATTCGATAAGTATTATTCGATATATGAACATTATTCTATATATAAACTACAGGAACTGAATTCTTAATCCCATTATATGGCCTTAATCCTATTTCGGCTTTTCGGAACGATTAATATGTATAGCATTTTATTTTGTGTGTAAGAATTATCTTTACTACATTCAGGTTTTAAGCCTTGTTTTAGATACTTTAGCAGTTTCTTCAGATCGTAGTTTTAACTAGATAAAATTACGTAATTTTATGAATGCACACATGAATTTTATGGAATAGCTCACCCATAAATATTGCAATCAGTAAATTTATAAAATTGGAGTGATTATAAAATAATGGGAAAACATTCAATGCTATTCAACAAAGAATCTGATGTGAGCAGCACACGGTTTTCCCTACAGACTCATATTCACTTTCACTATATTTCTTCAATAA